>CCBP010000271.1:0-35544 GCA_000765035.1 Trametes cinnabarina | reverse complement strand
GACGCGATGTCACTAGATCGGCAAGGAGATGGTGCAGTGGCTCCGGATGTACGTCGCCGAGGTGAAGTGCGAGACGGTCAAGAGCGTTTGGGGAGAGCCGTCGCTCTCATAGTACGCGGCAGAAGCGCCTGCGAGGGCGGATGGTGATATACGGTATGCATCATCGCGGTGCAGGAATAATACCCCGGCCTGAGGATGTCGCGTTCGCTTCCAGTTGGTTTCTTCTTCGCGTAGCGGTGCTCGCCTTGTCCCCAGTGTGTAAGCTGCATTTACTGCTGTATATCTTGCTTACCCATTCAGTTTTCCCCCGTTCGCTCTCGTGCACGTCGTCACGCCGTGCATCTGGCATCCCTGGTCGCTCACCTTCCGTCATTCACGTTGGCTGTCACGACGAACTTTCACGCATTTATACCATAATAATGTATCTATATCTTTCCCGAGAAATGATCCATCGCATTCCAATCAGAGCTGAAGGCCGAACGAACAGGGACGAGCGTGTGTATATGGGCTAGGGGAAAGCGTCAGTACTTGGAAGCGATGTATGGATTCGTTCGTACGGATGGCGCGCGAGGCGGATCAGCCGTATCGCGACGACGGTATTGCCTTGTACGTCCCGAATGGGCCTACAGTTCCTGGAGGTCCACCCATCCTATACCCGCGTGGAATCGTCGAGTTGGGCTGCTGCTCCGAATCTCCATCCTCGCTCCCGCCGTGGGTGGGTTCTTGCGGACCTGGCGCTGGCGCGTTGAGATGTGGTGTTGCGGTTGCGTTAGGCGCATTCGCCGGGGTATTGGGCTTGAGCAAGCCGTCCAGGAGCGCGCGGAGCTCTTCATTCTCGCGTTGTAGGCGGGCCAACTCGATCTCGCGCTCCAAAGACCATTCTGCCACTGCGACTCGCTTTTCAGGATCTTCTTCCTCGTCTAGCAGGCGGTCGATGTCGGGCACTGGCGGGAGCTCGTCATCCTTCTCGTCCTCCTCCTTCTGCTTCCCTTTGTCTTCTATGCATAGCTCTCCCTCTTTCGGTGCTTCTTTCTCAGAAGCGCTGTTCTCTGATGTTTGTGAAGGGCCCGCTGCGAGGGACGCTGCCGATGGCTCTCGCTGCCGCGGTGTTTTGGCGGCGCGGTTCTGCGCTTGCAAGTACGCTTCATACGCCTGGATGTCCTCGCCGCCGAGCTTCCGCAGCACGGCGCGGAGGAGACGGCTGATTCGGACGAGGCTTTCTGAGCGGGCGTTGTTCTCCGTGAGCGTCGCTTGCAGGGCCTCCGTTTCGCGTTCGACGATGATGCGTTCGTACTGGCGCATAAGCGCGAGTTCGCGTTGTTGCACTTCGTGCTGGCTGGGCCGTCAATAGTGCGAGACTTCGAAAGACGAATGTGGACGCACTGCGTGTATGCGGAACTTTTCCATGGTCTTCTCAAGCGTTTGCTCGTACTCTCGGATGAGGGTGCTAAGCTGCCGGTTGTCGTTCAGGAGCGTCTGATTCTCCGCGGACATGGCCGCGTTCATGCGCTCTAGCTCGGCTTCATAGACCTCTGCCGCCAAACCCGCTCAGATATCTTGTGCTTTAGAGGTGAGGAAGGCGATACCTTTGGGCTTGTCTAAGTTGAATCTGGTAGACCGTCAAGCGCCTGCAGCGGTCACAGTACACGATAGCACACACCGACGAAGGACGAAACCTGTCTGCGAGTGTATTGCTTGCGCCTACGTACAGTTTCAGCGGCACATATATCGTACGTCACCGACTCTACGGACCTTAACTCCGTCTGTAAGGGCGTGCAGGTTCACAGAGGTCGAGCGATTTTGACTGAGTTGCTCTGACAGCTCGGAGACGAGGGCCCATACACGCATTACGTCGGGGTCGCTGTTAGGGTCCATGGTGTTCATATACCACTGGGTGCGTCTAGTGAAGGGTATTGGCACAGCGGTGAGTACTTGCTGGATTCTAATATATAGTGCTGCAAATGGTCGTCGTGGTCGTTGGCGAGTCGCGAGGCAGAGCTGGCGGCACAAGCGCCCGCGTTCTGGTGCACGTGCACATATCATGGTGACCTCAGCGGGCCCTGAATGATCTGCTACACTTGCTCTTTGACATCCATCTACTCGAGTCATGGCTACCGTGACACACTATATCTATTCCCATTATGATCCACCAGAACGGAAGGAGGAGAGCAACATCGTTGCGGAGCGGTCTGCAGAGCAGATGGAGGCTGAGGATCCCTGGGTCACAGAGTCTGCGTTTGGTGCAAGGCGGCGCATTCAGAACGCACCCCGCTTCGTACCCGCCATCGTCTCGTACGACGAAGTAAACAACATGATAGGCAGTGCCTCTTCGTCAATACCTGGTTTTCTGGAGCAGAAGCCTCCTCCGGCTTCCCATGTGGGCGACTGGTACAAATCATTGCCTCGCGCATCCAGTGCACCGGCCGCTGGATCACAAACACCACCGGCTTCTAACACTCCTTCGATTGCTCCGCAATTCCTGAAACGATCTGCACCGGTCCCATTATTATCTACCGTCAAGGCTGCACCGCAGAGGAAGACGAAGAATGACTGGTTCATCAGCAGGGCTCTCATGTCTGAACCAGCATCTCCGCGGGCGACCCCTGCACCGACCCTCGCGGATATCTTGTCAAGAGAGCCTCCGCCAGATCGGAAGGACCAACCGTTCGTCCCTCCCGTCTTCCTACACATCGGACCCTCAAACAAGGGCTTCGCGCTGTTGCAGCGGCACGGCTGGAGCGAAGGCGAGGCGTTGGGTGCGGGTGCAGCTCGCCGGACTTTGTCGCAAAAGGCCCGAGAGAAGCGACCAGCGAGAACCATCTTGGATGACCCGCAACTATCCGTTAAGACCGTGGAAAGGGAGGTTACCCTCGATGGGGAGGATGAGGTCCGCGAGGTTCGGAACGTGGAGGTGGTGGACCTGACCCTCTCCGACTCAGACGACGAAGTGGAGGAAGTCTTCGCAGGCTCAGCTACCGACGGCCGGGATGCGTCATCCACTGCTGTGGGTACGCACAAGCCCACAGCCCTCTTGACTCCCATTGCCACACGTCTCAAGTCCGACCGCCTCGGTATCGGGCTGAAGGCGAAGACCGTCGGGCCCTACAAAGAATCCAAGAAGCGAGTCACGCACAATCAAGCCGCCCTCGCCGCTCACATTCGTGCGAACGAGGAGATCCGTATGCGCAAAGCACTACTCGGACGCGGTGCGAAATCGTTCGCGCGGATGGCGAAGGCAGAGGCGGAGAGTCGTCAGAGGCTCCTTGCGAGTCTCAATGGCGACTAAACAACCTCGTGCTGGCCGCTGCAGGTATTCAAGTGGGTAGAATCATTATCACGCGGAGTTGTCGGTTCTCATCGCCCAGATTTTTGCAGACAGCCTCGAGTTCCTACGAAAGGTATCCATCGCTCGGAGGGTCGAGACCAAGACGTGATTTCTCTCCTCCCTGTTTACCGTGTCTGCCATGCCAACCAGTCTTCCTGGCTTCGTGCCAACGTATTTCCGACGCTCTTGTCCTGCCGGTCGCTATCCTCACATATTGATTGCTTTGCAATATTATCCTTATATCATTTCCTCTTCTTCATCAGCACTCAGGAATTTGCCCGCTATAGGATGAAGACTACTTGGACCCAGACAAATGTATCATACTCTCAACTATTCATCCATTGTATTTATGTCAATTATACACATGTTCCGATGGCTTTCAATGAGAAATGGACGGGATCGCGCCGGACACGGAACAGACGAATTCATCCAGATCCGAATCTGGTCGCTTAGCACAGGCTTTCTATGGGCGCCAGTGTGTACGAATTGATCTTCTTCATCCTCTCCCCACACAGCCCGACCCATCTCTTCCACCTTCCCGCTCACTTATAGAGCGCAAAGCAGGCTTTGCATCTCCCAGATACCCTCCAAGCCGTCCCCCATCCTCCATTCTCCCTTGCTTACCAACCAGTCGCCCACCATGTCTTGGAAACTCGGCAAGAGCAAGAGCAAGCAGGCCAATAACCTGTCCATCCAGGATATGGAGGCGCGCTCGACGACGCCCACACCGGGCAACCCGAGTGGCAGGCCCCAGTCCGGATTGCTTGCCATTCGCGTTCTGTGGGCGGAGGGCCTCAACCTACCCGAGGGCAAGACCGTCCCGCCTGCAGTACAAGCAGCCCTGAATTCGCAGCAAGCGAAGGTCGCTGCGTCCGTGTCGCCCTCGAGTGTGACCCAGCACAGGCTAGCAAACAGGCGGAGTAACCGGGACAGCGTGCAGAGAACGCAGTGCTGGTGGCTTCCGTACCTCGTCATGGAGTTCGAGGTCAATCAGGTGCTCATCACACCTTTGGGTGGAGATCTAAGCAAGCCGCTGTACATGTATGAGACGAACTTGTGAGTGCTTGCTGGACTTGTTGGATTGTCATGAAGATACCGGAGCAGGCTGACCTGTGGGCGTGATGTGCCTTGACAATGACAGCGACGTGTCGCGTCACTCGGAGATCTCTATCCAGTGCTACCTGCGCACGGAGGAGCCGACGCGTGGCGGCGACGGCATCGCAGATGATATGGGCAACGACATATTCTTGGGCGGCGTGAGGTTCATGCCCGACTTTGAGGACATGGGTTCGGAGGACCACTGGTACGAGCTCGCGGGCGGCTCCGGGCGCATCCAGATCGGCGTGGCGTTCAAGCCAAGCACTGTGAGTTCCTCAGCTGGCAGTGCACCTTGAAATGATTCTCATATGGTGTGTTCTATAGGGTCAATCCCTGACCATCGATGACTTCGAGCTGATCACGGTCATTGGCAAAGGAAGCTTCGGCAAGGTACGTTCTGGGTCCGCTACTATTGCTGTGCTGGATCTTGACATACGTGTGTATAGGTCATGCAAGTCAGGAAACGCGATACTTCTCGTATCTACGCCTTGAAGACCATCCGCAAGCAGTACATCGTTCAGCGCGGCGAGATCACGCACACGCTAGCCGAGCGCCTGGTTCTTGCCCGCGTGAACAACCCGTTCATCGTCCCGCTCAAGTTCAGCTTCCAGTCCGAGCAAAAGCTGTACCTCGTCCTTGCGTGAGTCCTGCCATCATAATCTTGCAGTAAAGCTGTCGCTCACATTTCCGACAGATTCGTCAATGGCGGAGAGCTGTTCCACCATCTCCAGCGCGAGCAGAGGTTCAACGAGGAGCGTTCGCGGTTCTATAGTGCAGAGCTACTCCTCGCTCTTGAGCACCTCCACGAGCTGGATGTCGTCTATCGGTAAGTGTTATGTGCCAGAAGTTGATCGTCTCTTCTCACGTTCTGCCCATAGCGACCTTAAGCCCGAGAACATCTTGCTCGACTACACGGGCCACATCGCACTATGTGATTTCGGTCTGTGCAAGCTGAACATGAAGGACTCGGACAAGACCAACACGTTCTGCGGAACACCCGAGTACCTTGCGCCCGAGATCCTCTGTGGTCAAGGCTACAGTACGTCTTTTCGTCCGAGTGTCGTGTCCATTACTGATGTCACTGCAGACAAGACGATTGACTGGTGGACGCTCGGCGTTCTTCTATACGAGATGCTGTCCGGTCTTCCGCCTTTCTATGATGGTCAGTTCCTCCCCATCTATCTCTGATGCACAGCCAGGATGCTTATGCATCTGATCATGCAGAGAACACCGATGTCATGTACCAGAAGATCCTGCACGATCCTCTCGTCTTCGGCGATGACATCGGTGTTGAAGCGCGTAGCATCCTGACCGGACTGCTCACCCGCGACCCCACACAGCGCCTTGGTGTCAACGGAGCGGAAGAGATAAAGTCCCATCCATTCTTTGCGAACCACATTGACTTCCAGAAGCTCATCCAGAAGAAGATACAGCCACCGTTCAAGCCGAGCGTTTCGAGCCCGGTGGTATGTTGCCCTTCTGTAGGCTGTGTAAGGTACAAGCCGCTCATGACTGTTGCGCACAGGATGTGTCCAACTTCGATACCGTGTTCACGACCGAGGCTCCCATGGATAGCGTCGTGGAGGGCTCGCAGCTATCGCAGACCGTCCAGGCGCAGTTCGCCGGTGTGTATCTTGTCCTTCATTGGCATGCTTCGATGGAAGTTGTTGACGAATTCCGCATATCAGGTTTCTCCTACGACGGCACGCACATGCCTATCAGCCCATCGTAAACCGCCACGTCTGTTCATTTATGCCTGCATTTCACTTCAACATCTATCTATATCATCGTATCAGTACTCGTGCATACCATACGGCTCGGAGGAAGGTCATACATACGTCTTTGGGTTGTGTTGTTCAATTTCCTACCACTGTCTCTCCTTACATACATTGTCGCTAATCGCTCCTTGCTCATCGTCGCGTTCGTTTTGTCGGTTTCCGTCTGCTTCTGTCCTCTACCTAGCGCTTGCGCACGTCATAGTCCAATAGTAATATATCACTCGTTCGGCGTCGGTATCCCTTCTGTCTGCATCTTGCTTCATGTCCGCAGCACATCATCAGAGAATCGACCAACTTGAATCGCTGGCCACAGAGATCAGGACTCGGAAATCTACGCCCTTCGTCGGACTCAGTGTACCCTTCGAGTACTTCTTAGTGCCTCCTCGGTCTAGTCACAGATAAATGACTGGGAGTCTTGCTCAGGCTCCAGGTAGCACATGATATGATGTACAAAAGGTTGAGCTCATGAACAACACGAAGAAGCGAAAGCAAGTGGACGACGATGCGAAGCAGATCCAGGGTATGAATGGGAGTAAACGCTATGGGTTGTTATAAAACCAATAGCACAGGAAGAAATGTCGCAACACCTCGGACAAAGTCCCCTGATAGAACGAGTCTCTTGACATGGCATGAGATGAAAGCACGCTTCAACTTGTGCTTCAGAGATAACGTGGTCTGGTAGAACGCCTAGCGAGACCATAATGGTCTAAGGGGAAGATTTAGCATGACCTGTTTGAGCAAAGACACAGTCAGCAGTAGAAGAGGGATAGTTAGGACGCCTCGGCAGAAGGGTCACACTAACGTAGGCCTGCCATACCGCCAATAGGACTTGACTTCACCGGGTTCTCGGCGTTTTTCTGATTGTGGGCCGATCGTCAAGAGGCCGACCACGATCACTGGTGTCCATCCGAACCGACTGGGGCGCGCCAGCTCGGCTGCGAAGACGTTCGCTACGCCGCAAGGGGGCAGAGGTTGCATCATGACGGGAGCCAGAACGGGTAGTAGCGGAATTCACAGCGCGTTGTATAGATTTCGTAGTATTCCCGGCGTCGATGGGCCGCGTGAGGGGCTTGAATGGCACGAGAGAGGTCTCTGGAGAATCCAAGGATCGTAATGGTCTCGCGATCTCGTTCTCGACCCGGTCGTCCTACGGAAACTTGTGTTCCTCCAGGAACGGGCGCCAGAAGGAATCGAGGTATTCGGGATTCGACCATCTGTCAGACCACAGACCACGCAGTTCGTAGGTGCATCGGCGGACGATATTGATCCATCACGGTGTTCAGCCATTTCTGCAGGCCCGCATTCTTCCATTTGACTTGATCTGTCCGGGTGCGCATTATAGCGTTGGCGCCCTTTGCATCGGCCCCGCGCAGTGCGCCGTAGATGAATGTCGAACTATCGAAGAAAAATTGGATGAACGTTCGCAGGTCTCCAGGGTCGTGCCTCTGGCGGAACTGGCGTGTGCAGATCTCGGCGGCGTATGATATGATTTGCGCAAAGGATTGGACAGCCTCTTCGAGTTCCTTGGCGTTTCCCCGTTTCAACGGTAGCTGACAACCTCGAGACGTGCCCAAATGCGCTTAAGGATCCTCAAAAATGTCGAAGAGGGTGCTGCGCTTGACCTCGATGAAGAACGACGCGAACCCCACATCAGTATGAGAGTATAGCTAGTTGACCCGTACGCGAGATTTGTACTCATTGACATAGCATGTAATGTCCGGCTTCACTGTGAAGTTTCCCTTGCCATCCGGATGTCGAGACGTGTTGACGAATGTATGACACGGACAGCGAGGGACGCCTTTGTTTGAATGGTTCAAAGCGGTAATCTGGCATGCCCCGACATGAACCCATCAGTCACACCGAGGCGCATATCGCACTGCTGAACACGCTCACCAAAGGCTCGTATATATCCGATTCTTCATCTGATGCTCTAGGCACTTCATCGAAGCTGGGGGCATCTGCGCCAAGGTTTCCGTCTAACAGGGACAGAACGTTTCCAGGAAGTCACGGACGGGCATAGGTCCTAGCGCAAACTGCTGTCCTTTGCCGAAACGCGCTTTCCGACTGTCCGCGTCCGTAGCAGTGTGACCATACACTGTCGCATTGTTCTCCGTGGGAGCGATGGGGACGTTATACATCCTATCGGCAGGCGCGTCTGGGACATCCTCAGATGCCTCTGCGGGATAGTCCAACGTTCCCACCTGAAGCTCGTTGTCCGCCGCAAAGGGCGGGTCGAAGGAAAATTGGACATATTTGACGTTTCGCTGTACACCTGCCTGCAGGATAGAGTGACGAAGGAGTAACTAAGAGGGAGGTATCCTATACCTGGCGGACGGTGTCAGGGTGAGGTCTTTCCAAGGTGAACTGGTATCTGGACGTACAGATGCTTTCATCGTCTCCTCTCTGAAGTACTGCCACTGCGGTCGGTTCTCATGGTGGCTAGTTTTTGTCTATATAACGGGAAGTCAGAGACCAACACGCCGGTGTCTTCCCATGGGTGTTCATAATGTACTATTCGAGAGCGATGGTCATCTGTCAAATCATCGCTTCAGCGCGCCACGAGGAAGACCGGTATCACCCGAGTCCGTTACGCAAAAAGACGGCATGCATACACGTATTATGGAGAGCAAGAACACAATGGCCCACTACCAAAGACAACAGAAAGAAGCGGGAAGGGGCGGATCATTTTGAATTCGAGCCGTCGTCGGTGGAGGGTATCTCAGTCGAGGGACTGCGGACCAAATGAAGATGACGATTACGTACGAGAGAATATAGAACAGGCGGATGGGAACCCACGAACGATAGGATAGAACGCACAGACGGGATGCAACATATATAGGATATAGAGGCTCAGTAGGAGACGTCCACGGGAGGGAGGAAAGAGAGGATGCTAACGCCGCCCAACCAGGCGCGTTCCGAATCAGAAGAATAAATACGTAGTGACGAAAACCGCCAACGCGACGATGATGACCACCTGTAATGGGACGCCTTCGGGCGGCGGCACCTCGCTGCCGACGTAACTGCCGACGTCCGTCTGCCCGTCGTAGTTCGTGCGCCCGTCATCGTAGGTCGTCCGTCCGTCATACGTGCTGCTCCCGTCATCGGAGTAAGGAGCACGCCTTCGTACGGACCGCAGCTCCGTCGGGCTCGTCGTGATCGTCGTGGGCACCGTGCTCGGCTCCGGCATGGATGCGATGATCTGCCTGAGGCGCTCGATCTCGGCCTGCGCCTCCTGCAGCTTCTTGAGCAGCTCAGGATTGGGCCCGGGCAGCGGTGCGGAGCGCGTGGGCGGCGAGGGAGGCGGCGAGACGTGTGCGGGAGGGGCGTGGACGCTGACATTGACGATGCCCACGCCATCATCGGTATGACGCTCCTCTGGTTGCGGCTCGGGAGCGGGAGGGTGTACGGTAACATTGGGCGGGGGCGTCGAAGGAGCATCGTGGTGAACCTCTTCGCGCTGAGGGTGCTGAAGGGTGCTCTCCTCACCACCACTAGGTTCACGGGTCGCCTGACCATTCGAGGCGGGGGTATTGGCGGGACAGTCGGCATAGTTCTGTGAACGGGTATGTCAATGGCGGCCAGCTTGGATCAGGCGTGATACTTACGTCCTGGCCAGGGACACTCAGTAGTGAGCTCATGTTCGCATGAGTCTCATCTTCTTCGGGGACGGTCTCGCCCTCGGGCGGGAGGTAGACAACACGGATCTTTTGCGAGTGAACTTCATCACCCTCGACATTCCACTGCATAGAGACCGTCAGCAACTGTTGTGAACAAACAGAAGACACGACGCACGATGTCCTGTAGTGGCAAGCTCTCCTTCTCTGGGGTGATGATGGTACTTTGGATCAGGAACTTGTCCTTGCACTTGGCATTGGGAGGAAGGTCCTCCTTCATTGCCTGCAACATGACTGAGTGGCACGATGCGATGAGTTCCTGCGCACTTCGCGTTATGTTGTGACCAAACGCACCTGCAACCTCTACCGTCTCTCCTGGCTCCACCCTGCCTGAGTTGGGCCTCACGCAGTAGAGCTACGGCAAGTACGTGTCGACTGTCAGCGAGAGCCTGTAGCGCAGACCGAGACGGACACACCTTTGGGGCGGTGGTCTTGACCTTGAACGCAACTGGTTGAGCATTGTGATTGGTGATTTGCAGCGTACGCTTGACAGACTGGGTGAAGGGCCCTGTGGGAGGAAACCGAACCGGTTGTGCCGGTCAATCGCCCGTTACACAGAGTGGGAGAGATAGACACTGCACGCACTGTTGAAGCCCAAGACGCTGCTCGGGTTGAGCGAGACGGACATTGGGTTGAGAGGAGATGGATGAGCGGGAAAGGAATGGGAGGATGTGGGGGTAAGAGATAGGACGCTGAGTGAGGAGCGTGCGTGAGTTGAGTGTGATGACGGTAGCGGCTCGCGGGTAGACGCCGGAGTCGACTCCAGCCTGAGCGGCCTGGCCTCCTCCGCGTGCCATCATCGCCAGCTTCAGTACATGTACATGTATCCCGCCTTCCTCCCCTGCGCGCGCACTGCTTGCTTAGTTGTGCTGCGGTTGGACGGGGCGGTGACACGCTGTGGCCAAGTGCACGGAGGACTGGCAGCGTGGTAGTCGCGCGCTAGCGTGCCGTGGAACGTACATGGCCTTACCGGTTGTTGGAACTCTCCACAGACGTCGCTCGTGCCGTTCGAAACCCACCAGCACGTCTTGAGCCTACCAGCGGCGAAGACGCAACCAGACCGGTCAGACGTGCTGCTGTGCCTTCTCTACGTCGCTCGTGTCGTAATCCGGTGTCCGCTCCTCCGCGGCGTCTGCGCAGTCACGGCTCATTTCAGCGGGTTCCGCTCTGGGCCTCGGACAGCAAGCGACCCAGAATATGTTGACCCCCTACATCGCATGGACTGAAGGTGTGATTCAGAGGGCTTTGGGGCGGAGGCCATCCGCACAGGTTCTGGCTGAGGTGCTCTCATTATTCTCAGCCGTCATCTTCTCAAAAAATTCACCACTATTATCCTGGATGTAGCTTGCACGCGAAGCTCGAGGAGTGTTCCAACAGCGTGGGCTCTTTTCTCTGGTCTTGTCCCTCCCTGCGTGTGGAAAACAATACGACTGACAAAGTAACCCGACCGTGGCGAGTGGCCGCCCCCGATTTCCCCCATCAATGTATGGATATGGATCTGTTTATGCTAGATGCTCTCATCACTGACCTCTTAGCATGAAATCGCCCTTGCCCGCCGTTGGCCACTGTTGTCAGAATATGACATCCGCATCTTACGATCGTACAACTGTCCCTCTATTCTGCCATGTTTCTTCGCACGCAGGATGGCCGACGTCACCCAGCTCCGCCATACCCTCGTAGACTGATCACCGTACACTTCGACTCTAATGACGAAGGTTCCCCAATCTGGCCGACGCATCGAGGAGTTCGGCCTCGACTGCCTGTGCAAGAAGGCGATGAACATGTTCTGTGGGATGTCCAGTATCTGCTCACGTGCATGAGCATGAGCATGAGGACGACGCTGACGTCGAATCGAGAAGAGGTGCACCACGTACTGAACCAGAAGTAGTCCGGATCCTTGCATTCGCAGAACCCAGTTATATTCTTGAACCCGTACTTCTCGGCGTTGTTGAGAACGGTGTTGAACCATGTGTGCGCGTCGAACGAGAGGACGATGACGTCCAGGTGCGCCTTCGCGAAGGCGGCGACGTGCGTAGCAAGCGCGGCGTTGTAGTCGAGGATGTGCTGTTTGTAGGTGGGCGCAATCGATGTGCCGAGGTGGTCCGGGGAGCGTTCCATGGGCGGGACGTTGAAAAAGAGGTATGTCCCGCGCAGGTCGTGGTCGTATGCGTTTTGCTGCGTGGCGAAGCATTTTGGGATCAGTCCTGGGTCTGCTGTGGGAGACGGAGCGGAGAACGCACAACCGCGCCGAAGAGGGACTTCATTTCTAGCTCCCAGAAGGCGTGAAAATCCGTAATCTATGGTGTTGTTGAGCGAGCGAAATATCGGCACGAAAGCATACGCAGCGTACTGTCTTGTTGTTTAAAGTGTCCCCGGTGTCGTTGATGCCGATCCACCATGCCACAAGAGTCTCTGCGGGAGGATGCGGGACGACATCGGAGGCGTATGCGGCCCATTGCTTCACCTCGTCCACCAGATCGACGGTGAAGTTATGGTGCAACGGCAGCCTTTAGCCTGTGTCAGAGCGAAGACGCATGTTTAAGTGCCCAGGGCTGTCTTACAACGCTTTGTCCACATCCGCACCGGCGAAGGCAAAGTT
Source organism: Trametes cinnabarina (assembly GCA_000765035.1). Lineage (NCBI taxonomy): Eukaryota > Fungi > Basidiomycota > Agaricomycetes > Polyporales > Polyporaceae > Trametes > Trametes cinnabarina. The sequence goes on along the minus strand of CCBP010000271.1, from coordinate 23,070 downwards.
CCAGAGCTGATGAGGGGCGCAATTAGAGGGTTTACCCTTGAAGCATCCGGTCAGGAACTCGGTCTGTTCGCCAGCTACGCGTGAGTTTGTACGAATCGAGCCGATGAGAGAGAAACGGACCCAGTTAGACCCGTCAGAGCTCGTCTAGAAATCTGCATGAGTCGATCAAAGTCCAGTCAAGCGAGTCTTTTTGGACTGTCTGACATTCTTGGGAACGATCTCGTCATCAAGCAGCTCTTGCGGAGTGAACGCGAAGTGGAAGGCGTCGCCTATGAAGCTAGGTCCGCCCAGGTTGAAGTGCGCTCGGATGTGCTCAATCGTAGGTAGTAGACGAGGGAGCACACCTGAAGGTAGGAAGCCCCTCGGTCCCTTGCACGAATGTGTACGAGTCCCCGAATGCGTACACATATCTAGTACGATCCCAGCTGAACTTGTGCGCCGGTCCCGGCGCGGAAGATTTGAGAGGTACCGCCGTGGTGAGCGACCGTATGAAGGTCGCCCAGTAAACGCAGGTGAGAGCAGTCGGCAACATTGTACAAGCTGAAGCACCAGTCGCAGATGACCTGTTTCCTGAGATTTATATACCTGCAGAGTGCTTCGACCAGCTGACCCGACGGATGACCGTCTTTGCGACCTCTATCCAGTTCAGTACGGGCCGTCGAATGCATCACAGGAACTTGCGACGTCATGGGTGTCAAGCCACCAGATCTCTGAGGCCCTAAATATTGCTGAGAAAAGTAGCGTCGTCAATAGAGTCCGTAAAGCATACTTACATGAACGGCGATGGTCGAGCTCGAAAAGTGCTGCCTTAGACGCAAGCCTTTGAGAACACCGCCACAGTCATTCAACGGCGCTGCCACTGCGCCTGCACACTCTCAGGATGCTGCGGGAACACCTACCTAACCTCCCCGCGTTGGCAGACGGCTGATAATTAAGCACTGCCCTTTTGTATAGCTAGTTCAGTGTAGGTTTACTCCTACACAATGTACACAGTTCGGGACAAAAAAGGCACCACAGTGTCACGTGATGTGTCTGTAGCCCCGGACCCCTCCACGCTCCTCCACGCTGGCGAATGAGGAGGACGACGTTGTCGACGACGGGAACTGTACCGACCGCTCTGGTGCCTTTGGCGTACATTCGACACACAGTTTGGGCATACGTGTGAGCCTTAGGGGAGGAACGACATATAATCTCCCTGTGGGAACCGTGAACTCTCTCTGTCATTGTCAGCGTTAGCGACACGCCGAAGTTCGTGCCATTGACGACCACGGCTGAACCTCGTACACCTTACACTGCGACAGTCAAGACCTGCATACTCAACGCTGATCTGCTCGCTGCCATGGACTTTGTTCCTCCTCGCCAGACCCGGCAGCCTCGCTTCGCCATCACCGCCTCATTCACTCTTATCGTAGTCTTCGTCATCTGGCTCCTGCTCCCTACTAGACACTCAACCCCGCAGGGCGACGAAGTTCCCGAGCTGCCTGTCGTCAGCAAGGTCCGTGCATACTCTGAGGCAATTTGACCATTCACGTACCATGTCATCGTCCCTAGGCGGTTACGGTGCTTCAAGGAGAGAAAGTGAGCGGCACGATCACGTTCACACAACCATTCCCTACCGCACCAGTCACCGTATCCGGCGAGATCAAGAATCTAGACCCATCCGCGAAACGTGGGTTCCATATCCAGTACGTGGGCTACCAACCATCTTCGACGGTATTCAGGTTTGATACCCTGCCTTGGGCAGCGCGTCGGGCGACCTAAGCAACGGGTGCCTCTCCGCCGGTGCACACTTCAATCCATTCGGCCGCACGCATGGTGCACCTACAGACATAAACCGGCATGTTGGCGACCTGGGAAACATTGAAAGTGACTCAAAGGGCGTGGCTATCTTTTCGTTCGAGGATGCTTTAATCTCGCTAAATGGCCCACTCAGCATCGTCGGGTACGTCATCAAATATCTGCGAGCTGCTCTGCGTACAGAAAGTTCCCGCTGACGTAGAACTCTTTCATTCAGTCGTGCCGTGGTTGTTCATGCGGTAAATCATCAATATCTCTTCAATTATGTCGTAAGAGCTGCTGCTCACACGGTTTGTTCTGGGCAGGGTACAGACGACTTGGGTCGCGGTGGGGATGATGAATCCCTCAAGACGGGAAACGCAGGCGCTCGGGCGGCTTGCGGTGTTATCGGTATGCGCATTTTGTATCCCTGACTTGCCCTGCGATCGTCTTCTGAGTCTCGGGGATTGCATAGGTCTGGCCGCTTGATGGCACAATGTCTCGAGCCCTAACTTGTCATGATCCTAATATTCAACAAGATTGCTTCCGTCGAGACGTTCATATGGCTTTTGCTTTCTGCGTTGCATGCTTTTGACAAATCGTGCAATTATTGTTGACGGCACAATTCAACATGAAGACATCACAAGGTGGTCGGGCTGAAGCTGTGGCTAAGAGGTAGGATCATCGTCTAATGCCATTCGAGCGAAACGGCCGTGATAATCTTTCAAGCCGATTTGACGGCGAAGCTCCGATCGATTTTGACTGCGGGACGTGCGGTTCTGTATATGTCGTGCATCTCCAGGTCAAAAGTGGCGAACCGAACTATCTCCTTTGCTCGACCTTGAAGGGTCTGGTCTAGGAGTTTCGGATGGCAGTCGAGGAAAACGGCCTGCAACCGCGTATTGTTCCCGACAAGCTGAAGGAAGGCGTGCCACCAGTCCGCGCACCACACTTCGGACGCAGTAATCACCCGCAGGCGAGGCAAAACGCTCAGAGCAGCCCCGAGTCCTGGCATGATACTGAAGTCCATGCTCCGCAGGTGCACCTCTTCCTGTGTTGCGGTGAGTCAGAGGTGTACAGTGGAGAAAGCTTCGCGCTCATACATACCAACCTGTTCCAATACGCGGGGTTGTCAGAGCTTGCTGTAACAGCGTCCTCAATGGCGTCAATGAGCCTATCGTTGTTGGCGTGGACCTTCTCGGTATCGTGCAGATAAAGGCGTGTGGGTGACATACGCCGCAGCCCCGGCAGCCAATCGATGCGGGGTGCTGACGCCGGGACGGCCAGCGAGACGTGCAGGTCTTCAACGTTTGTTGCGAGCTGGAGCACGATCTCGACAGCCTTGCACTGGACACCGTTTATGCGCAGTCTACGGATGCGTTCTGCGAGAGTCATTGTTGTATCGTGGATCCGCCTACGGTCTGCGAGGAGTGAGCTTGCGAGCGCCTTTGCTTGGCTGTTGCGGTGCACGACGATACCCTCATACAGATGGCGCTGGCCGACCCGAGCCCAAGTTTTGCAGACGAGGAGGATATCAGGGATGGTAGAACGCGTTCCGAGTCGATCCTTAGTAGGACGGCCACGTGACCACTCGAGGAAAGTAAACCAGGGCAGAGCAAGTGCCTCGCGGAGGATGGCGTCTAGGAGCTCTTCAGGAAGGCCGTTGAACGTGCTCATGGCGATACAGACGGTTTTCGTGGAGGGTGTTCAAGTCGGCCTGTGGCGGAAGGGGCAAGTAGAGGCTTGCTGACCTCGGCCAGCCATGCTTTGCGTCCTCAAGGTGATCTTTGAGTGCGCTTCGAAAGGGAGAGAACTACAACTGACAAAGCGCTTTGTGTTACTATGTTTGTGAGTGGCTCCGCTCACGAATCCACCAGGGCATTCGACATAAAGACTGATCACACTGGGGAGTCGCCACCCAAATGACCTCTTAGTCGGGAATGGTTATAGTACGACAAAGACGGTTCTATATCATGTGGCAATCAAACGCAACAAAGCTGTTCATACCCACGACGCGGCCGAAGGACTGCATGACAAGAAAGTCTTTAGCAGAGTTGACAGCAATGCTGTATGCTAGCACCGCCGGATCCTGCGCCTCTTCTCAATACGTCCGTTGCCATCCTCGGGGCATTTTCGGACTTTAGCCTGAAAGGGCTCAGCAAACAGCATCTCCTGGCGGGAAGAACCTCCTCGCTGCGGCGGATTGGTGGGTCATGAGTTGTAATCGACGTTAGTGAGTGTGGTCTTGATGGCTCTCATTCCTTCACCAGTCACACCGTCCTCGGTGGGTGTCGTTGACTGAAATTGCACGAGAGAAGTCTCTGGAGAGTCCAAGGATCGCAGTGGCCTCGCCACTTTGTTCTCTACCCGGTCGCCCGTCGGTAAGGCGTGTTCCTGCAGGAACGAGCACCAGAAAGAGCCCAGGTGATCAGGAGTAGACCATCGGTCGCACCACGTAGTTCGTAAGTGCATGGGTGGTCGGTGGTAGTCCATGACCGTGTTCAGCCATTTCTGCAGACTGGTGTTCCTCCATTTTACCTGGTCTGTCCAAGTGCGCATTATAGCATTGGCGCCCTTAGCATCGGCCCCGCGCAGTGCGCCATGAGTGTCAAAATATCGAAGAAAAATTGGATGAACGTTCAAAGGTCCTCAGGTTCGTGTCTCTCCTGAGGAAGATGGAGCAGGCTGCAATAGAGCACAACATAGAATAGAGATTCCATGTCGTCCAGGAAAATGTGAGGTTTCTCCGGTTCATTGATTACTTTGATGGACATGAACTTCCAAGTGCCCTACAAGAAGCGTGGAAGTCTCATGAACACGACTTTGGATCCACCAGTGTGACTGAGGCTCTAGTTCTATCGACAGGCCTTCCTGGTCGACTCGCGAAGATGATTCCCAATCAACGAGATATCCTCTTCGAGGTGATTCTTTCGGTGACTCTTCCTCTCGCAATAGGAAGGTGTTTCCAGCACTGATCTCTCTAAGGTATGCGCGAATCTTTCGCCAATGTGTCGAGCATCGCTACAAAAGCTGTATTAGAGACCGCGCCATGGCAGCTTCAACACTGATGCATACCATGAAATACATCAAATGTTGTATGAAGTAATTCTTCCGTTCCGCTGAATGTATCAAGATCCCGAAGACGAGTCGGTAGTGCATAAAGGTCGACACTGCCACGGGGTCCCCATTCACGCGGCAAGCCCACGGCTTTGGGTCGTATCCGTCCGTCATAGATGTCTGCACGTTTCAGAGTGTGTACCCAGTGAGTCATGTGCTACGTTACTTACGCGAGAGCTTTTGACCAACCAGTGAACCTTCCCAATGAACATCGCCATGTGCGAGGACAGATGGTATGTATCGTACACTCAACGTGTTCGGCGGGCTTATGACTCAGCCCTCTTCTTCCACAGGAGGACGCCATGTGTCCTTCAAGAAGACCACACGCCCAGAGTCCGCTTGTACCGCCCCGTAACCGCGTATGCCTTTGCCAGAGACGTCATTGTTTACCGCTGCAATTGGCCTGGAGACCAAGTATCGCTCGACTCCGACTGCAACATCGGGATCATTGAAGTCAACCACGTAAAGACGCGTTGCCAAAACCTGCCCGGGTCATAGTGTTCCATGACTGCTTCAGCGAGTTTGTCTCCTGCGATATTGAACTAATGACGAACATGCGCAGTGATCGCATCCGGTAGAAAGAGTTCTCCTCGGAGGTGGCGATCTCAACCGTCTCTTCATGACCACGGTGGCGCGCATCGGCACAGGCGAAACGACCGAGGAATTCGCAGAGCAGCTCCGGCTGCTCGCGAATGTCAAACGCCCGGGTGATTATGAGGTCAGAGCAATCCCAGCGACAGAGGCGAGCAGACGAGCCAGACATCGAGATGGAGAATAAGAAAGCGCGGTGCTGGCGAGCGAAGACCTCTGAGACGTAGGAGAGGTATTGTATTTATACAATGTGTCCATGCGAAGCCATATGCGTTTGTCATTCTGTGCGGCAAGTCGGAACTCGTGCGAAGAAAGTCCCCCGGTTGCCATCCCGGAGGAGGGTCGACAAATTGGTCAGGCCATACTTCGATGGGAAGCTCGGCGTAGCCTAGCTCGACGCGAGAGTCGCTGTTGGCCAGATGCACGGACTGCATATTCTTCGCCGCGTAGCAACATATGTGTGGTTTCATGTAGCCAGGGTCGTGCGGTCTCTCTGAGCGCGCAGACGCGTTCTCGAAGAGAAGACCAGGCGCTCGGCTCTTGTGTATAGTGTTCTTGTTCGGTGCCACGATCTGCAACAGAGTGCAAAAGCAGTCTTATGAAGCTGGGGTAGGGCAGTGAGCTGACCAGTGACACGCACCAGAGGTCGATATATCTCGAACGGAGTCAGCCCACTTTGTGGGACGCCTTTGAAAGCTTCTCTTTACGACAGCATCTCCTTTCGTCGCATGGGAGGTAATGGACGTAGGAACTGGTCGATGAACTCCTGTACTGGCATTGGACAAACCGTGAACCTCCGTGAGTTTTTCAGACGGCGCTCTACTTCTGCAGCTGCACCGCAGGTGTTAAGCACCCTATTCCTAGCAAAAGCGGAGTTTATGCAGACGGAAACGTTGTACACGCCACGATCTCAAGATGGGGGAGTTGTACACATGTTGCAGGTTGGATGGGATCGTCAGAAAGTGGTATGCACATGGAGGATGAATTAAGACTCACGATGGTGGCGTGGGCCGCAATTTATAGCTTTGGTTATATCGCGAGCGCTTCAGTGTCCAATTGTATTCTTCCTTGTTCTGAGATTGTGTTGGTACGAGCGAATTGCGCCATCGGTCAGAGCGCGTTGTCCATGCAGGGTTGGATACTGATGAATCAAAGCCTAAATACTCTGTATGGGAGGATTGTAAGCTCAGTTACGCTGTGATTGTATGATCGTGTACCACGAGAGGAGACACGCCACAGTGTCACGCCTGCCATGGCCAAGCGGGCGTTCAGTAGAACGGCTTGCCTTTCCTGGACGGAGGCAAGGGCGTCTTCTCTCTCCGTTCCGCAGGAACATCTCTCCCGATTCCGCCATAGCTTCACCGGAGTAAGTTCGTAGCTATGACGTCGCTGCGTATGCAAGTGCGGCCGGGGGTTCCGGCGTGATCGATGACTGAGCAGCTCAGTGAAGCACACTCACGGTCTTTATATAATCAGCGCAATCATGGAACAAGAAGCGGACGAGCCTCTTTTCTCTCGTCCACGACAACAGTGATCACCGTTAGCCGTCTGTAGCTCCATAATGGCCAACATCTTCAACGCACCCGCTCCTAGCGTACCCTACTTTACCCCCGCGCAGTATCCAGCAGCGGGTACCGCCGTAGAGGATGGTTCGCCGCTCCCAACTCTGTTCAAGCCTATCAAAATCCGCAGCGTTGAGTTCCATAACCGCATCTGGGTAAGTATAGGGGCATTAGCACTTATGCGTTTCGAAACCCCTCCGTGACAGCCCTTTGGGCTTTGGGGTACCCTGATCGCTCATGCCCCTCGCCAGGTTTCACCGATGTGCCAGTACTCGGCAGACAATGGAAAGCTCACCGACTGGCACGTAGCGCATCGTACGTTGCTTGTGTTGTTATGAACGTATCTCGTTGATCTCACCGACGAGAAATGAACCAGTGGGAGGCATCTTCACCCGTGGCCCTGGATTGACCTTTGTCGAAGCTACCGCTGTAACGCCAGAAGGCCGCATCACGCCTGAGGATTCCGGGCTGTGGTCTGACGAGCAGATCGAGCCTCTGCGGCGTATCGTTGAGTTCGCGCACTCTCAGAATCAGAAGATGGCCATTCAGCTTGCGCACGCCGGGCGTAAAGCATCCACCGTGGCGCCCTGGCTCGACATGGGCGCAACTGCGACTGAGGCCGTAGGCGGTTGGCCCAACGACGTGGTTGCGCCGAGCGCCATCCCGTATAATGAGGACTTCCCGAAGCCGAAGGAGTTGGACAAGGAGGGTATAAAGCGGATCGTCAGTGCCTTCGCAGCTGCCGCTAAGCGTGCTATGAAGGCCGGCTTCGACGTCATCGAGATCCATAACGCGCATGGTTACCTGCTGGACTCGTTCATTAGCCCCGCGAGCAACAGGCGCACGGATGACTACGGCGGTAGCTTCGAGAACCGCATCCGCCTGACGCTCGAGATCGTCGATGCCGTGCGCGCGGTCATTCCCCCGACGATGCCACTTTTCTTGCGGTGAGTGACATCCAAGCTGTAAACACATGATATGCTTACTTGGGATGTCAACCAGCATCTCTGCTACTGACTGGCTCGAGGAGGCACTACCTGACGAGCCCTCCTGGCGCTCGGAGGATACTGTGCGTCTTGCGGGAATCCTCGCAGACCATGGTGTCGATTTGCTCGATGTCTCCAGCGGCGGATTGCACCCTCAGCAGAAGATAAATGCAGGGCCAGCGTACCAAGCGCCTTTCGCTGAGGCAGTCAAGAAAGCGCACGGAGACAAGATCCGCGTCGGTACTGTCGGGATGATCGCGGATGGCCGACTCGCTCAGGAAGTTATCGACAAGGTGCGTATTTGTCCACTCTGGCCCTGGGGTACGCAAGCCAGACTGAGAAGACTCGCGTGATGCAGGGACAAGCCGATGTAGTATTCGTAGGACGCCAGTTTCAGAAGAACCCGGGCACTGTTTGGTCCTTTGCAGAGGACCTTGGAGTTACCTTGACAGTCGCTCACCAGATTGAGTGGGGTTGGAAGGGAAGAGGCAAGGTGGCCAGGAAGGCTCTCAGCTAAAGAAGGCCGTGATCGGTTTGGGAAGCATAGAGAGTCATTGTATGATATATAAGACTCTGTGCAACCGAGAGTCAACACAGAGGCCATAAGGACCTAGAGTATCAATCAAATCACGAAGTCCTCGTTGAAGAGGCACGCCCATTCGATGACTAGGGCTGCAGATTTTCTTTGTCTGATATTGCGCCTGTCATCATGACAGTGACTATTGATAAGCCCCAGAAATAACGTTACAGTGATAGTGTTGCAAAGGGAGGCTCCCAAGTTCGCGTTCGTTCGTATCAGACAGCGACAGCGACTCGGACGACGACGAGGAGCCTGGCCATCCAATGGCAACGGGCGCTTCGCTACACCTTTCGTCGATCAAGCGACCACGTGGGGCCCGGTACTCTGGCGTAACGCGTGCTCGGACTCGGGGATGCATGCCCAGGTTTAAGTTACGGTCTACTTACTCCCTCGCTTCTCTGTTTGTATCATCTCCGCCAGCATATCTACTCAAGCTTTTCTAAATACTCGACCTTCTGTGTCTACTTGGGTCTGCCTGCTCTCCTGTTCAATCACGAGTCATGCCTAGCGCGGTCGGTGAACTTAACATCCATAGCAGCTTGTCGGTTCCAAATTCTACCGATGGTGGTACATCGAACGGCAGCGCTACGCCTCCTGCAGGACAAAGTGCTCCAAATCAAACTCGGTCCACATCCGACGATACTCTAGGGGATGGTAACAGAGATTCACAGGTAAGTGCTGTGCTATGCGAGGACTGCGCGTAAAGGCGATAACTGACGCGCAGATTCTCGGCGCAGCTGCAGTTGCTCTCAGAGCAGCTGAAGGTGGAGAATCGGATCAAGGAGGGCGCGGAGAACTTGCTACAAATGCCTCTGAATGTGAGTATGGCGTAGCGCAACTCTTGGTTCCGTGATCATGTACACCGCGTATATCGCACGCGTCTGAAGAAGTGTACTCACCATCCTTTCATGATACGAGCTTCTAAGACGGTGCCGCGATCTACGGCGGTTGCGATCACAATGGCTGCTTGCATACTGTCTCTGTTCTGACATGTGCTTGTAGCCCGCCCTGAGAAGTAAGGTCGAATCTGAGCTTGCCACAGCCAAGCAGAAGATACATGCCATCGAGCAGTCGATGGAGTTCTGTGAGCACTCTGGTTGTTGTGAAGCGTATAGACCCTCCTTTCTGACCTAGCGAAGTCTCCGACCGCGGGTCGCGCAAGCGACATCATGACCTCAATGTGAATGGGAAGCGAAAATTCACAGGCCAACCACTGCAGGCGGCCACCGTCTGGAAAGAAGAAGGCTCTGAGAGAGGTATGACAAAGTATGTTCCAGTGCGCGTATCCTGACTCACCACTTTCCAGACGACTTCCGTTCTGTGATGCACCAAGCGAACAGCACAATCAAGACTCTCCTGTATTTATCCAGACAGCAATCACAATCTCACTCATCCGCACCGTCGCCATCGACATCTCCATCTACGTCCACTCTACCAAATCCTGCGACTGCATCGGAGACGGAACTGAACCGCGCTCGCATCGAGACTATGTCCAAGTTAACCAACCTTCTCCAGCGGAATCTGCGGGTCAGATACGAGCTGGACGTTGCGGAGGTCGTGCATGCGTAAGTCATCAGGGATGCCATAATATGAGTGGCTTTCGACACGAGTTGAAGATCAATTGCAGTATATTACCATCATTGGCGGATCAAGCTTCCAAACAAGCTCGTGCCACAGCGTACAGGCTCATTCGGCATGCGTTGGTCGACAGCCATTCGGTGAGACGGTTAGGAGAGCAGAATCTGGACTGGTTTATGGTTAAGTGCGTTGCTGTTCGCTTTGTCATACCACCGCTCCCTAACCGGCAGCAGGACGCTTTCACGAGACAACAAATATACGGTAGAGAAAGAACAGGTCATCAAACTGATTCGGACAATCGTCGACATCGGATCCGAGCGACATTCACCTCATCCTGGAATAGGCTCAGGCAGTGTGCCGCTTTCCGATGCCGTCATGCGTGCCTTAATAGCGGTGGCAGAGTATCCTGAGGACCCGTTCAAATCCATCTGCATTCAGACGCTCACAGAAATTTGTTCGTTAACTTCTTAGCTACGACGCTTGGTCAAGACTGATATCTGCTTGTGTAGTGCTGATTGACATTGAGTTGATGGCGCGCACTGGAGGCATCCGCGTGCTCCTACATGCTCTTGCAGAGGGCCCGTTGGAGATGGCATCGTTGCTGTCCGCGGCCTTCCTGCACATTGTGGACTCGCCGAAGACGAGAGTGTACTTGCATCCGGGCACGGATCTCGAGGTCAGTAGATAGTTCACCCTACGTACCTCGAATCTTAAGCTTAGATATTTCCTGTAGATCGCCCTGTCGGGCATCACCGATGCATATGGCAAGGGTTCCGATCACATAGAGAAGGTGAAAGGCTGCGCTCGCATCGTATCAGCGATGCTTCGGACATGGAGTGGTTTGTCCCGCTCTCAAACTACATGGGGTATCCAACGCATTTCGCTGAGATGCCTTACAGGTTTGATGTACTGCTGCATCAATGACATGGCTGCTATTCGTGCGCTCATTGACTGTCTTCGCATCCCTTCGTTGGAGCCGCGAGTAAGTTGTATGAGCTAAGTTTACAACGCATGTCTACTGACTGTGGGTTGGGGCTAGGAAGTGATTCTTGACATGTTCTTCGACTTACTGAATATCAAGCCCCCGGAATGGCATAAGACCTTCATCGAAGGAAGGCGCCTAACGAGTGAGGATTATCGTTACGCCTCACAGACGCCGCTGTTCAATGACTGGCAGTGTATGGCAGGGCCAGACAGAGCGCCGACCTAAGTCGGCGGGAAACTATACCCCACAAGCAACAAGATACCCTAAAGTTGACCGATCAGTACATTGCTTTGCTCATCTTGGTTTTCTCCAAGGCCGGACTCTTGGATGTACGCTTTTCCGTGACCAGATCCGGTAGTTGATGACTGATATACCTCGCTAGGCTCTCACGTCGATGTTCGAAGAATCAAGCGTTGGATCGCCACTTTCACGCAAGGCGACGCTGCTCATGGCCGAGATACTGCAGAAAGCCAATCGAGTGCTGCCGCTGTCGATAGCGGCGAGAATACAGGTAGGAAAACACATCTCACGGCATTGATTCCCTGATAGTTAAATTCTCTGTGCGAAGGCCCTTCCGCGAGTGTTCAGCCTGGCTTCGGACTATGATGATAATGAGCATCGAATAGTAGGTTCATCGGCCTTGTCTGCAATCAACAGTTTCAATCGCCACTGGTCGCGAATGGAACCCGCAGTCAAGGGGGATACTCGCCCAAGGTATGAGTGGCCCGTACCAACCGATTTGCAGATTCTGACGGCTATCTTGCAGGGCAAACTCCGTAGAAGATGCCCTACGACGTGGTCAGAGGCAGGTCGAACAGGCGAAGCTCAAGATGAGCATGCAGATGGACGACAAGACTTTCCAGGCGCATTTGATCGACACTCAGGTCATGGCAACAAAGGATCACACTAAGTGGAACTTTGATACGCTGCAGGACCTGATCGACGGTCCGCTGCAGAGTGCAAAGCGTATGGAGGAGGCGATCAAAGTATCACGGTACATCCGGAAAGTCATGTCGTTCTTCCATCCGTTCAGCCATCGGTTCAGCGACTTGCCCAATACGAAGGTCCGTGCAGGCTCTTCGTCAATAGGAAGCAATTGTCTGATATCGCGCTTGCATAGGCAAATCATCGCTGGGTCCGGTTAGGCTGCTCTTTACTGAACGCCCTGCTGGCGAGTCCCGATGGCGTTCGCTTCCTGCATGACGACGAGTTTCTGGGCCAGCTTGTCAAGAGCTTCGCACAACTCGATCCGGTGCGTCCTCTCACGCGCACACGCTACTGTTCGCAGTTCTTACACCATGAGCGCTAGCTTACCCCGACACCTGTATCTGATCCCATTTTCTCAAAGAAGCGCATGCAAGAAACACTCACGTGTGGCTACTTTGAGATGCTCGGCGCTCTGAGCAAGCGGAAGGAAGGAATAGAGTAAGGTATTCGGCCCACTCGGTGATCATCTACTAAAAACCAGATTTGTATAGGCTTCTCGAGCAGTTCAAGCTCTTCACGGCGTTCTATCACTTGACAGAACTTCGGAATCGAGAGGATTTGATCAAGGCCATGATCGAGAACCTCGACTACAACATGTAAGTGGATAGTTCATCCGCTGGACGTGTAGGCTCAGCGACGTCCGACTGCAGCGACGGTCATTCGCGAATAGTGCTGTCGAAGGCTCTAACATCGCCTTACAAGGTAATGGCCATAATGACGGCGGGTTGATAGCTGTCGCTCATAGACATCGTATCCTGCAGCCAGTTCGACATTACTCGACCAACTACCTCGGAGGGCTTATCCGAGGAAGTCAAACAGCGAATGCATGGATGCTTCGCCTGCTACTCACACAACTATATGATCCCGCGCCGGAAGTGCGCGAGCTCGCGGTCCGCTTTCTTGAGGAAGCTTGTGAGTCGACAGACGTCCTGCAGATGGTGGTCGAAATGCAGCCGACCCTTGACCATCTTGGCGAGGTCGGCCATCCTCTGCTGCTCAAGTAAGCTGTGTTTGGACGTGCTATGTCGATCAGTTACCCACTCACGACTAATGTCAGATTCATGTCAACACCGACTGGCTTCCGATTTCTATACGCGGCAGACTATATCGACCGAGAGATCGAATCGTGGTTCCATGTAGGCATCGTGTCTCCTCGTACAAGGCTCGTAGGTTGATATCACCTTCAGGAACGCAATCTGCACTACGTCGTGCATATCGAGGTATTCCTTGCTAAGGCATTCAGCCAGTGCGCGAACGATGATGATGACGACGATGCCTTGTGAGTCGATCTCGTCTCTTTGCTCTGCTGCCAGAATTTATAACGCGCGTAGGGCCTTCGAGGGCATCGTGCCACCCCATTTTTATGGAGTCATGGCGAAGACTGAGCTTGGTTGTGAAGTCTTGCAAGAGAAGGGCCACTTCGCAGAGTTCGCGCAGTTCATCCGGAGGCATGGAATGGAGAGCGAAGACCAGGAAGTGATCTTGAAGCTCAAAAGCGTCCTATGGGCTGTAGTGAGTGCTTCTGGCAAACGTTCGGTGCTACAAAGTCTTAGCAACTTCCTTAGGGCAATATTGGCGCTACAGAACGCGGGCTTCCGTTCCTCGAGGAGGAAGAGATCATACCGGCGATCCTGGAGATTGCGGAGCAGTCTCTTGTGCTGTCTGTGCGAGGGTGCGTCTATTGATATGTACGCCACCTTTCAAGAGCTTACATACTCTCGTAGAACGTGCTTTTTCGTACTTGGCTTGATCTCGTCTACCCCACAAGGGGCGGAGATCCTTGACGATTATCAGTGGGAGGCTACACTATCACCACTGGGTCTGCCAACAGGCCTTTGCGTCCCGCTCGATGTTGACAGATTTGTCTCCGTAAGTCGATCATCATGCGCGATAACTATTCTTTGCTCAGATGGCTGTCAGATACCACGTTGGGATTGCGTGGCCAGCGAAGCCGTTGACGACAGTCGCTTGGCTCCTCCAGAGAGCGACGAAGAAATGGAGGTCATGACTGCGATCTACAACCTCGCCAACACTGTGATTGCGAACACTGCTTCTCGTTCGCTCACAAAGTTCGTCCATCGCTCGTTCTACTGTGACGACCGCTGACGTCGAGTTGCTAGGATGAAGAGCAAGCCAGAGTATCGGCATATTTTCAGCTCTCCCAGCATGTTCTACCGCGCTCTGCACACGATCTCGTCACAAAAATATCGCCTTCCTGTTCGACGATACGTCATCGATCTCTTCAACATCGACTTGGATGCGAACATGGTTCAGCAATTGGCCGAATGCGCCATCTCATTGCGAATACCACTCACGGCGCAGGAGCTCGCGGAGCCGTCGGAGCCGTCGCCCATCGAGGAGAAGCCAGCACCCTTCAGGCCGAGGCCGGCACACCACCATGTCGATGAGAGCGACGAGGAGGAATCGGATGTGGAGGAGAAGGAACAGACGGCGAAAAAGCCGAGGGCACCTGTGATGAGCTTACGGCCCAAGAGTCGTATCATTGGGTTTAGCTGAAGGAAGATATGATAGTAGAAGCTGATTTGGTTAGGACTCGTGATAGGACGTTCAGTCTACCCTCCTCGCTGTCTTTGTACGATTGTGTACGGTATATGTTTTGGTGTCGGACACGACGAACCTCCAGAGCTGACTTGATGGATGCAATCGTGCTCTACGGTGCGCTTTGCACTCTGTGTGTCAAAGCCGTCTCCATCTGAACCTGCATCTGGAACAGCTCGAAGACAACCCGAGGTATATGCAAGTGCACACTGTCACTCATACGACACTATGCCATACACCGGTGCGAAAGCGACGGCCCTTTGCTCATTCTCCAACTGTCCGCCCCCCCCCCCTCCACGCTGACCCACCGATTCACCCTCTTCTTCGGTAGGTTGGGCGTGACCTGGAGCACTGAGGGTGACTGTTCAAGTGCCCCTTGTCGTTGGGAACGGACATACAGTAGCTTACAAGGTGACCGGACATTTTATTTACCTCTAGACCCCGCCGCGGGCGTTTTGCCTCTATTCTTCCCTCTGAGAGGCTCTCGATTCGGTTTTGGTTTCTTCGCTGGGTGTTCCGACCCCTCCGCTATCGATGCAGTAGACAGTGGGTAAGTCTAAGCTGCTTGGTCAGTGCTTTGTCCCAGGAGAATTGGAAGACAGCCACCTTACCAGCCCAGTGCTAGTCCCAGCTTCCGACTCGTTTATATCCAAACGCGCTCGTTTGGTCTCTCGCCGGTCCTGAATTGCTAGACTCCCAGCTGATCTCTTCATAGGAGCTATGGTAGTACCTTCGAGGACCATACCCAAAGCAAGGCGAGGTGCAACACGGCTGAAGTACACCTCTCCTGGCCACACGTTCGGGCTGTGGTCGTCCCTGGGTAGCGAGGGGTGTTGCTGGAAGAACTCGGTCCAAAATCTGTTTAAGGACCGCGGATTCCATTCGGACGTCGACCAATCCGACAGGAAAATCGCAGTCTTACGCAAGTTGTAGACCCCTACGACCCATTGCCATAACGCGGTGGAAGTCCACTTGATCGTCTTCGAGAGCTCCATAGTGATGATTTCGACAAGCTTTCCTGTGCCTCCCTTCTTTTCACCTCCGATTACTAGTGACGTGTCAAAGAGTGTTTGGAGTACGGTTAGGAGGCCCTCGCGGTCTTCGGCGAGCTTGCAACGCAGTCTTAGCAACCCGCAATAGATGACGACGTAAAGGATAGACTCCATATCATCCACAATCTCGTGGGTCATCTTCCGTCTTGACGCGAGAGCGTAAGACAGGAACTGCCACTGCAGCTGCTGGTAAAACCTCCAATCAACAATTACTTATGTAAACAATTCATATGTCGAGGACGTACGGATGGTCCATAATCCTGTCTCATAGAAGTACCAAACGGCGGAGTCGAAGCACTGGCATTGATGGCAGAGGAGTTTTCCCAGTCAATGAGATAACCTTTGCGCGTACCAGAAGGAGAACCAGTGGGAAGAGGATTTTGGTATAAGATGATGTTGCCGGGATGAATGTCACGATGCAATCGGTTGCCTTTTTCGAAAGCATCGACGAGCCCTACAACATCACCAGTTCGAATCGCGTGAACGTCAAAGCAGTCGCCGAAGAGTTCGTCGCTATTGTACCTACCTCGGAAGGCGTCATAGCTACCATGGAGAAGCTCGTCCGTGCTCGCTACGTGAAGGAAGTCGAATCCCGCAACCTTCAAGAGCAGCCGATAATGAACGCGACGCACAACCTGAGTCTCGCTCAGGCGGTAGTCACCACCCTTCGTCACCCAATCCGCGTTCAGGTACTCTTGCGTCACGGTTGACTGCACATCTAGAATGTGAAAGGAAGTGGGCGATAAGCATCGTTCTGACCTCCCAGTGCAATGCTATTCTGAACAACGGTGCTGCTTACCACCGAATACAGTGACATCCCAATGATCTGCCACGGGTGGGATGTGGCGGACGCCTCTGGAGGACAGATTTTGCATGATCGTCCCCTCCAGTTCTTCCTCGTCGAATGCCTGACTGCCGGGTGCGCTCGACCCAGAAATCCGCCATGTGTCCTTGAGAAGCCAAACGTCTCGTATGATTGTGCTCGTGACATCCGAACCATCCCCCACGTCTACGGCCCAGTACGTGCGACTGCAACGACCGCTCAGGAACAGAGGAGCGCAAATGGGGCGAGATAATAGTAGCCTATGTGAATGGAGAGGGCCATTATTACCACCAGGCACAGCAGACTGCGCGCGGATGACCGTAACGCAGTTTTGCTTGTAATGGATATTCAAGTACGTCTTCAGTTTCTTAGGATCGAGACCCGTATCGACAAGCTGGCTCTTGAGGTGCGCCTGGACGGACCGTTCGAACAGGTCCGCTTCTTTCTCCAAGGCGGGTTCCACGGTGCTATCGTAGCCACGAGCTGCATCTGATAGCCGTGCAAAGCACCAGAAGAACAAGCAGAGATAATCGGGTTGTGTGATGATATCAAACGACTCCGTCACGATAGCGCCTGCACGATCCCAGCGGGCCAATCGCGCGCAAGTCATGGAGAGCATCACGGAGAAGCAGAAAGAACGGTGCTGTCGTGTCAGAACTTCCACGCCATATGCAATACTTTGTCCAAGATTCTCCAGAGCATTGGTATGGGTTGATCCGCCCATGCTAGCTGTCCTTTTACCTAGGAATAGAGACCATGTGCTGCGGTCCTCACCAGGTGGGGGGTCGCATAGTGAGTCCTCCAACTTCACCTCTATGAAGGTCTCGGCGAACCCCATGTCGGCGCGAGCGCGTATATTCCGGCTGGCAAGTTCAGCTTCTGACATATGTCGTCTTGAATAACAGATCACATCCGGTTTCATCCCTCCGACCTTTCCGTGAGTTTCGTCCGGGTGATCTGAGGTGTCCTTGAATGTGAACCCAGGACAGCGGGACGCATGGTCTGCGTTCAGAGCACGAATCTTGTAAAGCAAAATGAATAGAGGCAAAACGTTGGTCCAGATGACATACCAGGGGTTCGTACAGATCGCGTTCCTTCAAACCTTGCCCGTTCTGCTTCTTCTGTTGTATGGCAGTGGCTACGGCCTGGAATGCCCCCGCAGGTGAAGGCATGCCGTCCTGTCCGATTTGTTCCCTGAACATGAACGCATTCAGGAAGGCTTCTACGGGCATTGGTCCTAGGGTAGTCCGAAGCACTTGCTTTGCTAGTCTGATGTAACGCGGCGTAGCACCCTTCTCGTCGAAACCGAACCTCTGTGAGCTGTCCTCGGTGTAGGCGATAGGTGTGTTCCAAGCGCCTGACCCTGATTGACTGGATCCCGACGGTTGCGGGACAGCAGGTTCTATGTGGATTGTAGATTGATCAAGCTGCAAATGGATGTTCAGCATGAGCTATCCCAATCTCGACAGTCAGAGCGAAGGGACTGACAAGTTCTGCCATTCGGACGGTGACCGGACAGTTGCTTGCAGGAGTATATGGTTTCGCGGGCGGATGTCGTCGCAGACGAGGATGATGGTGGAAGTGTTGGAATGCGATGGAGGGAACACTGTTCTAGCTGGGATACAAAGCAGGGCGTCCCCTTCATGCCTAGATACAGCACTCCTGCATGGTCCATCGGTACAATCCTGCCAAATTAAACGTCAATGGGTCGACTCCACGTACTCAGGCTGTGATCACCATGGGTATAACAATACCGATACGGTGTGCAACAACAGTTCCCAGAACCTCTGCGAGCTTCTGCTCTTTCGAGGCTTACCACGCCCCCAGCAACATCAATCCATGATTGGTTACGCTCAACCGCCCTTGTCCTGCTGAGCGTTGCTGGAAGTGTTTCTTGATTGTTGGCCTCGCAATCTCCGAGCCGCAGAAAGCCCTAGGCCTCCAGTACCTGAGTTCTAACAGCCCCTCCTGGCAAATCTCTCCCACAACGTCGTATAGCTGATATTCCCGTCCCCACGCTGATACGATGCATTCATGTAGTGTTCCTCTGTCAGTCAATGTGTAAATGCACCCGTGATATGATTACCTTACATAGATGCATATGACGAGGCTCAATAGTTGGTGTTCGTACGCCCGCCTAGTTTGGGACCTTGAAGAGATTGAGGCAGGCTTTTACCGGCACCACATGTGCGTTGATTGGCACGGACTATGGCCAAACCCTGACCGACATCATCATGTAAACACTGGCAATTCGTATCGGGTCGCTGTGCCCGCTTTGAGGCCTATGTTTGTTTGGTTATTTCAAGGGATTGAACGCAAACGATAAAACCCTGCAGCTGATCTGACAACTGTACCATATCTCGGTACAGTGAGGTAGAACATCATCAGAACCTGAATGAGCAGCGCACCCTCGCCGGGTTCAACTTGACAGAACAGGGAAACAGCTGAAGTTCGGAACGATCCTGCATTACGCCAGACTGATACCAGCGAAGAAGATGTGGGATCGGCCGCACTGCAAGAGAGCCAGCCACTGACAGGGCTCAGGCTATCCCAGTAGTAGTGACTCACCTATATATACAGTACTCCAGCTGTAGCGTGCGCAACAAATCGTCACTTCCAATTTGCCGCCCGGGATGTCCGGTAGCGTACAGCCACAGCACTATATATGTAAGGTAGACCCAGCGCATTCCTGACCACTATGTCACGATGTGACTGTGCACGTGAAACGGGCGCTTATACAATGAATCGAGCGAGTTACGATAGATAACTTCAGCTTGAACAGTTGCGCAAAGAGAGCTCCAAAGAGGCGCCCGCTCAGTTCCCGACTGCGGAGCTATCTCTTCCTTCCAGCGTGCAGTCAGCAGCATTCAAGCACGGTAACTCACTGAAATATAAAGCATGCAATTACATTATAGTGAAGTCTGAGAACATTGTAGAGAGTCAGAGATGATTATGATTTCGAAGACCTATTGCCTTGCTAGGATGAGTGTGCCGTGACATTGTCAAGTCATGTGATGTGGTCAAGAATGCGCTGGGTCTACCTTACAGCTGTTTCGAAAATGGTTGCGTGGGCACTCCGACACTCCGCAGCCGCACTTTTGACGCTCAAAAATCGAGAAACTCAGAAAATCCGTAGCTCGACAATTTCTCAGTAGGATGATTATTATAGATGGCATAAGCTGAAATATTTGGGCCAGGGCTAACGAGACAAGCTTTTCCGGAGTGTATACAAAGCTTAGTGCATGAGTTATGGGCAGAACAAGCTCTACCCTTGTTTTATAGATTATCTGACCTCTCATCCACTGATTTGCGTACCTACATGCTCATGATTCACACTGTAACATGAATGCATCTTCAGGATCTATCCGAGAGTATCCTGGTGGCCTAGAGACCATACAAAATAAATGAATGGCCCCAACACAGTAACAGGACGCGACCAGGTCCTAGACCAGGTTGTAGCTGTCGAGCGTACAACTAGAATTTTAAGAGAGAACAGAGCGGTGATTGGATTCGAGGTATGAACAGGAGATCGAAGCTGGGGCTCTACCGGTGAGCCCCTTGGGGTTTATATACATGTTAGGTCGAGTCATGCGCAGCATGAGTCATTGTCCAATATGAGTCAACAGGAGTCATAATGAGTCAGGAGGAATCATAAGGAGTATAGACGAGTCATATTGAGTCAGGAGAAAGTAAAAATAGATAACGAGTCAGCATGAGTCAGAGGGAGTCAAAGGCTACCGGTCCCGCAGTTGTAACATTACCCCCCTCTTGAACCTGACCTTCCAAGGGCAGGTGTAGGTCGTTAGGGTTGACGGTCATGACGACGTCGTCGGGATAAGGGGTAGTCGAAATTCCGCGTTCAGCAGAGGTCACAGTGGCGAGGATGTCAAGGGGATTGGTCGGTGTGGCGAAGGGAGTGGTATGGGTCAGCCCAAAGAGGAAGTTCCTGAGGTACTGATGCGCGTCCTCAGAGATACTACTATCGTCCTCGTCATCCTCCTGTAACTTAGGGAGAGAGGGTGTAGGGGTCGTCGGCGGTGCCTGAACCTGAGGGTGAGGGGTGTCAGGGCGCTTGTTCTCCTTGTCGCTGTTGTCGTTGCTCGCTTTGTCATCAGAACCATCCTAAGGGGTAGGGGACACTCCCCAGTGTGCCGCGTTCCCAGATGGTAGTCCCCACTGTTGATTGGCTGTGTTGGGGCTGGCGATTGGGGCATGGGTCGACACCAAGTTGTCCCAGGCCTGCTCCTCACGGTGGCGAAGAGCTCCAGGAAGGCAGTCCACCTGCCCTGGGCCGTCGTATGCTGGGTTCAGCTGCATGGTCGTCACATAGGGGGGTTTTGGAAGAATGGCGTGGAATGCAGGGTAGTCGAGGACCTGGTAGACGATCTTCCCGAGGCTTAGATCGGCAAGCTGGTGGGTACAGATAAGGGTGGTATCGAGGACGGCTCGAACTTCCCAATGGAAATCGTGGTCGGTTCCGGGGTGAGCCAAGGCAAATGTCCTCATGAGGTGGAGAGCTGGGACGATGTCAGCAGGCGGATCGGTAGACATCCCACCCACGCAGATACGACCCACTACTCGGAGGCCGTAGGAGCTGGTTCACCACGCAATGGAGGTCCGGGTGGACCGACGGGTCCAACTCGACCCTGGTCGGACAAAGTTCCGTTACCCGAAAGGAAGACGTTAGGTAAGTGAGGAAGGTGGTCGTATGGTCGGGGACTGGGCCGAAGAATTAGGTGGGAAGGTAGGGTTGGGTATGAGCGTGGTCTAAGAGTTTGGTTGGTCTGAGACGGTGGGGCTGAGTCTGCTGGGCGGGCGAGGGTTCTGATACTGGAGGGTGGTGGTGATGGTTGCGGCGGGAGCGACGAGAGCGAGGTATGGTCGAAGAAGGGGTCAATGTCGTCGATGGAGGGAAGACTGAGGGGTAGTGGAGAGAGGGAAGCCAGGATGGGAGATGAGTCTGGTTAGGCCATTTTGTGCTTTCTTTTATAGGTTTGAAGGATTGTTTGTGCGTGTTTGAGATCTTTCTCTCGGAGCCATTCGTTCTCATGACTCGGTCTTCCCTTCCATGTGACAAGGTACTGGATCCCTCCTCGTGCTGGCTTCCGGTGATTGATTATGGATTCAATTTCCCACTCCTCTTCTCCATTGATAACGTCAGGTGGTGGTGTGACGTAATTTGGACCATGCTCCGGGGTGGTGCGATAGTGAGAGATAAGGGATGTGTGAAAGACAGGGTGGATTTTCCATGTGCTTGGGAGTCGGAGTTTGACCGTGGCGGGCCCCATGACCTGGTCAATGACAAATGGCCCTTCACGTTTGGGTGCCAGTTTCCTGTTGGGGTATGGTAGTGAAAGATTCGTTGATTCTAGAAACACCTTATCGCCCTTCTTGAAGGTCACATTGCCCGCTGCTCTTCGTTTTGCCATTAGAGCCGCTGCTTTGGTGTGGGATGCCAGTGCGTTCTCTCTCCATTCCCGTAATTTGGTTAATCGTTCTTCCGTACTCGGGTGCTTTGGCCGGGGGGGAACCGTTCCAATGGCCCGTGATTGGAATCCCATAAGCAGCTCGAAGGGCTTTTGCCTGTTACCGAATGGGTGCGTTGGTTGTGGGCGAATTCAAATTGTGGAAGAAGTGTGCTCCAAGTATCTGGATAGTTGCCGCAGTAGATTCTTAGTGCCACTTCTAATTCTTGAATAGCCCGTTCTGATTGTCCATCTGTTTGCGGATGATATGCTGTGCTGAGTGATTGTTGAATTCCAAGTAGCTTGTTCAATTCTTGGAATGCTTTGGAGATGAATTGCGGTCCTCGATCAGAGATAACACGACCGGGTAGCCCAAAACGGCTATATACATCCTGCGCCAGTATGTGTGCGGTGTCCATTGCACTGGTTTCCTTGGTACAAGGCGAGAGGACAATGGCTTTGGTGACGTTGTGATCCACAACTACTTGTATTGCATTGAATCCGTTGGAAATTGGTAGGCCTGTGACATAGTCCATGGTGATTGTGCTAAAGGGTCGTGGGTTTCCTTGGTGTGGTACAGGTAGTAGTCCTGGGTTGGTGGGATGTGTGTTGACTTTGGCAGTTTGGCAAGTGGCGCATCCTCGAACATATTGTGTTACAAATTGTCGCATTCCAGGCCACCAGTAGTCTCTTGAAACGAGTTCGTATGTTTTTTGAATTCCTGGATGGCCCATGATTGGAGGGTCGTGGTGGTTGCGTACTACTTCTCGTCGTAGTTCCTCTTCTGGTGGGACGTAGACTTTGTCTTTGAACAGGACTATGCCATCGTCCATTTTCCAGTCTTCTTTTTGCCGATGATTGGGTTTTTTCGTAGATGCCATGCTCCATTCAGAGATTCCATGACCACTTTGTCCCTTGAGGTTGTGTCTCTGATTCGTTCTTGGAGTTCGACATGTACGGCTTTGGCAAAAAGGTCATTTGGGAGTAGGGTAATATCTTCGTTGTCAAT
>CCBP010000270.1:22643-57303 GCA_000765035.1 Trametes cinnabarina | reverse complement strand
CATCGGCTTTTAGGATATCCACGAATCCAACATCGCGATCAACTGGTATTGTTATGCCGAAGAACCGGAGATTCGTGCCCAGGGCATGCGCGAGCATCGGCGCTCTGCATCTGTGACATATGCGCTCTTTGATTTTGACTGTGCCCTTCAGCTCCCTCTGGAGACGTCTCTGAGGGATTGTCGTCGACCGTCTTGGGAGTCAGGCTATGGCAAGGTCATATATCATCCAGGCGACACGTGGCAAGGCGAATTGGACTACAATCCGTTCGCCTTCGATGTTGCTTGTCTCGGCAATCTGTTCATACATCATTTCACGGTGAGTGAAATAGCTTTCTAAAATATCCTAGTTAACCGTCAATGCAGGAGGCGATCACTGTCGTGCCGCTTCTTGCCCCGCTGTTCGCCCAGATGACAACATCGATTGTCGACAAGCGGTTCGCTGCAGCGGAAGCTCTCGACTTCTTGTGCAAAATCGAAGAGGGTCTCTCGCCTGTCACTTTAGAAACATGTGTGGCCCTGAGGAGCAGCGATACGCCCGTCGTCTGTCCGGACCTGTATTGGGCTCGGCTCAGCCCTGAGGTCCAGCGGCAGTGGGATTCTCATCGCCCACCGCCGCTCCCGTGGAGTACACGCATCCTCCGCTGGCTTTGCGACAGGACCATTGGATGGAGGTTTGTTACGCTTGCACGCCGTTGTTTACGGGCTGTACTTGTCCGGTAGCTTCATATCTCTCTCGCTGAGCGAGATCTCTCCTGTACGTAATATATGGTGAAATCCACCTCAGAATGCACGAGACCTAGCCTATATGGTCACTGCCATTGTCGTGACCTCAGCTATGGCAATACCGATGTGACTCGGATGCAGGTGCGAATGGTTTTGTCACAACGCCATATTCTTTGAAAGCCTGACAATTTCCAGTCTTCAGAAGGTCAAGGATTACTCGGTATCTGACACCAATACCTTATCTCGTAACTGATGTCACCCGCGTGGATGTCGATGCGCCCTTCTCAGGAAGTGTCATCGCCCTGATGATGTGCCTGGTATACGAGAACTGGTCGGAGTGTAAGCAGACTCATGCGATGGCATACTATACACACTTTTGGACATTCACAGAATGACTCACCGTCGGGCAGGATTCGAAAGCCTCGTGGAAACCAAATACGGGGTCCTTTCGTATACCATCACTGCCTTCCCGGAACAGAACAATAGGGGTCTGCAACCAGAGAAGCCTGGCAAGCGGATCTGAGCTTCCCTCGTACCACGAACACGACTCACGGTCACTGTGTTCAACCTTTGGCGCTGAATCTGCGATATATAAAGCATGCTCCCGGAGACCATAAGCAGCGCTGGGACATCCTCTCAGCCTTCTCCCCTCTTCCCTCCGTCCACTCCGCGTCCATCGCCTTGCATGATGGGGTCTCGTGTCGTAAGCCGCCAGGATCAGGTTCGCTATGATCAACCTCGGGACCAACCTTTGGATCAACAGACTCCGTGGCCGGTGCGTATCCATACTATTATCCATTGTACTATCGAGCCAATTCTGTCTTGTTGATTGCAGAAAAACGTGTGGCTCATTCTGGCGACCAAGATCAATGATGATTTCCCGGCCGGGACACCTGTGTTGATCACTGACTATCTGCCGTTGACTGAAAGTCCCACCAGGGTACGTTGCTGAAGTTCGACTGCACGGTAACTATCTGACCATCCCTGCCCCTGCAGTATGCCGGCCAGTCTGGTGGTCAGCAGGTGCATAATATGGCCAATACCCTGTACCGACTGAAGAAGCTTGCCACCGATAAACACAAATTTTTCCTCCAGTCAGAGGAAATGTCGACTCGCATCACGGGAAGCCACATATCCTCCGAGCGCCGCGGGAGACAGAATCCCCGTGCGATCTTCACACCTGGGCAACTGGTGAGTGACTATTAACCAGACTGTGAGCTGATGCGCTGAGCAGTTTTTCCTGTGCTGAATAGGTCTACATTATTGACGAGGTCCCGGATGTGCGCTCGCGGACATTGAACCGCCGATTCAAGATCCCGATCGATACCCGTGCAATGATCGTCGGACCTACCTCAAAGGCGGTAAGCACAGCAGTACTGGGTCGTTGTTTCCACGTTCTGACGCGTGTTCAGGGCATGAACGCAAGGCTGCAGACTGCCGATAGGCATATTCTTCCTTGGGTCTTATATTACGCCATCCAGGTGGAGTCGTCTAGATGGGTGCAGTGTCAATCATATGGCACCAGCGCCCATTTCCGGCGGCCGACCCGCGAAGAGACCGCGGGACTGCCCAGCAGCACTGAGCTACCTGCTTCGTCCTACAAGGTTGTCAACGTCGATTTAGGTGACAAGCCGAATACGAACAAGATTGAATGAACGCTTGCGGGACACATGTTTGCCACTGCACTGGCAGATGCCCCGTGCAGCGAACTCGTGTCTGCCGGTTGATGTAGAGGAGATTGATCACCGAAGCAAACCCAACGCAGAGAAATATGGAAGCGAAACATGGAATCCCCACTCTGAATTGAATGTATGTACAATGTATCTTTGTAGTCTCTGCGCGCGCAATAGCACCATCAGCCATTCCCGCGAGATCAGTGCTCGTGCGCAATTTGAGCAGTACATTGTTTTTTGTTGTTTTGCGCTTGTTGCGCTGGGAGAAGCTAACTGCTTCCGACGGGCGATGTCATGATGGCCCACTTGACAGCATCTTGTGGCTCGACGTGTTATAACACCGCAGGGCGTCGTTGTCACTGGTGACTCGGTGCTTCCTATAGTATCTATAAGCATTCCCGCTGTTGAGAGGAACGACGGTTGCATTGCATTCGTTGGCGATAGCATGATGCATCTCCGCCTCGCAATGGCCCCGTATCATAATGAGTAACCACGCACATCGTGTGACCATGTAAGAAGACAGCATCTAGGCGTTGGCGCCGTTACACGCTCAGCGCTCAGATTTGGATGGACGGGAGCTTGAGCTTGACCCTCGGACTTCAAGCTTCATCACTGACGCTCTCCTCGTTTGATTGTGTTCCTTCGGTGACCTCTCCACTCGCAGACTATGGAGGAATATACTGTCGACGAGGCAATGTGTTTTGATCAAGATCTGAGTGAAACGTTGGATGACAATGACCCGCCGTCACCTCAGGTGAGTTCGCGTTGTTGGTGCATCGCCTAGGAGTCCGGACACGACTTTTACCGTTATTTTCTCGTTTCATTAGCTTCCATGCTCATTGGCAGAAATGCGATCCTACAACACGCCTTCCGACTATGAGCTGAGCTTGTTCTGGGATCGCTCCAGACCCTGGATGGCCAAACGGGGTGTCTATCTCTTTCACTTGGTTCGCTGTGGTTCCCTCAGGTCCCGAGAAAGATCCTGGCTCTGCCCTGCTGTCAATGCCTCGTCTCCCTCTCCATATTCGACCTATCTACCACTTCCTTCAAACGGTCCGTATCTACGGGATTTCGACGTCAGTCGCTCATAGGCTTGCAGATGATGGGATTGCTGAGGGCACGTTTGATAGCGCGGCTTCGCCTTTGCCCAGGACCGTGCACAACGGAACCTGCTCCTCAAAATTATCGACAGAGCGTCCCCAGAGCATAGTATCAACGAGTATATCTTGCAACAGCAATTAGCAATGAGCGAGAAGGGGCCGTTCCCATGTGTGCTTTCCCCGGTCGCCATTTTGGACACACCGAGCGATCTCAGTTTCCTCGCGATGCCTATGTACGTGTTGATGGTTGACTGATAACCAAATTTATTGAGCTGTCATAGGTGGGGGCCTCTTATATGTCTCGAACGAATCCAGAGAGTCCGGGAGATCGTCCAATTTGTGAAGTGTACTCTTCGCGTGAGTCATTTCGTGTCCCTCCTCCCAACTTTCTAATAATCGAGACAGGGACTGAGGTACTTGCATCAGTGGCGGATCGTTCATCGTGTAAGTCATTCGTTTGTCAACGTAATCCCATGCTCAAACGAAGCATAGGATATTTGCGATCATAACATAGTGGTCAATTGCCACAGTCCCGGCGCCAGATATGCGGAGTTCCCGAACCTCCTCGATGAGCACCGGCGAAACGACGACGCCGTGTATGCATTCATAGATTTTGGGCAATCCCTCCAATTGCCTCCAGACACATCAATCACTGACTGTCGCCGACCTGGTGACGAGACCTGCATCGCGATGAACCTCTTTAAGCCCTTGGACGGCAACCTCGGGGAGCCCTACTACAATCCTTTTTCTTACGATGTCGCAGCACTAGGTTTCCTCTTCCGCTATTACTTCTCGGTACGTGGATCTGTTGCCATTACGGTCATGTATAGATTCTGATTCACCGGCTACGCAGGAGGCAGTGCCCGCGCTTCCTGCCTTGGCCGCGCTTTTCGACCGGATGACGGACTATTGCCCGTCGCGCAGGATGACGGCGCAGGAGGCCCTGCAATGGTTTGAAGAAGTCGTCGCCCAGCTATCTCCAGGTCGTCTGGAGGCAAGAGTGACGTTGGATTGTAGTTTTGAAGCCATGCGCGACGAAGCATTCTACTGGGGGAAGCTACCCGCGGAGGACCGCGTGCAGTGGTGCGAATACCGCACCCCACCTCGTCCTCTGTGGAGGAGGCTGTTGGGGTTCATAGCGCGCAACAGACTCGGTTTCCGCATGCTCTGCTATGTACGCGAACTGCTACAAATTTAGGGTGCAGCCGGCTCGACGCGCTCGCGTAGTCGGAACCTCAAAAGCACGCGAGTGCTGGTTTGTCGCGTTTATACAATTGTTGAGACACTTTGGGCGACAGTCTGCTATCTCATCGAGCGTCAGGACACCTGCTCGCTTTCCTGCTGCCTTTTCAAGCGCTCAGAGCGGACCACCACCGGGGAGTCCTCGCTCATGCAATGTTTCTCTGCTCACCATTGCTGCTGGTGCGGTTCAAGTAGTAACCGATAACCCATCTAGTCTTCTCGACTGTCGACTGTTTGGAGCCCACGAGTTGATCTTTGTCATGACTAGACACATCGGCTGCTCAAAGTCAGATTTAGGCCACAGTTCAGCAAGTATGTCGGGAGAGCAAGATATCTGGGCGCCCCCTAGATCATCTCTTAGAGAACTCGAGAAGATGCGGCCGAAGATGAAGGGCATAGGTGCGTTGATATGTTCGCCGCAACCGTTTTCAAGCGTCTCACAATGCCCAGTCTCTCAGTCCTTAAAGGAGGTGCTGCAATCCCTCGTCAATTACGGCCTACTTTGAATGGGGAAGATCAGCTTCTCCAAATTGTGCGCCTGAGCGTCATTCAGGATATGAGGTACGAGACTGATCTGCGCATACATGCAGTCTTGTGGAGTGTTCCGTCTCAGAGAGGCGCCATGGTATGTGAACCTGACCTGCGGGCGGCGGATGCTAATCATGTGGATTACAGATGCATGACACCGCTATTGATCTCTGTCCTCGTTCAAGTCTCCTGTTCTCACCCTCACGCTTTGACCCCGCACGCGCAACTCCGATATGGTGTTATCTGGGATGCAGTGGATCGGCCGGAACATCACGCAGGAGCCTAATGACGACTGGGCGGATGCGCAGAATGAGCCAACAGCAACGAGCCCTCGGGCACCATCTCCTAGGGCCCATGACACACGACTCGTCACCTCCTCGCAGCTGAGGTTCTGGTCCGCGCGACGGCGTTGATTGAATCTATGTTGCTGGACGAGAAGATGCGTGGCGCCTTCACTCAGCTCCGCCCCTCTGCCTACGAGCTCGGCACCAGCGCAAGCCCAACAGATGACACCAGCGCACCTGGTCTCAAGGCTGCCAACAACCACAGCCATTCTCGGGAGGTCACGCTGCTTGAGAATGGCATGATCGTGGCACATGTCGACCTCCGGAAGGAGGAGAAGGAGGAGCGCAAGCGCAGGCCCAAAGAAGAGAAGCGGGAGAAGCGAGCCGCGCTCGGAAGTCGTCGCGTAGCTCCTGCTCTGCTGCCGACGTCGCCTCAGTATACTCTGTGCCGCCGCAGAGTCCGCTGCCACAGATGGACAGCGGATTCTTCTCCGGCGCTGGTGCCCGGGACTCTCGCTACTCGCAGTCCTTCTCACCGCGCCCAAGCAGCGTGCTCACAGGCAATGGAGACCGCCCGCAGACGCTTCTCCGTGCACAGTCACAAGTGTCATTCTCAGACATGCAGAGCATAGGCTCGGCGTCGTCGCCCAGGCGTTCCCGGTTCTTCGGGTGCAAAAACCTGAGCGCTGCTTGGCTGAGTCGAGATAGCATGGCGCCCTCGGGCAGCATGATTGATATGCAGTGCGTTGCCTCTACGTTGTGCGTGATCAGCCGCTAACGACGTACATTACCTTTCCAGCCTTGCTCTGAAGCAAGAGCAATCATACTTCGCTGCATATCCGTGGGCGGTGGACCTCACATCGAACACGCCCACGCGGCGGGCTTCGCAGTCGTGGCCGCGAGCCGTGACGTCGCCTGTTCCCGCAGTTTCCTCCGTACCTACGACGACGAAAAAGAAGAATGGCCTCAAGAAAATATGGAAGTTGGTCACTGGTTCGTCCAAGGGTGCCGCGAAGGAAGCCAGCCAGTCAAAGTCGGTGGACCGCCACAAGGACGACATGTCGCTGGCACCCCCTCCGCCGTTGTCGTACTTGCTCGAGAGGAGTGACGGAGTCGAGAGGTGACGCCTCGCACCCGCGCCGCCCTCTCGGTCGACCATGTCCCCGAACCAGTTCTCACAATTTGCGCCGTCGCCACCCACCGCGCCGTTGGTGCGGCGCGGTCGCCGACGTCCTCTCGTGAGGACAAGTCGAGTGGTGAGGCACACAAGGATCAGGTGAAGCAGGAGGTGGATTCTGACCATCGCATATCTGCGTTTGAGCTCGGCCCATCCAATGATTCGGGGTCTCCTGACCTTGACGGCCGCAGGCGCACGACACGCAGCTCGTCGAAGACGTTGTCGAGTCTCGGCCCTGCGACTTTCGGTACCTCACCGCCGACGAACCGACCACAATCGGTGGCCATGCGACGCGACAAGTCGCTGCTGCCTCTCCCTGGCGAGTCGACTGTCGAATTCCCTAACCCCTCCGCTCCGGAAATGCGCCCTCAAACGATGTACGATCTCCTACAGAGCTCAGGTCCTGCGTCTGCGAGCCTTCTCCCGCCTCAAGCGCCGTTCCGCCGGCCAGATGTGAGGCGCCAGTCGTTTGGCGGGCTGGGGTCCACACCGCACCTCGCTGTGCGGAGCCTTCCTGGACGAGGTCCTTATGCACGGGACGTAGTCAACGTCCCACCCTTCCTTGCCGAGGAGATGTACGCGGAGTTTGGCGCATCGAGCCCGTCGCTGATCCAGAGGGCAGCTGGAACGGTGAGCCGCATGTAACCATTCAGAAGTTGACAATCGCTCATGTCGATTAGCTGCCTATCGCAGAAAGACTTCTTTCAAGTAATCCGCAGCGAGTTTGTTGGCAGAACAAGAAACCTGAGCTCTCGCTGGTCTGAAGCTTAAAGAACTCGCGAAGATGGGTCCCAAGACGAAGGGAATCGGTGCGTCGCTACGCTGGTGAGCATTGTCGCCACGTCTGAGCGAGAGCGCAGTCTCGCAGTCCGTGAAGCAGATGCTGCAGTTGCTCCTCGATGACGGCCTCGTGCAAATGGACAAGATTGGCTCGTCAAACTGTGCGTCAAAGTGTCTCTCGAGCGTCGAGATGCGGGCCTAACATGCGCATATTATCATATATGCATTCTTCTGGAATTTCCCATCTCAAAGAGGCGCGATGGTATGTATACATACACACATGCAATCGGCGTGTACTGAAGGTGCGGCATACAGATGCAGAACCGCCTCACCACTGCGCAGGAGACCCAGAAGGCACTCCGCAGCCAACTTGACGAACTGCGCGCCGCGGTTGAGAGGTCGAAAAGGCGGCGAGGCCGGAGAGTATACGTCGTGACAGGCTTCATGTCATGACAGACGCTCAACCGCGGCACAGGACCAGCGCATACAGGACCTCGACCAGGAACACGCTAAGCTGGAAAATGAGCTTGCCGCGTACAGCGCATACGATCCCGCGAAGGTCGAAGAGAAGCGACGAGCGGTCATGCTCGCCAGGGAGGCCGCCGTGCGATGGACAGGTATGCCTTAATCTGTTCCTCCGCTTAATAGTCCCGCTCATTGCAACCTTGCGAGACAACTACGTGATGCTTTTATCCTACTTCACGCGTCAGAACGGCATCGAGGCGGCTGATGTCAGGACGTACCTTGGCGTCGACGAGGAATACGAAGACATTGAAGGCTGAGCGCGTCGTGATGCATTAGTATGTTGCCCCACAGCAAACGAATCCCTTCTGTGTCCGCATCTGAACATAGGCCACCGGTCGTCTAGACGCTACTCGATGGACACTCTGCTGTAGATCAAGAAGACTGCGGTTACGCTACTCCGCTCACGCCACGGAGGCCGCTCAAAGGGAAGCGGTGAATCCGGATTGTACCGCTTCACTGTATTCCTGAGAGGCTGGGTTAAATATTGCGATCATGCACCGTACTTTCATTCATTGAGCGAATATGTCCCAGGTATGTGGTTGTGCAGCCCTAGAAGGTGGGCCTCGGGCGCATCGCGTCAGGCACCACCGCTGGCCTCGTCCTTCTCACCTCAGATTCTCCCGTCAACTATTCTGTTCCGAGGACCGCACTACAGTGTGTTTCTTCGTAAGGACCGACCAAAATCGGCGAGGTCGATTATCATCACGAGACACACAATGATGCCCTCCGGACAACAACCGCTTCACTTTGGACCTCGAAAGCGACGGCAATTTGTGGTAACCCCCAGGATGGGCAGCTGGTGCCGACAGTCCGCACCCGCTAATATACGTTGCAGACTGTCAGCGTCAGAAGGTGTTCACGATCCTGCCGGTCCTAGCCTGACTATCCCCATACTCTGAATGCTTTTCTCCGAGTCAGCGAGCGTTTGTCATTAGCAGAAGCTCAGGAACCCATGCGTGAGGTCCAGCAGGGCTTCACGCCTATTGTTATAGAATGACAAGAGCCTCGAGGCACAACCAATCCTCACGATCTCATGGATTATGCAGGCCTGTCTTTGTCTCAGCATGGCCGCCTTGAGGCGACGAGATTCGCGTCGCTATTCGCCAAGCTCCTAAGGGAACCATGGCCGTCGCTGGCAAAGAACGTCGCCTGTGAAAGGGCGTGGGGTTTATGGGTCGCCGTTCCCTGAACAGGAAGCGCTGCAGTTCGTCCGGTCCGTCCTTCGTGGGCACCGGAGAACGATCATTTCCAATATCTGCGCGGTGCGATACATCTTCAAGAAGCTGCTGGTGTGGTTCTGTTTGAGCGCATTAGCAAATCACAGCCATCGATGGCCTCAAGGCGTCCAGAAGCGGAACACGCCGCGACTCAGTCCTTCGACCCCACTTTCACGATGGGCAATGTTGCAGGGTGCCCCTCCGCTTCATCTCATCCTTCTGGTCATTGGTGAGAATAATCAACCTCCACCGCTGGCTCTCTACTGCCTGTACAGTCACGCGTGAGACGCTGTCGGTCAATGGTTCGTATGGACGCTAACTGCGCGCCAACCACCGATTTTCGCATGGTCCAAGTTCGCCTGGGCATAATCTGATACAAATCATGCAGGCCCGGACCGCATTTCGCTAGGGTCTACCTAATTGTTAGGTTGCAAGCACATGGAGCCTGTGGATAACAATTATCTTTCCGTACCCGTGAGTTTAGCTTTGTTGGAGTGGTTCCATCAGCATGGACGTCGCGTTCCAAATTCAAATACGTGAAGTACACACCGATGCATGACACTCTACCTTGGTGAATCTCAGGATCCTGAGGGGCCTGCTGCCTACTCGGATTTGGCCATACGACTTCAAGCTCAATCAAGCTCGACTGAAGTCGTAGATGAGAAGGATACTCTATTATCTGGGGGCACGTAAAATAGTTCACGTGCTCCCAATACTAAAGGTCACGGGACCGCGTAAGTATGCGCATGCCGCAAGCGCTCCGCCACGTTCGAGTTGAACGTTGAACTCGCGGCGAGAGGGTACACGTTGGCAGCTCAATTTGGACCTCGTTGCGGTTGTCACAACCGCATAGCACCATCGCACACACGCGGCTTCCAGTCTCTTCGCTCCCCCGCGGAACAGGTGGATTCGACTGTTCGTCGAAACCGATTGGAGCAACGCATATACTACAAAGCACCCCGCCATCAGGTTTCTCAAACGTCCGCAGCTAGCCCAGGTCGATGGTTGATTCAGTAAAGGACGCTTCTGAGCTGCAAGGCCCTGCTGGAATATCTTGCTTCTTTGCCTGCTTACTGAGTTGTGCAAAGAATGGTGAGATACCGATGGAACAAATGCCTCGGGTAAGCATTG
Organism: Trametes cinnabarina; assembly: GCA_000765035.1. Taxonomy (NCBI): domain Eukaryota; kingdom Fungi; phylum Basidiomycota; class Agaricomycetes; order Polyporales; family Polyporaceae; genus Trametes; species Trametes cinnabarina. Next base: position 46,923 of record CCBP010000270.1, on the reverse strand, counting down.
CGCAATATCCGGACTGATTGACAGTCTCCACCTCAACCTGCACTTCAGCTGTATGAAGATACGGTGCGCAATCTCTGTACCATGACGCTTTCCATCAGTAGCGATATGGGTCCATTCTGGGACGGCTACCGTGACCCACTCGCTTCAGTTGGAATCACCCTCAATGAGTTACCGAGCTATGCCTGGGTGCTTCCCGCAGTGACGCCGCCCGCATCGCTTCCGTACGCCACTCGTTGCTCCCATGAGCAGCCTCCATCAGACATCATCTTTCTCATGGTGCGTAACCCTACTGTTGTGAGAAGATGCCAGCTGCTGATAATATCTCAAGCCACGCCTAACCTGTGGTCGTGACGCTCAGCAACAAGACGTCGTTTTGAAACTCATCGACAAGGGCACGATGGAAGATCAAATCTATCGAACGCTGTCGGGATTCGTGGAGTTATACGATACCCATGCCTTCCCATGCATTCTGCCACCTATTGCGATCATAGAGTCGCCCTACGAGTTCAGCTTTGTAGCCATGCCTATGTACGTCTCTGTCTTCCAACGTTACATGGCAGTAACCAATCCGTTAACTTCTCATCAGGTGGGGATCACAGTACAAGCTTGTGGAACTTCAGACTGTTCGCCAAATATTGACGTTCATGCGATGTGCCCTCACCGTGAGTAAAGTCCTCAAGCAGCTCCTGAATGTCGCTGATCTAGGAACTCCAGGGTTTGTCATTCTTACATGACAAAAGGATAGTACATCGGGTAGGTTTCTCTTCCACTGCAATGAGACTCACAACTCACAAGTTGGACCCGCCAGGATATTCATGAGACCAACATAGCGATCAACTGGTATTGCTACGCGGTTGATCGATCTGTTTGTTCTCAGGGCTTGCGCGAGTACCTTCGGTCGGCGTCTGTGTCATATGCCCTCTACGATTTCGACTGCGCTGTCCAGCTACCACCAGACACCTCTCTGAAGGATTGTCGTCGACCCCCTTTGGAGTCGACAATTGGAAAGCCTGATTATCACCCAGGAGACACGTGGCAGGGCGAATTGGACTACAATCCATTCGCCTTTGACGTCGCGTGCCTTGGTAACCTCTTCGTGTATCATTTTGCGGTAAGCGGCTCTACCGTGCAATGTACGCTTGCTGACCCCTCATGCAGGAGGTGATCACGGCGGTGCCGCTTCTCGCCCCGTTATTTGCCAAAATGACGACTTCTAGAATCGACGAGCGTTTCTCCGCTGCAGAAGCTTTGGAATTCCTGCGTGAGGTGGAGCAGGACCTCATGCCTGACCTTCTGGACTCGGGGGTCGCTTTGAAGGTAGACTACGATCCCGTGGACCACCCAGACCTCTATTGGTCCCGACTCAGCCCTGAACTCCAGCGGCAATGGAATTCGCATCGACCGCCACCGTTATCGTGGGCTAACCGCCTTCTTCGTCGGCTTTGCACCACTACTCCCGGTTACAAGACGGTTATGTTCATTCGTCGCTGTCTGCGGGCCATATTCACCATGTAGTCTCTCGGAAACTTGTGCGAATGAATTGTTCCTTTGGGAAACTCCCAGACATGTGCTTTCTGCTGCTGTATGACCGGTGTTTACGCTAAAAACCACCCACTGATCCATTGATGGGCTCGAGAGTCGAGACTTCAGAAGGCTTGAATGGATGCATACGACATCTCCGGCGACTTCCGTATCACACACGTACTGGCAAAATGCGTCCCGGAAGATGATGAGCATACGTGCACTAAACTCTCCCCTTTCTGGTATGTGCACTGAATTACCCCTTTTCATCTATCGCTGAATGACTCACCGTAGGAACGGACCTGACAGCTCCTCGTGAAACCCTAATACAGGGTGCTTCTTCCATCATGGCTATGTACCCTGGGAAAAGAGAATAATACGAGCGGATGACTTCTCTACTCGCGACCATGTCCTTGGGACGCTCAGTTCACTGATATGGATAAGGGTATGCCGAGCAACGGACGTGCTGCAGCCCAGGCATATAGGTAGTGCCATGGTAGACTGCCATGACCCGCACTGAGACTCGGTCTCAGCCCTTAAGACCTCTCCGATCTCTACTCGCCATAGTCGTCAGTCATGATGGCATCCCGAGCCGTGAGTCGCCAGGGACAGGTCAGTCGTGACCGACCCCGCGACAATCGCAGAGAGCCACCGCCGGAACAACAGGAACCATGGATGGTGAGTACTGCCTTGTCCTGCACACCCTTCTCTGGTTGGGTCCGCGGTTTCTAATTTGTACAACGTTTTTCCTCAGATAGACCGGAACCGCTGTCTCGTCCTCACGCAGGAGTTGAACCCCTTTTTCAAGGCAGGTGATCGGGTAATCGTTACCGGCCATGTCCCTCTGCCTGGGAGCCCGACCTCGGTATGCAACCAGCAGTATCTATCCCATCCCCATCTCGCTCATTCATGTACATATGCAGTATCCTGGTCAGGATGCATTGCCGAGGAATAAGGCCAACACCCTCTATCGAATTGAGAAATGGCACACCTATGAATACAAGGATTTCATTCAATCAGAGGACTACTCCACAGTAATCACGGGGAACAGGCTCTCTCTCATCTCGCGCGGAAGAGGGGACCCCTACGCTTCGTTTGAGCCTGGACAACTGGTAGGCGATCGTTGCCTCGATCAGCACCTTGGCCGACTCATACGATCGGATCATCATTGACAGGTCTACGTCGTCGGTGACGTCCCGGACGTGCGCGCGAGACAATATGGCCAGACGTTCAAGATACCATACAACACCCGTGCAATGATTGTCGGGCCCACATCGCGCGGGGTAAGTGATATTGCTATGGCCAGCATTTCTCGGAAGGTTGTGTTTTTAAATTTGTATGCTCAGGGAATGAACGCGCAGCTGAGCACTGCTGCTCGGCACACGAGGCCTTGGGTCTTATGGTACCGCCTAGATATCGTCAAGCGGGAATGGCTTCACTGTCAATCCTTCGCAACCAGCGGCCACCTCCGAGAGGCTACCACTGAGGAGTACAATGAATGGAGTCATGAGTTGAGAAAACCACCTCTCACCGCCACGCTTGGCAATATGGAGGAGAACGACCGCCCGCCTGCTCGGTGACCATGCTGCTTCATGTGGTCCTGTAGCACGCCGCTCAGGCTGACTCTGATGCTGGAGAACCCGAATGCTGAATGCACCTCAAATCCCCACTCTGACTGGAATGTACGTACAATGTAAACTAGCACTCCCCGCGCGCGCACGGGGATGCTCCGTTGCCAATACCATCCGATGTGTCTCTGGAGTCGAACATGTTCATACGCCACGGTGCCAACCTCAGCTATGTGCAGTTGTGCAGGCCACCTGGCTCCTCGCGTAGCATTCATCTCCGACGTCGCTATCTGCTGATTCAACGACCGTGGACCGGCTGCATAGCGTGTCCGCTTTTTGGCCTCGCAACATCCGACCTCGCGCCGCGGTAGAAACACGCACGGGGTCACCATGCTTTCATCGGAGATTCCATCCCCACTATGACTAAGTACTACTTACAATGAGCTGGCGTCCCAGGCTACCCATGGGTTCCCTTATCCTCTTCGTATTTGATCACTACATCCTCCAGATATACTAGTAGATGGAAATCCAACTAACGCACCCAAACGTTCCCGGTTCGCATCTCGTGCGCGTCACACCATTGGTATTCCTGCACGACCTGCGGATACGTCGACGCGATCATCTACTGATCAAAGACGCCCGTTAGTTTTCTCGGCGCGCAAAGGAATGGAACGGAGGAGACGTACAGCGAAGAGCGGCGGCGCGCGGACTGCGAACACCCGCGGGCTCGCCGAGCCCCACAAAGCTGCGGGGCGAATCAGTCATGGTAAGCATCGATCTCGGACATCGACAGGGATGAAGGAAATGAGAAACGTACATGGTAGACACGCCCGCTTTGATTGTGGAGGACAGAGTGAGCGCTGGAAGGCCGCGTCAGTGTTGGATGCTAAAAGGCGGCGGAGGACAGTCGATGGTACGTACAGTACTGGAGTCCAATAACTTTAAGGCACGCGAAGAGGAGCACGGGCGCGGTGTACTGGCCTTCCGCGTTGTACGCCCGGTGCGTGTCTGCGCCCCACTCCACAGTCAACACGACGTTGGAAAGCGGAGCCTACCAGACAAGACTCACAGCGGAGGTCAAGCTGTAACTACGGTGGGGCAAGTGCTTGCTACTTCTTCCACAATTGCGACACACTCTTCCGTGTTCGAACTCTTGGGCTTGCCTTTACACTCGATTCAACCACCCACAGAAAGTCTACGAATTCCCATATGGACCCGTTGGAGCCACTCGATAATTATGACCCGCCGCCACCTCAGGTCAGTTCGCTTTGTGCCAGACAATTGGGATATAATCTTTAAGCTATGAACTAGCTTCCTTGCACAGTGGAGGAGACGGAACTCTACGGTATACCTTCTAACAATGAGCTGGCCTTCTTTTGGGACAACTCTAGGTCTTGGTTCGCCCATCGGGGCGTGTTTCTTCATCATTTGGTCAATTGCGGGCACGCCATCTTCCGATACAGACGATGGCTTTGCCCTCCAGTCAACGCCTCTGCCCCTCCTCCGTCTTCTACATACCTATCACCGCCTTCATGTGGCCCATACCTGCGGAATTTCTACGTAAGTAACGCATAAGCGAATGAACGAACGCAGCATGCCAATTATGTTTTCTGTAGCGCGGCATCGCTTTTGCCCAAGATCATGCAAACAGAAACCTGGTCCTCAAAATCATCGACAATACGTCTCCTGAGCACCCGATCAACCAGCATCTACTGCATCAGATGTCAGAGCAGAGCAAGGAGGAATCGTTCCCGTGCGTCCTGGCTCCCATTGCCATCCTGGACACTCCTACCGATTGTAGCTTTCTCGTGATGCCCATGTGCGTGCTCAACATTACGTGCCGAGACAGTTGTACTAACACGACGCAGGTGGGGATCTATATATCCAGAACGAATGCAGAGAGTTCAGGAGATTGTCCAATTCGCAAGGTGTACTCTGCGCGTGAGTTAAATCGTCTACTCCATGAGTCATTTCTTCATCAACCAACCAGGGACTAAGCTATTTACACCGGCTGCGCATCGTCCATCGTGTGAGTAACGCCTCTGCATGTGCTCATCAGTCGCTCATCAGATTACAGGATATCTGTGATCACAACATCTTGGTCAATTGTCACAGTCCGGGTGCCACGCTGGAAGAATTTCCCGAGCTTTTCGATGCGCACCTGCGAAGCGACAACGCCGTGTATGCCTTCATAGATTTTGGACAGTCCCTCCAACTGCCTCCAGACACCTCGATTACCGATTGTCGTCGACCCGGTGACGAGACAGGCATTGCAATGAACCTCTTCAAGCCCTGGGACGGCTGCCTCGGGGAGCCGTACTACAACCCTTTTTCTTACGATGTCGCAGCGCTTGGGTATCTGTTCCGCTACTACTTTGCGGTATGCGCTGTGGTTGCCACCTATCGCTATGTTTCCTAACGTGCTGAATATGCAGGAAGCAGTTTCCGTATTCCCTGCTTTGGCTGCGCTTTTCGACCGGATGACAGACTTCCGCTCATCGTGCAGGATGACTGCACAGGAGGCTCTGGAATGGTTCGAAGAAGCAGTCGCTCAGCTACCTCTAGATAGGCTGGAGGCTAGGGTGACGTTGGATCGCAGCTTCGAAGCCATGCGCGACGAAGGCTTCTACTGGAAGAAGCTATCCAGCGAGGACCAAGTGATTTGGAGCCAGTACCGAACTCCGCCCCGTCCTCTATGGATGAGGCTACTGGGATTAATTACGCGCTACAGACTCGTGTTTCGGATGCTTTGCTATGTGCGCGAACTGCTGCAGATCTAGGCTCAGCTTCAGCGGGCCTGCGACGCTCTCGTGACCTTGGCACAAGCACGTCAAGGCCAGCTTGTCTCGGTTATACCATCGTTATGGCTCTTTGTCCTACCGTCTGCCATTGTATATACCTCATCGAGTTTCAGGATACCTAATGCACACATTTCTGTTGCCTCATCATCGTATGCCCCGGACGGACCATCGCCAATGAGTCGCTCCCCCACATCGGACAACGCGATTCCGCAGGGCACGTGCACGTGATGGTTCATCGACAAGGGCGGGGCGGAAGCGCCGGAACTCAGTAATTGGCACCGAACGGTGACCGAACTTGTCGTTAGCAATATCCCAGACGAACCGCCTTTTTTCCGAGCGCGCCTTTTGCTCGACGTACAACTTGGACGAAGACATCTAGAATAGGTAGATGGCGGAATTGGTTTCAACCAGCCATGGAGATGAGCAAGGACAAAATCTCGCTTGTTTCTTCGGTCGCTTGCGGAACCCTCCAGTCGAGGTCGATACCAAGGGGACTGAAATGCCCCCGGTATGTGCTTCGCCAGCGTTCATGTCTTTACGTGCGTGGTGCGAGCAACTAACCTCTCTCTAGCTGTTAGAGGATACAGTCATCAAGTTCCAATCCTTGTCAGTTGCAATCGACCTGGAGATGAAGCCTTTCTGGGATGGTTACCGCGCGCCGCTCGCCATGCTTGGAATCCGGCTCAATGAGTTGCGACAGAATGTCTGGGTGCTTCCGACCACGACCATGCCTTTGTGCCTGCCCTATGCCAACCGTTGCACACACGAGCAGCCTCCGTTGGACGCGATATGTCTTGCGGTGAGTATGTATCTTGAATCTATGTACTTCCTTGATGACGAAAGCTACAGCCAAGTTTTACCGCTGGCCGTGATGCTTTGCAACAAGACGTAGTTCTCAAGATGGTCGACCGTGGGACGATGGAAGATCACATATACCGGTTTCTGGCAGAGTGCAAAGATTTGTATAATCCTCTCGTGTTTCCTTTCGTACTCCCGCCAATAGCAATCATCGACTCACCATACAACTTCGACCTCGTAGCCATGCCAATGTATGTTCTATTGTTACCGCAGGACGTCTCTGTGAGCTGACTGAGGATAGGTGGGGCTCGAAGTACAATTTGAGTGAACTTGAGACTGTCAGCGAAGTACTCAGATTCATGCATTGCACCCTCACAGTAAGCGCTATTCATGGGATGCATCCGATTGCCCGCGCTTATATTTTTTTGATGTCAGGCCTTGGCGTTCCTGCACGAGAAAAGGATAGTGCACAGGGTAAGTACCATTCCCTTTGTCAAAGATGCACAAGTGACCTTGGCGGGTACAAGGATATCCATGAGACGAATATTATGATCGATTGGTACTGCTACACTGCAGATCCCTCGGTACACTCTCAAGGCCTGCACGCGCATCGCCGGAACTCATCTGTATCCTATGCCCTTCACGATTTCGACCTTGCGCTACAAATGCCTCCAGAGACGTCCTTGAAGGATTGTCGCCGGCCATCCATAGAGGCCTGGATTGGCAAATGCCTTTATCATCCGACGGACGCATGGCAAGGAGAGGTTGACTACAATCCATTTGCCTTCGACGTTGGGTGTCTTGGAAACTTGTTTATCTATCACTTTGCGGTAAGCACGCTGTGCACACCGAATCACCAGTGCTGACAGGGATGTAGGAATCCATCACGAAAGCGCCGCTTCTCGCCTTGCTATTTGCGAAAATGACGACACCCGTCATCGAAGAGAGGTTTTCCGCCGCAGATGCGCTGGCGTTCTTATCTGGAATCCAGAATGGCCTCCGACCTGAGGAACTGAATTCAGGTGTTGCCCTGCAGCTAGATGACCGTCCTCTAGACGATCCCGATCTATATTGGTCTAGGCTCAGTTCTGAGTTCCAAAAGAAATGGCGATTGCATCGCCCATCACTGCCATGGTCTCACCGTGTCCTCCGTTGGATCTGCTTTACTCCTACTGGATGGAAGATGGTACACTGCGTACGTCGCTGTCTGCGAACGGTAGCGCACATGTAACCGCTGTCTCTTCTCAAATGACCCGATCGTTTTGAGCTCTTACAAGTCTAATTGACATCATGCTATCAAGTCACCAATATTGGCTCGCAGGTATCTTTGCCTTGATGCTGCTGAAAGCAGCAGTGTCCCATCTACACGTCTTCGAGTATCGGGTGCGTGCTGTCTGCAAGACTTGGGATCATTGCAATCACGTATATGTGGATAGCGAAACCATCAGAAGTGCCCGCGTGAGCCAAATACAAGGTTCGTATGACATATGCACGTAGTGACCATATCCTTACTGAATTACTCACCGTAGGGCACATATTATGGCATCTTGCCGAATCTGCGGTACGCATACCTTGTGCTCCCCAGGGTCTGCCTATGGAAGGGGACAGTCTCCGGCAATCTGCTCAACATCTGAACGGAGAATGCTACCTGCATGAGCGATAAGGAAGGTTGCGTCCGGAAGCGTCCGAGCCACATAACAGGCAAATGTTCAAGGCTTCCTAGCATGGGATGACCAGCACTACTCTCAGCTGTCAGTGCATACTACCCGGTAGCACCCGAGTACCCTGCACTCCGATTTGCCTAAAGAATTGCTTATCGTGAGGCTGCGAGCCGGCAGGGGCAAGCTTACTACTCTCGCGACAACCGTGCTCAATCCCGATCGTGTTCATGGGGGATAGATGTAACGTCTGGATCTTCTCAACTCACCAGTCCGCTCCCGCTTTGAGATCTGAGCACTCTGACTTACAGCTCGTAACTGGACCAATGAATCGCAGCGACCCTCCGAGTCAGTCGCCGGCCTCAACGGTATAGGAAGCAGTCAGCAGGTCTCATATACGCTTCCCTCAGTATATGATATGGGCTTTAGTGTGTGCTATCTGCGTGCGTGGGATATCATAGTGGGGTCCCCGTGAGCCCACTCACAAGGTACGTACGGCGGTTACACGCTGACCGTATCTGCACGCGATGACTCACCGTAGGAAAGGTACAACAATATCCAGCCAAACCCGCGGTAGGCCATGCCTTTTTCCCCTCAGAATGTGCATCCGAGATGCGACTGTCTTCGAAAATTTGCTCTAGTTCGGAGAGAGTGTGGTCTGCGTAAGTGGGTACGGAGGGCCGCGCCCCGAAGGGTCCGCACCACAGAGCAGATATATAGGCGGCGCTCGCTGACATCCCTTGTCCAGCACCATTGCTCCGAGCTCAGCTGGCCACATACCCGCCCGACTGCACTACGTACTGTGCGTGTGGTATGGCATATCGTGCATCGAGTCACCAAGGGCAGGCGTACCGAGGCCCTACCAACGCCCGCAGCAACCGCGCTCCATCTCAAAGCACTCGTGGTCATGGGAGCAGAGATGTTCCGCCGGAAGAGCAGGATCCATGGGAGGTGCGTACTGGCCGCCAATCTTCCATGCTTTGCCAGACGGTACCAACATGTCTGACTGTTATCCGCAGATCAGTGATACCAAGTGGCTCCTCCTTACGGTAGACGTTAACCGCGAGTTTCCGAAAGGAACACCAGTGGTGATCACTGGCTATCAGGCTCTTCCTGTGAGCCCTACTCCGGTGCGTCATCGGAAGGCAGTGAGCGGGTGATGCAGCTGTCTGACCATCCCAGTTTCACAGTATCCCGGCCAGGATGTTGGGCAGCAAAGGCTGACGATGGCCAACACAATCTACCGCTTCAAGAAGCTGCAAGTGAACAAGACTAGATCCTACCTCCGGTCGGACGAGCAGTCTCGAGAGATCACGCCGAACAAATTGGCTCTCGTTAGGAATGGACGTCCCAACCCCAGCGCATCCTTTGCGCCTCGTCAACTGGTAGGATGCTTTTCTTTTCAAACACCCTTGGGACATGCTCTCATGCAGTGTTCCTCGTAGGTCTACGTCGTTGACAGGGTCCCGTCCGTAAGCTCATCTCAGTTTGGGCGCGTCCCCATTAAAGAAGGCATACGTGCCATGGTCGCGGGACCCACGTCAAAGGGGGTGAGTATAAGCCAGACTCCTTGCGTGGTTGACATGCTCTGATTTTTCGTGCACTGTCTCAGGGTCCTACGAGTGTCCTGCAAAGTTCGCGACGGCATACTACAGGACAACCTTGGGTCTTGTGGTATGCTATGGAGACGGTCACGCAGGACTGGGTTCATTGCGCCGGAACTGCCAGCAGCACCATGCTCCGCGACGCTACTGGCACACCGGAACTGGCCCACTTTCTCAACCATCTCGCAACGCACCCGGCAGGTTTCACCCTTGTTGACATGGTGGGGCAAGACAATCCGGATGCGTTGAGGGGTGGTACCTAGGTCTTCCGAATCTCTCACGTCCAGCCCAAACCTGAGGACATCGTGTTGTCGACTCACTACTGCTGGGAAGACGTGTGAGAGTGCCGATGCAGTGACCGATGACTGAGAACCCTGAAACGCGATTGAGAGATTGACATCCCCACTCTGATTTGCTCGTTGTTCGTATGTACAGTGTATTATACTAGCGGCCGAGCGCGTGCGCGGCCCATTTTCCCTTCCCAATGTCATTTGACGTGTCTCGACATTCGAAACACTGCAGTCCATCACACCGCCGCATTGCGAGCTTTCAGCACTCGACCTGGCCACGACGAGACTCGTCATTCGTGTGGTTTCACGACGTCGCTCCTCTCTCTCAAGCAACATAGAACCGTGTTCGGCGGTGCCGCTTCTTGCCCCGTTGCCAGGATGACAACATCTGCTGCACGGCGTTGCTCTGCAGCTAGACCACGGCCCCGTGGACCACCCGGACCTCCGCTGGACTTGGCTCAGCATTCAAGAGCGGTCCACCAAGCGGCTCATCCTATGCATTCTCCAGAGGCAATCGTCGCACGCGCCACGTATATATGGATTCCCAACAAACGCACGATACACCACAGAACGTTGCCCAGTGCGAGTCTCATGTGCGTCACACCCTTGGTACGCCCTGCACGACCTGCGGATACGTCGACGCGATCATCTACCGAGACAAGACCCCGTGAGCGTTCTCGCCGCGCAATGGAATGGAACGGGAAAGACGTACGGCGAAGAGCGGCGGCGCGCGGATCGCGAGCACCTGCGGATCCTCGCCCAGCCCCACGAAGCTGCCGAGGGAATCAGTCATGGTCAGCATCGACCTCGGACGTCGACGGGGATGAAGGAACTAAGAGACGTACATGGTTGAAACGCCCGCTTCGATCGCCGAGGACAGAGTGAGCGCTGGAAGGCCACGTCAATGTTGGATGCTAACCAGGCGACGGAGGACAGTCGATTGTACGTACAGCACTGGAGTCCAATAAGGAACGCGAAGAGGAGCACGGGCGCGGTGTACTGGCCCTCCGCGTTGTACGCCGGGTGCGTATCTGCGTCCCACTCCACAGTTAAGACGACGTTGCAAAGCGGAGCCTACCAGACAAGACTCACAGCGGAGGTAGAGGTAGGCGAAGAGCGAGCAGAGCAGGCCGATCGCGTAGGCGCCCCACGTGAGAGCTGTGTGGTGCGTTAGGTGAGCCAGTGGTCGACGGAGAGGTGACGGGGTGATGCTCACTCATCCCGACGAGTGAGTCGTTGACGAGTGCGTCGATGCCGCGGTCCTTGAACAGACGCCAAGTGTCCTTTGACGCCGCGATATAGGGCTTCCCGTATAGCGCTATTGCAAGCCTTCAGGATCACTGCGTCAATCACTTTCGCGCATGTAACTTACCAATCTCGATGTATGCATATCTGCACAGGCATATCAGCATCGCCACGAATATCAGTGATGTCGTCGAAACCACACCTGTTGAAGTACTCGACCGCGCTCTCGATGCACCCGATGAAGCATTCAGCGCAAAGAGCGAGGCACGCCTCGACCGCTATACATCAAACGCAGCACAGATCAGAATCCCCCTCGTTCGCACGTAGTGGATGATACGGCGTCAGAGAGAGGTACGCACGGTGGCCCTCGGCATTTGCACTGTTGCGGGCGACGTTGAGCAGCATCCGCACGAGCTCGAGCAGTGTGACGATCAAAGAGCCGAAAGCGATGGAGCCCAGCGAGAGCGTCGAAGCGCGCACAAAGGATGCTAACGTTGGATGCGGAGGCTGGACGCCCTCGTCAGCTCTTCCTTTCAAGTCGAGTGAAACGCGATGCTCCACTCACCATCAAGCCTTGCTCGCGGGGGCCGAAGTAATACCAGCCTATAGGTTAGGATGAGATAGTATGCATTGCAATGGTGCTCAGTAGGCAAGACACATACTGCCGAAAGGTCCACCGGCAAGGGTAGCGAGGGCGACGTTCCCAATGACCTGAGATGTCCAGAGGAAGGAGAAGGTCTCGTAGACGATGAAGCCGATGACCTTCGCCGTCGAGCAGCTCACGCCAAGCTCGCACGCTAATGATACTTTGTCAGCTTGTGCGAGGAAGATCTTCATTAGGGATGACGTACTCGGGCTACCAGGTGTGTACTTGACATATCTGGGAAAGAGGTCAGGATATGGAGTAGACAGAAGAACGAAACATCTCACGTTGCAATCACAGTGAAGGTGTACCAACTGCGAAGCGAATTGTCCCGTGTCCCGTCAGCAAGAGCTTTGAACGGCGCTCGTACCGTACCTGTACTTACACGCTCAGACCGGCTTGCAAGATCAACGCTGCGAATGCCACAAAGTACACGCTAGGGTGATGCTTCGTAACGTCCATGACGACCTGCAGGAGCAGGGACGCGAGAGGAATGCGGGCCCGATAACCCCAGTATGCGAGAACGGAAAGAAGTGCGATGACAGTGAAGACGATCGCTCCAGCTGTAAGGATCATGCGTTAGCGCATCGTGAATGAGAAACTCATCGTGCGGACATACACCAGTACTTGGTGATCCAATAGTATATGCAGATCCCGCTAGAAGAGGCGCATTAAGCTGCTAGTGAACATCGACCGTAAGATGCTGCCACTCACATGTTGAGCAATATGGAGAGTATGAGCGTAATGTGCATGATCGCCTTCGTGAATGCACGTGTAAGCATGAGGTAGATTGCTGAGAGCAGTAACCCTGCTCCCGTGACAAAGAGCAGCAGGTAGACAGTGTGGCTGATAGTGCGATGCGGCCGGGTCAGTGGGAGTCGAGCGAAGCAGCTATGACATGAGAAGTCATGGACTGACTAGTTGAGAGTGATTCTGCTACCACTATTATCTGAGCCGACCCCTCCGCCCAGACCCCCCGAACTAGAGAACTTGGAAAGTGTTATGACGGATATAATGATAAAACCGACGAGCTACACAGAACGCACATCAGCCACGGCTGCATAAGAGGGCGTAATGCATGGGGCGCACCTGGGCTATGAAGAGGATGAGGAATATGGGATCATTGATCCTCTTCTTTGGCTTGAAGCGCTCGCCCTCGTAGGGAGATTTGGTGTCCCCTCCATACCCTCCGCCATAGGGTGGCTGAGGGGGAGGTGGTGCATACGAGCTCTGAGCATAGACGGGAGCAGGACCAGGTGCAGGTGCGTAGACAGGTTGGTACGGATGAGGCGAGGCGGGTTTCCAGCCAGACATGAGGGCGACGTCAACGTTGTGCACCGTCAGAGTCGTGAGTATGCGTTCGTGAAGAAAAAACTAGAGTATACTTGGTCTTGAAGGGTATGAGGCTTTTGAGGAACGTCAGACGAGCGGAACAAAAACACGAAGTACAACGTCTAAACAGACGAGGAGGTGCCCCACGGCGATGCACGGTCACGGTGCGGTGGAGGGCAGTGTGATGTGCCATGCCAAGCACAGCTTTCCCGATGACGTCACCCCTCCAGCCAAGCCTAGCGTCCGCCACGCGATTTCATACTGAACGTCGACCCAACCGAATTCAAGAATGAACGAACATCGTCACTCACCCAGACATACGTACTTGCGGTCCATGCACTCATCTGCGTCCATCCATACCACCTTCCGCTGCTCCCCATTGCCACTCCATACTCGTTTGTGAGCATCTCGTCGCTGAGACCCGGACATGCCGACGGGCAACCGCCCGCACAGGATGCGGCTATAGTATCAGTAGCAGCCGCTGTACGTACGTACATCGGCGAGACAACGGTGCTACACACCACCTCGGCCCAGCATATACGCGTAAATCGCTACTCAAGCTTCAAGAGTGCGAGATGCTCTGTCGCAAATTTTGGATACTGCCTTATAAGGGAAACCCCCTTTTAACCCCCTTATAATCCCCCAAAATCCCCCAATAATACCCCCAAAAACCCCTTATGAGCAGAAGGTCAGTTTATAAGGTGTCCATAAGGGGTTATAATGCTATTAACGATTTCTGCGACATCTGCACAAGGTAAACTCTCTTCTGGGATCGTTCGTGCGACTCTACATGCCGGGAACAATACGTGCTGCGTAAGGACCCATAACCACCTACAGCGTCCGGCCCGGAGCCTGGATGCACCACCACGGTGGGATGATTGTCGAGAATGTCCCGTGTCGACCCGCACTGCAGCAAGACTGTGTATTATGCCAGTGGCTTCATCCCTTCCGCGCTTGCTGTGATGGATTACATGGATTGCAACGGCGAAGGTCGTAACGTCGATGCTACAAGATGCTCGCAGCGCCGAAGTGCGATGCCATGTATGATACATTGTGACTCTTATGCAGTATGATGCAGTGCTTCAGCTATGATCAATATCAAGAAACCCAGTGGAGAGAGGTGCCGGGACAACAACGATGAGGACGAAACGGGCGACGAAAGCGGTCGGGTATGGCAGTCCTTCAGCCGTGTATGACGGGAGATGACGACTTGGGTGGGAGCTTGTACAGGAATCGACGCGAGACCTTCCGGAGCCTGCATGAGAAAGGATGAACTACGCTCTATGCGAGGGAAGATGATAACGAACAGACCGAGTCAGGAACACGGAGCCCCCATATCGACGCCGTCAGTTCGCCTTGATGTTCTCTGGCGGGTCCCGGAAGCGGACGACAAGCACCGTAACGTTATCCGAAGAGTAGTTGCGGTACGCGTGATCTAGGAGCTCCTCCGCCGCCTTGCGCGGATCGGCAATCCCGCGCACGAGTTCCACCGCAGCTTGATCACTGACAACGTCCCAGAGCTAACTAAAGGTGAGGTGGGATCGCGCCAATGATTACAGGAGGTACATACCCCGTCGCAGGCCAGGATCAGGAACTCGTCTTCTTCGCTGAGTTCAGTCTCCGTGGTGTACGGAGAGCCTACTACGAACTCTTTCATC
The DNA here is from genome assembly GCA_000765035.1 of Trametes cinnabarina. Lineage (NCBI taxonomy): Eukaryota > Fungi > Basidiomycota > Agaricomycetes > Polyporales > Polyporaceae > Trametes > Trametes cinnabarina. The sequence continues at coordinate 31,805 of CCBP010000270.1, read as the reverse complement.
GACGAGTCGCCCAGGCTACGTGTGACTGCGAGCACCCCATTGACACGGCCGCTCATGACGAAGCCGCCCGCGTCCATGATGCGCTTCGCCTCTTGCTTATCCGATCCCTTGTGATCGTACGTCAACCGAACACCTCTGCCTGCGCGACACAGGACGCCACGCGCGTCGCCGGCATTCGCGCAGTACAGCACTCTGCGTACGTTTGCGGGCGGTATGATAGCATTTTGTGAAGCCAGCGACTGATTGCGGTTCGTGTCGTCTGTGTCCGCAGATGGAGCAGAGTGTGAAGATACGCCACCTATGCTCTTGATTGCATGCAGGAGCTTACTCGACGTGCTCTTCTTCGATGACTCTCCGTTACCATCTCCTTCGTCGCTTCCCGCACCGGAGACGCTGGGAGAGAGCGGTTCGAAATCCGGCGGGAGGAACGATTGCCCTCCGTGCTCGTCCTCTAGGCGCAGGAATGCAGTCACGGCGGTACATCCGGAGTGCATTTTGCCGTCCGACTCCTCCGAGAGTCTAGATAGATTCATGTCGACATCGTGGAACGTCTGATTGAGCACGTCGGGAATGCTTGCGTTCTTGTGCTTTCGCAGCGCGTTCAAGAGGCACTAGTATGGTATACGTAGGCAAAGTGGCGCGCGAGAGTGGAATGAATGCAAGACGCCGTACCGGAGCGAAGTTCTGCCCACACCACTCTGCTGCTTGCTTGCCAGCGTGGCCATCGAATATCGCGAAAAACCCTTGTCCTCGGATCCCGCCGAAGGGGACTACGATCGTGTGTGCGTCCTCCATCGTGCGCCGGGGGCCTTTCGAGTCAGTCACAGCACATTTGAAAGACAGATGAGGGGGCAGTTGTTGTTCTGTGGGATTACTACGCGCTCATCCGTAAATTCCATGCCCATTAAACGCATTCAAAAGAAGTACGCACCTAGAGGCGCATTGGGCACCGGCTAATCAACGCGCCATGATCCCGCGATGAGTAATCAAGGAGGTTGGAACGCATACACGCGAACTTACAAGATCCCTCAGTGAAACTTGACGCCATTTTAGTGCTTCGGTACAGTATAATCCGGCGTTGAGACGTTGTTAGAGGATGAGAGGACGGAGATGGTGGGGGAGCGGAGGCAAAGGTGGATGGAGTGCTCCCGCGTCTCCAGGACCAAGCGGTGGTCTTGTGCGACACTGCGAAGCGCAGTCTGCGTCATCGCACGTGGATTTCCAGTCAAGCGCTCGTTCACAGTGCCCTGGTCAACTTGAACTTCAAAGTTCTGCATAGGCTATGTACTGAAATCCACAGATCCGTACTACGCCTAGTTCGAACGGCGGGCACCACAATCATTGATATTTCACAATGGGTCGACGCAAGACCCAGGTTCAATGCAATATAGCGGCAGCAAGACTCATGCGGCGTTCCATCTGCTCGTATAACAACTGCATTTCTATCGGTGTAATAGCGGAGCTGTGGATAACCCTGAGACAGTGCGTGCTAGATCTTTTTGGTGCGTGCTAGATATTCATGAGCCCCGACTATCAAATCTGCAGCGCTTCGCGCACGAAATAGAGAACCCTCCAACCGATTTGTTGTTTCGCAATCCACCCGAGCAAACGCCTCCACCACGGAGATGGCGGGGTTCGGTACCGGCCCCAACGCAGCTGGTCCTCCGGTGATAGTTTCGTCCAATAGAAGCCCTCTTCTCTTATGGCTCCGAAATTAGGAAGCAGAACCACGCCGGCGTCCAGAGTAGCTGGAGGCACCTTAGCAATTAGCTCTTCGAACCATTGCAGAACTTCCTGTGCTGTCATTCTCCGTGACGGGCACCAGTCGGTCATCCGATCGAAAAGCGCCGCGAGGCCAGGAAAGGCTGTTACTGCCTCCTGCCAATCCAATGCGATCAGACTCAGACACGCGAGACAAGTCAAGGCTGGCAAGCATACCGAGAAGTAATAACGGTAGACGAAGCCTAGCGCTGCGACGTCGTACGAGAATGGATTGTAGTATGGTTCCGCGAGACGGCCATCCGGGGGCTTAAAGCGATTCATTGCAATGGCTGTCTCGTCACCCGGTCGACGACAATCGATGATGGAGGTCTCTGGAGGGAGCTGGAGTGATTGACCAAAATCGATGAATGCATACGTCACGTCGTCGGCTTTCCGATGCTCATCCAAAAGCTCGGGAAACTCTTTGAGCGTGGCACCAGGACTATGGCAGTTCACGACTACATTCTGATCGCAGATGTCCTAGGTGCGCTATCAGCGCTCGAGACTCTAGGTGAGAATCCAGCGGAACGGCTTACGCGATGGACAATGCGCAGTGAATGGAGATAGCTGAGCCCCTGCGTTAATCATGAGCAAATGCTAGACACGGTCACGACACAACGCACGTGCAAAGTACACTTCACAAACTGAATGATTTCCCTGAGCCTTCGCATGCGTGTCAGGTGGACGTACGGGCCCCACCTGCATTGTCTCAGTATCAATCATCAAATGTCATCAGATTGGCATGCCACTGCGCACATAGGCATCACAAGTAGGCTGCAATCGGTGTGTGTGTCCAAAACAGCCACCGGGACCACCACACCTGGAAATTTTGCTTTTGCACCCGATGTCGATTGTTGTTCCAGGATACTCCGATTTATCTCGTATTCTGAGGACCCATTCTCGATGATCTTGATCATGAGGTTCCGATGTGCATTATCTTGGGCGAAGGCAAAGAAATGCTACGGAATTGATCTCCGTGTGAGGCACACGTTCCGTAAGAGCGCGCGCTACTCACCATCGTTCCCAGGAGAAGTGGGCCATATGATGGCGCCGGAATGTATCTGGAATAAGGAAAAGAGGCAGAAGTGTTGAGAGGCGGGCACAACCAGTATCTTATGCGGAAAGTCTGGTGGCCACAATCGACCAAGGGATAGAGGTGAACGTTCCGTTCGGAGAGCCACGTCCTGCCTTCATCCCAGAAGTAAGTCAGATCTCTGTCAGTAGGTATGCTATCGATCGACAGTTGCGCTACTTCGCAAGGGAGCTAGCAGACGCAATTAGACGTCTCCAATGGTATAGACAGAATGCGAATATACTTCTGGCGGTGGCAGCTCCCCTTCATTGACAGGCTCCATCTGCTCCATATCGCGACTCGCGATTGAGTCAAACGTGAACGACTCCATGGAATTGCAGGATTACGAGGGCGTGGAGGGTTGATGGTTGACGTTGTGAGGTTACAGCAATGGTTACTGTAGATGCCAAACTTGAGGCAGTGTTGTCAGATTCTTGCTAGTTCCCTAAGGGCCAGTCTCTCTCAAAGCGCAGGGCCAGAGTACAGTACAGTATGCAGAGACGAAAGAGATCAAGTTCAACTTGCAACTGGAGTGCGACTCTCAGTTGCTAGCGGCGCTACTGGTAAGTACGCGCTTATGAAGGACCCGCGCTCCAGAACGCGGTCACGTGACTTGCGTCACAGAGTACTGCATGTTACTACTGTGCCGATTCCGACATTTAAGATGGTTAACACTAATCCGCACGCGTCTCTTGCCGCGATGGCGATGTCAACGTGCTCTGAGACGGAGTAGGGCTGAGGAGTGGATCTGCATACGGAATCATCAGTCTCAGACGGCCCTCGTTTGCCAATACGCATGGACTCCACGTGGCCGTGAAGGAACGACAGTTCGACGGCTCCGCTACTGCCAGTGAAGAAGCCTCTTCACCTCCTTCAACAACTGCCCTCTTCAGCGTCAACGCTCGTTGATGCATGATCTCTACCTCAGCCTCAACTAAACATAAGTATTGTACACTTCAAAGGTGGGTCCACAATCAGCGGATGTCATACCCAGTGATCACTCGCCCTAACCTGCGAGGACACGCTATTAAGTCAAGACATATTCATCTATTGCTCCCGAAACGAATGTTCAAAAGGTCGGATTCAGTCGATGGTTTGTTCGTAAGTCTCGTATTCTTATCAAACGGATATCTTGGTTGACTGGGCATCCTGCTAGAATTACAACGTGCTTGAAGAGATCGGTCGAGGACGCATCGCCGTCGTATACCGCGCTACCTGCAAGAGAGGGCGCCTTCGCAATCGTTGTGTAGCTTTGAAGCAGGTAACAACCGAACTCAAACATCTCACTGCATGTCGCGGATGCTCATATCAGTTGCTCAGATTGCTCGTACTTGCGACAACCAGAACACTGTGAAGGAACCCGCCACCAAGGAGACACTGCATGCCACCTTGGTACACCCATCTATCGTCGCCTTCATATCGTCCTTCGTGGCTCCCGCGAGTCAATACCACGTTTTGGAGTTTTGCCCCAATGGTTGTCTCGCGGACCATCTACAAACCCGAGATATTCCCACTCTCACCGAATCCGAGGTCAGAGGTCTCGCGAAATCCCTTATCGACGCACTGGTCTATCTGAAGAAAGAACTAGTTGTTCATCGCGACATCAATCCAAGCAATATTTTGGTTGCAGATGGCGGTCGCGTGGTAAGGATCTGTAGCCGTTGACGGACGGACTGAACCTGACCCCTTCCTATGACAGAAACTCTCCGGCTTCGGTTCAGCTATTCGACTAGACACTATCCATTCAACTGTCACAGAGTTTTGTGGCTCACCCAACTACATCTCTCCGTGCGTCATTCTGGGTATTGAAAGTCTTGCCAGGCTTACGCTTCAAACGACTATTACTCTTCTAGAGAGATATTGGGATGCAAACCCTACAGTTTCGGTACAGACGTGTGGTCTCTGGGATGTCTCATACTGTACTGCCTATCCGGCGAGCCGCCATTTCATGTGAGTCACCTTGATAGTTTGTAACGTCCCCCTTTAAACTGTCGCAATGCTCTCAGGGACCGGATCCAGAAGCCGTTTATAACAACATCTGCTCCGCAAACCCTTCGTTACCGACTGCCGTCAGCCCGGAGGGGCAATTTCTCGTGCGCTCTATGTTGTGCAAGGTAAAGGCGTTCTCTGCTCGACCTCAGCACTCATAGCAGAATTCATCGCTTATGCAGGACCCGCGGAATCGCCTCCAATTGCATCGCATCTCACATGACTCCTTCTTTGGGCCTCATCTCACCGTTAGTCCTCTCACTCTGAATCGACCAATCCGTGCAAGCGCTGTGCCGCTCCGGCAGACGCAATCGGACAGAAACATAGTACCTCTGACAGTGAGCCGCCAACATCCATCGTTGCTGTCCAAGGATCCATTGCGACGTCGGCCCGGTGTGGTGCAAACTGCCAAAGCGCAACAAGAACGTATCTTGAAGCGGGGTCCCCTGACGGACATAACTAATATATACTCGGAGCATAGCACGGACAGCACAAGAGAGATCTCACCTCGACGCGGTGGTATCTCTGCAATGCAGCAAACTCGTGTTTGCTCTGACCCCGCAGCCTTTGGAGGGCATAAACAGCCCGCTCAATCTCTTCTCTTGTCTACGGCTGACTCTCGCTTCTCGGCTCGACAGCTTGCACCCTCTGCGCCAAGCGACCAGCAAGATGTCTCTACGAGCGACCTCCCTTCCGCATTACACTCTGAACATCGCTCCGAGTACCTCTCACCTAGGTCTCAGCTGAGACGAGTACTCTCCGAATCTGATGGCTTGGTAGGCTCCTTGCGCACGCTATCTGCAGACTCTAGACGACCTGCCCTGTACTCTAGGCAATCTGAGGCTGTCGCGCACAGGATCTCTTCACAAGCTACTAGCACTACTGCGGTCACACAATCGCGTTCGCCAGTCAAGAACAAACCTACCGACCACAACCGCGCATCCGCCTTGATGCCTTCTCCCGGCGATCGCGGCGGCGTTCAATCACTCAACACTCGTAGATTGAAACCCCAGACACTCAAGGTATCTGGTGGCCAGCTAGTCGTCTTGCCTTCGAAGTCTGTTCTAGTCGACTTTCGTGAAGGCGAGCGCAGAAAAGGCAGGAAGGGCAAAGAAGTCCTGATGATTAGTGTTGATGGAGGAACCGTGAGCGCGGCCATCGTTCGTTGTCCCTCTGAGCTCGTGTTGACATGCTTCTTATCCTCGGTTGCCTAGGTTCAAGTCTACGATGCACCTCACCTCAGCACCCCTTGCTGCCTGGCTGAAGCTGCGGCGACCTATGCTGTGTCGCAGCTGCCGCAAAAATACGGGTCTATGTATCGTGAGACGGTACGACTGGTAGACGAGTTGAAGTCCCGGATTCCGAAGGTCCGTTCGCGTTCCTTCAGCGTAGTGGATAGAACGGAGTGCGAGCTGATTTCGCGTACCTAGCTAGTTCACTATCTGGATGACGCCAAGTGTACCCTCATGGCGAACGGTCCGCTGGGCGACATTGAAGTTGTGATACCTGGAGATGAAGATAGGAAGAAAAGCTCGGAGGCTATCCGCATCCGTCTGCAGCGCCATGCTCGCACCTTGGAAATATCACGATACCGGGTCAGATCAGGGAAGGGCAAGGCAGAGCTGGGAGAATGGACGAAGAAGGTCATGGCGCTCGGCCCTCACCTGGAAGTTTCAGAAGAAGACAAGACCGGACTGGACTCTTTGGACGAGCTAGCGATGGGATATCTTTTTGATTTCTTGCCCCTTTGTGCTGCGGCGAGCGGCGTGGCAACCAGTTGAAGGCGCTAAGATTGAGCGATTATTTGGCGTTGTGCTGAGGCTCTGTTCAACTGTATTGACAGTCATCATGTTGTACAATATACTACCCTATACCCGTTTAATGCATAAAATTTCCAGGTTGTTCACCGATGTGCAGCCGGCGTGTACAGTGTTGTGGCTGAGTCAACCAAGCGCGGTTACGAAGATGGTTGCCTGTTTTGGACGTGCACTGCCGATGAGGATCAGAGCGATCAGGCGAGGGAGTTGAAAGTTCACCACCTCCTCTTGTTCTCTTCCACATCTTTCGAGAGCGTCGAAACCTGTGGATGTCTCAGCAATCAGCCGCGCCAAAGCCTACCCTACAGGGCGTCCGCATCAGAACCAGAAAAGGTGCCGCCAAGGCTCACGCCAAACACGAACCCGCCGGTAAGGATCTCACAGTCCCGTTCAGCGCGATAGGACGCCGTCTGACGCGCTCGCCCTATAGTCTTCCGTGATCAGGTTTTCAAACACCTTGAAAACGTCCCACCAAGCGATTTTGAAGCTGTCACCAACAAACTAGTCCAAGCTGGTTCGACTCTCGAGCTCCTCAAATATGCAGACGCGCTCTTCGAGATCCTCTTCGTCGGTGGCCTCCTCCAGCCTGGCGGCCAGTACGTCGAGGATGGCGCTCCCCTCTCGCCGTTCTCTCTTCTCAACGCCAAGGAGCCTGCCGAGGTGGCGGACGTAAAGCAGTACGTTGAAGTGATGAACAAGCTTATCCGGAGGTGCGTCGTAGGCTTCTTCGCGCGCCTTGTGTTCTGAATGTGTGTCAACAGATACAAGTACCTCCAGAGGCCGCTCGAGACCAATGTTTTGCCCAACCTCTTCCAGTACATGAACCGCTGGCCGGAGGCGCAGAGGGAGAAGGTCGCTATTGCCGCTGGCCTCTTGATGGCGCAAGGTCTCGCGAGCGCCAGTTGCCTGCAGAGTCTGACGAAGGACCATCTCGTCAAAAACGGTCGGTATTCTCACAGAAGTAGAAGGCCATCAGCCCCTTACCTTCTCCTCAGACCTGTCGGCGAACGTCTTGACGCTGGTATTCCGCGCGTACCTCAGCATGCAATCCATGGAGCACCTCGCTGCGACCCTGAAGCGGGGCGGGATCAAGAACCTGCTCGCGTTCTTCCCCGAGAACAAGCGCGACGACAAGGTGGTCGATGAGCACTTCCGCAAGGCGGGTTTGCCTCAGGTCGCCGAGTGGTGGACAAAGCGCCAATACGCATCGCTGAAGGAGAGTGTCGTCAAGCAGCTTAAGGAGATGCTCGAGAGCGGCAGCTCCCACGGCGATATCGTCGCTGCGGTCAAGACGATGCAGGAGGAACAGCCGCTCCCCGAGACGGAGCTCATCTCTTGCATCTGGCAGGGCCTCATCTCGTCTATCGATTGGAGTGCTCGCCAAGACCAGAACGAGGCGCTCGCGCTGCGTGAGATCACAGTGCGTCTCCTCACCTTGGCACGTTGCAGCATATCCGCTCACATCTCTGCAGAACTTCGCCGATATCATCCAGCCCTTCTGCAACGGCCCCAAGACCGAAGTCGCCCTCATTAACACCGTGCAGGTTTATTGCTACGAAGACACGCGCATCATCAAGGCGTTCCCCCAGATTCTGAAGGTGCGCATTATCGTTACATCAGTGGAGCTTTTCCTGACACGTTGTATCCCAGATTCTGTACAACCAGGACTGTATTTCTGATCAAGCTATCATCTATTGGCACCAGAAGGGCTCCAAGCCGCAGGGCAGGCAGCACTTCCTCCAGGCGACGGCGCCTCTCGTCAAGGTATGTTCCTCATACGTGGTATGTGGCCGCCACGGGCTGACACCGTGCCCTCAGTTCTTGCAGCAAAACGAGGAGAGCGATGAGGAGGAGTAAGACGAATTGTATCCACCGTTGATCGTTCGCGTGTATGCGTATCTGTATGACTGTCCCAGCTTCGAGAATTGACGTGTTAGGCACGCGACAAAATCTTCTTTCGCACGGTAGCAATACTGGTGCAGCGTTACTATAAGCCAAAGAAACCGACCAAGGATAGCTGAGGAGCGGTATGAGAGCAATCGATGGAAAAGCGCGAAAAGACTGCACGCGATACAGTACGGACAAATCACAAAAGACATTCGAAGAGAGAAGAAACGTTACGATACACTACAATACGACATAATGAAGCATGCGCTTTCTGTGGGTGCAGAGGCTACGTAGCATTATACAAGGGGTTCCGCTTGATCCTTCCATGCTGAAGACGGCACATTCGCAAGAAAATGTTACCTTACAGCAGTACAGTAGGGCGACAGCGTTTTATACGCGCTTTCACCACGCTTCGGGCATTGGCGGGAAGTCGCCCATCCATCCGTTCGGATGGCCCATGTTAAGGAAGATGCCGTCCGAGCCGTTCTGAGGGAGTCCCAGATCGGTGAGGCTCTGCAGTACATGCGCACCGGTCAGTGACATACGCAAGCGACAATCACCTAATAACATGAGACGCACCTGCTCCTGGAGCCACAACGGGATAGCGGCCGGGTTGAAGATCCGCTGGTCGTTCGC
>CCBP010000270.1:4980-19576 GCA_000765035.1 Trametes cinnabarina | reverse complement strand
TGCCCGGCCCCCATTTCCCCGCTATTGAGTCTCCCGCCCTGGTTATTTAACTCAAAACCCCGCTGATAAGCCGTCCTAACTTTAACCAGCTGACCATCTCGCACTCTCTCAAGCGTCTGCTTCCCGAGCCCATCCTCGAGCTCCTCCCCAACTTCCTCTTCGCTGTTGCCCTCGCCTGCGCCTTCTAGTGCCGTTTGAGTTCAACCTCTCGACGTCTTGCTCATCTCCCTTCCTTCTCGCAGCTGCATACCACACATTGACCAGGATTTTCTCTATATCGCGCCGGCGAGTCCTGATGGCGCCCGCCCGCAGCCGCCAGCTGTCTCACAACCTGTTCATTCATCCGCCTTGGTGCACGAAACTCTGCTCAATGTCGGACCTTCCAGACCAGGCTGTTCTCTGAAGTACGGTCGCCATTCCACATCATCGTCGTTCAGCTGCGATGCACGAATTCTACGCCTTAAGCCGATGCTCTGGCATGAATCTCAGTCCGTTTGGGAGCACCCTGACGTTAATATCTATGCTCTTGCTCGTCCCCGGAACGCGTCTCTCTTCTGTTCACATCAATTTCACAAAGGGCAAGTGACGGCATTGCGCTCCCACACCGCTGACGCAGGTCCACGCGTCCAGGGCCACCTGATTGACCAGCTTGTCCCCCCCACCTCTTCAGTATGATTCGGCGCATAATATTTAGCTCAATCGTAGCCTGGCGTTCTGACCTAGACAATCGCGTAAATGCGCACATGAGAGGTCGTCATGGAGCTATATCGCGGACGCATCAGGATCTTCCTCCACGCCATGCAGTCTCGCGCAGCTAAAGTACTTGGTCTCTTTCTCGAATGGCTCGGTGGTACATCCGCCTGTGCTGATGCCACTGCTCAGTGCTATGGCCAGCCTTCCTATCTGCACAGCGACTTCGCAATGGCTACCCACGCCTGACACTCCGGCCAACTCCTCCAGGAACCCGACAGCATATTTGAAGCGTTACGAAGTCCAAATGGCGCTATCGGCCTTCCGCATCCACCTCCCCTCCACCCGCTTTCCATCCAAAAGCCCCGACGCATACCACACCGCGCTCAGACCCGTTCTGGCATGTCATCATCCCTGGAGGAGTGATACAGATGTCTTCTTGCATTTCTTCCCGCGCTCTTCTAGAAGCTAATCAGTCCGGAAGCTGCAGGTTGTACGTCTTACGGCCGTCTTCCGTCCTTCCTCCGCGGATACGTTCTCCATGGAATCTGGTGATCAGCTCTGCCAAGTCCAGCCCCTACGCGCACTATTGCTCAGCGCGATGTCTTCGTAACCGGCCACTGGAAGCCTGCTTGCATCAAATGTCTGTGGTGGACATTTCTAGCGAGAGCTCTCTTCCTTGACGCACAATTCTTGATTGGTCTCCAAGTGCACTCGCCCAGTCTCTGTGCTATATTCGACGTCTCTATGTGGGCTCATATCTCGACGCCGTGACGCACTGCCTCTCTACGCATGCACAGAAGCACACCCCTTGGCTTGCCTCTGTAGTTCTCCGCCTATCGCATGACTAGGCTCATGCACGCGAGCTCAGATGTCTGACTTGCAATGCTGCCGCCCGCCGACCTGCGGGCTTCCGCTGCGTGTCCTGTTGTATGGCGCGCAGGGTCTCGGCCGCGCAAAGTGCGCCGAGCATATGGCAATCGCAGCCTGGGGTGTCGCATGATCGGTGCGCACGTCGTTTCCAGGGAGGGTCATGTAGACCAGGCTCCTTCCCACCGCTGCTTCGAGGTGAGGGGGCGATATATCGTGGGCGGAGTCAGGTCAGACTTCGTGTATTCCATAGTCGGCGCTTAATACTATAGTCATGTCACGTGTCTCATAAGTTGAATGCGTTCCCCCTCACCTCTCTGCAGCGGCTGGCTTCAAACATTGGTAAACAACGGCCGTCGGCGAGGAGGCGCCCGAAACTGCCCCCATTTGGCAGGCGGCGAAACTCAGGGCGCTAAGCAATTACCGCGAATTCTTCTGCCACCCGCAGGTCGCGACGTGCTCTGGTACGATTGCTGCGTGATTTTAGGATTCAAACGGGTGTTCAATGTACAGTAGTATGAGCAAAGTATGAGCAAAGTATATGTATAAGCTCTTATATATCTATTGGGAGAACCTGAAACCACAGAAACCGAGACATAGCCTCCAGTTTCATTTCTATCATGTGATCTATTTAGTCTCGACTTCACCAGAGCATCGCATTATCAGTTGTAACATGTATAAAAGCTCTAAATATTCAAAGAACAATTACTGCTGTTATTAGCTCTAATTTGCACTACATGCGAGTATTGTAGACTATCCTATGTACCAGAAGAGCACGTCGCGACCTGCGGGTGGCAGAAGAATTCGCGGTAATTGCTTAGCGCCCTGAGTTTCGCCGCCTGCCAAATGGGGGCAGTTTCGGGCGCCTCCTCGCCGACGGCCGTTGTTTACCAATGTTTGAAGCCAGCCGCTGCAGAGAGGTGAGGGGGAACGCATTCAACTTATGAGACACGTGACATGACTATAGTATTAAGCGCCGACTATGGAATACACGAAGTCTGACCTGACTCCGCCCACGATATATCGCCCCCTCACCTCGAAGCAGCGGTGGGAAGGAGCCTGCATGTAGACCGGCATATCACGTACGAGCTGCCGTATTCGGAGGGTTCTGGCAACTGCCGCCCGTATGTTGTCCACCAAGTAGCTCTTTTGCGGGAGGCTTTACGAGAGGTTCAACCCGTAAGAGCATCTGTCAAGAGAACTTGACATCCCGTTGGTTTTGCTCTGAATGTCGGAACGCCAGGTGTACGCAGCGTATATCAACTTCACGTGTATATATGGGGATATCGCTCTGATACAGTCTTGTATCGTTGACTTTGGCGATAAATATCTAATAATCTGCAGGATGGTCTTTCTCTCGTTCTCAGACGGTTGAGGATGCCGCACCTCAGCACCATGCTCCAGTCCTAGTCCCAATTGCGAGATTGAGCGGGTCTCGGTATGGTTCCACGCTGCATACTATGAAGTATACACTGTGGGAAGTGAAAACGTTGAGATTCAGTGCGACACACAGTGAATTTCAGAATTCAGTGTGCAAAACATTGAATGTCTGCACACTTAAATGCACAGTCGACGGCTTTTCACTGTTTTCAACAGTCAAATTCATCGCGCGTACCTTTCAATGTTTTGAACAGTGATACGGACACACTGAAAATCAACGGCTTTGACGACGAGAGGGCGGCGGTCGTCTTACAGGCCTGTTATCGCAACGTTCCAAGGGGATTCGGTTTCGCGTTGACAGTGAACGCTTGAGCGCCAAATCTCGACTGAGGGTGTGAGCTTATGTCACGCCCAGGAGTGACCTTCCCCCAAAGTGCTGGAATGCGAATTATCATGCTTGTCCATCCAAAAACTATTTTGGCAGTAGTAAACTTGGGTTGATTACCACGAAACAGGTACCTTTAAGCCCGCAAGTGCTCGAGGACGCGGGGGATTATTACCGTGACAGCAGGATGCCGCATTACAGCCGGAGCGCCTGTGACACTATTGTGATAGACGCGTGCGCGAAAGCGCGTGCACTCCGGAGTCCGAGTAACTCTGCTGTACCGTCACCATTCAGACAGCGTAAGCGGCGAATCTACTCCTATTGTAGCAACGTCAAATATTCTAATCATCTACATATATGTAACACAGTACTCCTACCAGGATCTTGCGACTGAATACGGGATGCTGGAGCTCAAGGACTGTCTCACCGTAAGTACGGTGAGACTGCTCCAGTGCCACTGCTCCGGCGCGTCAACTCCTCCAAGGCGCACTACTTCCTCAAAGCTTCAAGACAGCTTCACGAGACTAGTGTTCTACGTGGGGATACATAAATATTGTGTAAGCTCCCCAGCAAATGTATGTGGTATCGCTGTAACATGCTGATCGACTCGGATGCTCTGGGCCAGCTTTCAAAATCGAAGACACTGTCTACTACTAGTCCGACTGCAATTCAACCTCCGAAGCTTCGTCCCCCTCTCGTGTTTCTTCATCTGGGGTGAAGGTTGTCCTGGCGTAAGTGCCGCTGCGGTCTATGATACCATAATGTCCGCGTGAAGCGACCCTGCCCACGACGGCCTGGATACTACGGAGATCGACGACCACCTGTGCGCGGTATCCATCACATAATGTAAGCTCTCTAGTAGCGTCCTCGTCGTTAGTTTTGCAGGGTGTAATGAGAGCAAGGAGCAACATGTTGCCACCCAGGTCAGCCCAGATCTTCTGTAAGGGGTCGAGAGGGCACTCGAGCACGGCCTGCAGCTGCCCGTAGTGGACCTTGCGGATATCGCCGCCCTGCCTATCCGGCTGCAAGACCTCATACTGTGCAACGGTAGTAAGCGGACCTGTTTTCTGCATAGCTATGAACTGACACTGACCCTAACGTACGAAGAATCTCGCTCCGCCGTACCCAACCTCACCCGCGAAGCGATCATTGCACGCACAACGTCACCTCCACCTCCTATGCGGACCTTGCCCCATGCGGGCATGCATTGAGGTAGCGCTTTGGCTATGGCCGCCTGTTTGCCACCCACAAGGCCCACCAGGTAATGAGCGATCCGTCGCCGTATGTCATCGCCAGGCTCATACTTTGCCAAACAAGGTTTGCGGAGGTAGCTCAGTGGGTCTGTGTAGTACAGGCATCAGTTACTCTAGAAGACGACCCAAAGAATATGATTGACTCACAGCCAGGGTACACCTTCTCCTGTGAAGTTGGTGCTGAGGTTGTTCCTGAACGGACGGGAGGGGCTAGCTCGTCTTCAAGCTCATACTTAGCTCGGAGTTGTGCCGAATGCGCAAGATTGGTTACCCGCTTGTCCAGATTGGACCAGGGCTTGGTCCTGGAGTGAAGGGCACTCCGGAGGCTTCCGCAGAACCTCTCGATGAAGAATGTCCATGTGGCCCAACTAGGGCCTACATACAGAATGTCATCGACGACGTGGAGGAGGCCATGGACGACAAGACGACAGGCTGCGAGGCGTGCATCGTCATACCGGTAATAGTACTCCTCATACTGTAGCACCCAGAGAACGATCTTCTCACGGAGTTCTTCAAGCTCGACGCGGGTCGTCTCGAATTGGAGGGTGACCTTCATGATGTCGATGAAGTCGCAGAGATGAGCGTAGTACTTATCGTCTTGGAAGCGACCTCGGAGTACAATTGGTGCGATGTACATGAACCAGAAGGCCCAGATATCAGCGGTGAAGACGTCGCGGCTGTAGACAATGTCGGGTATCACACCAACAAATGTGGAAGGGATGGTCTTGACCGCTTTGCTGGTCTCGTCAGCGATCTCAAGCCAGATGTGATCAGGAATGACATATGAGCCGTCAAGGCCGCTGAAGCGACCCATCCATAGTGAGACAAGGTTCGGAATGTTGTTTTCGCAGAACAAGTGCATCCAGTCCCAGGGAAACGAACGTGCAAAGTTCAAGGTGGACTGCACACGGCGACCAATGACAGGTCCTGGTACGTCCCGTGAGGTACACCGTATGCCGTGGAACTGGCCCAGTTCTTTGCGGTACTTCGCAGTTGGCACGTCTCGCATCTCAGCTATGTTGGCGAGGAGACCCTCGTGCGTTCGAAGGGGAAGGTTGCGAGGGTCCCACTCCTTAGCAGGGGCAGTCGGGTCTTGATTGCGAGGAAGGTTTAGAGGGTAGTAAAAGTTCTTCTGACCGGGCGGATGGACTCCTCGGATTCGACAAGTACGACAAGGCACCCAGGCGTTCACTCCACGGAGGTTTATGAGCTTCTGAATGGCGAGAATATCCCCAGAACAGAAGATACAGTAGGCATGAAGCATGAAGAGTTCGCAGCAAGAAGCATCATATGTCTGAACCCCATGAGCTAGCTGTGCGCACTCATCTTCGAAGGGGATCAGGAAGGTGTGAAGCCGTTTGGGCTGTCGGGGGCCACCAATTACTCCGACACAGATCAGGTTGTCAAGGTGAGTCCGGACATCCGGAGGAAGGTTCAGGATCTGAAGGAGGATAGGTGTACCTGAAGGGCCATTGCGTCGTCGTTGGAACAAGAGGTAGGAATCGCTGCAGAACGCGAAGGCTATGTCCCGAGGATCAGAGAAGTGACAGTGGTCCAGGGTTTCGCCATCGACTACCACTCGAGCGCGGCAGAGCTTCTGATAGTGTTCGGAGCTGAACACATCTTCGATGGTCTCACCGTTATTGCAGAATTGTGAGCGGTATCTAAGAAGCTCTATCAGGCGGAGAGACTGGAACAGTGCCTGCAGGCGGGGAATGAAAGGGATGTAGCAGAAGTAACGACGAGGTCGTCCAGCTGGGGAATAGCGAGGCTCCTTGCAATCAGGGCAAAGATGTGTATCCGCCCACTCGCCGAGGTAACAGAGGCAGGCATTTGGGCAACATTCGTACCACACAGGTTGTACACCAGAGAGGCGGGCTACTCGGTAGAGAATAACCCAGTCAGAGTGTAGTTGAATCCGATGGCGAAAGGAGTGTCGCATCTGGTTGTACGCGCTCCGGGGGATGTTGGCAATGAAGCGTAATCGGAATGCACGGATATTGTCCCTCTCTTCGTCAGTGATCACCGTTGCATCTATTGGTACACATGAGGGTCTAAGTTAGTCTTTTGCCGTGCATGCCACTGCGCCACGACTGAAGTCTTACGATGTGTGTGCAGCTCTGCAGCATCTGCAGCGTCTAGCTCAGCGAGAGCACGGGAGAGCAGCTCATTCTCATTCCATGGATCTTCTGTATCCTCCTCTGCAATGAAGTCCAAGGCTGCGTCCAGGTTATCCGAGTCGCGCTGTTGAGAATGGGCATCGGCCCATCGCACTGGGTCTTCTGATGACAGGCTTGCGCTCGAAGTCATATCATCTGATTCGCTACAATGATATGCAGCATTGCATTGTTAATTCGTACTCAGAATACAAGAGTGGAGGCAGGAGAGCATACTGGAGGCCTGGCTCGGCGGCTTCGGCATCGAGAGAAGTGTTCAACTCAGGACTCATTTCCTTCGAGTCATTCTGTCCGAGGTCATGTTCTGACATATCGTAGTCAGACTCGGAGCTGGAGGATGCATAGATCTCTCCTCCAAGGGTCAGAACCTTGTCGCGGTGCTGCCGACGCCGACGTGAATCCAGGACTTTGCCGCAAAATTGTGTACAGTGGCACCGTCGCCGCTTCTGTGAGCTAGACATCCTTCAAGTAGTTACACCTGCAAGAGGCTCAGAGACCCTTGCCTGGCAGCAATGGAGGGAGGAAGCCGAGCTGCAACTGCGGCAAACGGATGAACGACACGTATCACGGTGTGCTTGAACATGAGGCTTAGGCCTGAGCCCGTCGCATTGACTGAATTCGCACCGTCGCAGGCTATGCGACTGCTACTTGAGTTGGCCCTGCAATTGGTAGACCCGACTCACGTGAATCACGCCTCACACCAGCATTAGAAGCAAATTGAAGGGCGCAAAATGGCATAGAATATTACGAGCAGCCTGAAGTATATGTAGAATGGTGTCAGTGACTAGTCCTCACCATGCTGTGTGTTCCTGTCCGCTTACCACAGTGGCTGCAAAGAGTCAGCGGTCAACTGGAAGCACAGAACTAGTACTATGACACTTCTCTGAGCGACGACATCCTTGGGCGCTTACCTACTATTCTGGGCATAATCTCAATAAGGCAAGTGTCGTTACTCCATCACGGTCCTCGCACTTGCACCTCTCTTCTGACACTGACCACCACGACACTCGTGCCATCAATTCCCTGTGATCTCTATCATTTAACATGAAGACCATCAACAAAACGAAAAAACATGCGGCTACTGCTCGTTCTTCTACTGCCAAAATCCCGCGGCCAGCGGGCCAAGCTGGGCGGGCCACCATAAAAAAGGGTTTCAATTTGCAGCGGGCCATGCAACTCGAAGATGACCGAGACACATATCTAAATATAATTGTAAGTTTATATGGCTATTTTTTGCATTTCTCGCTAAAGTAGCAGTACTAGGACGACATCAGAGCGCTTGCGAAAGTCCGCCTAAAGCCCTTGGTCACTTACCGCAACCAAGACCAAGATGCAGTGCAGATTATCATAGCTAAGGTGCGTCAATGAGCATGTATGCAGCATTTACTCAAGGCCTGCAAACTAGATAAGGGATAAATATCCTGAGCTCAAGCAGTATGAAGGTGGCTGGCCGATATCATGCGCCCTTCAACAATTCCTTGGCAACTGGAAGAACTATAATAAACACCTGAAGCGCAGGATGGGCCGCGTCTCAAGCAGAAAGACCTCCAGAGAAAGAGCAGCACATGAGGAAGAGTATCATAGTGACATCGAGTCGGAGACTCCTTCGACATCAGCAGGTTCTTCCAAGGCCAGTAGAACCTTCAGTGAGCATGACAGGCGGAGCAAGAAACGAAAGAGATCACAAGCTAGCAACGGCGGACAGCAGAAGCCTTCCGACATCTTCCGTAAGTGTCAACATCTAGGCGCATATAGTCTGTTTATGAAATTTGCAAAGAGCGGCGGACAGCTTCTCTGAGGCGCCCTAGTGTAAAGAATGTCTACAGCCTCAAGTCGAAGAGAGCTGGTGGCCGAACTCCTGGCACACGCTCGGTATGCATGCATATATTGACTGATAAACTGAAATCTGACATCTGTGATGCATGGAGATCCTGGTCGAGCTCGGGGAGGGCCGTGACCTAGACATAGAGGCATCGGGGCCGCTTGTGAATGACTACTCGAAACAGGATCTATCAGTAGAGGAAGACAACAACTGCGACTGGCTCGATGACGATGACAACAACAACGAGGCTTTCATGCCTGGCAACGCTTCGGACAGTTCAGTTTTGAGTGAAGAATACGGAGACCCATCAACGCGTCTCAAACGGGCTCTATTCAAGGCAGGCCCAGCACCACTGACCGCGACTGAAAGGATTGGTGCAGTAAGCAAGGGTGCACCCGGACCACTCACCATCAAGCTTCCTGCGCTGCACAGCATGAAGCAGAAGGTACGGTGATGAGCTGAAGTCACTCTCAGCTGTGATACTGATCGCTAGAATAGGGAAATGTGTACGATCATCACTCCGACCTGGAGTCTGATGAATCTGAGCATGAAGTCGACAATCCAGTGAAGCGGCAGCATACAAGCAACCCAAAGCAGGACATACGGGCACTGAGCCATGCGCTCTCCTCTCCTTGGGTAAGCCCACTTGTTCTTAATTTGCTTCACTACTTCTGATGTCATGCATGCTTTGCTCGACAGCCATCCCCTCTGAGACCCCTCCCTCGATCATCACATCGTGTTGCGGACTCTCCGCATGTACAGTCTCAACCGGCGCGAAGGGCCCGTGAACTATCCTCAGATATCATGAAGGAGCTTGAGGACGACGCAGCTGACGAGGCGAAGTACTGGGACGCTGATACACCCGTGTGCCCGCAGATGGATTGCCAAGACCTCATTCCAGCCCATCCAGAAGCCGCCCTCGTAGCGCTTCTCAATAGGCGCAGACGGGTCCTCACCCATACGGATGATGGCAACCTCATGGATCTGAACACGCAGATCTGTGACCTCGTTGACTATGAGGCCCATCAGCTCCCCAAAGCACAGGCTAATGGATGGCCGCTCAAGTTTGATGCTTGCAGGCTTTCGAAGCGGGTCATGCTCTTTAAGCCTCACCTTCAGGCTGTCCTGCGTACTCCGGAAGATGCGTTTATGTGGCGTGCCCTGGATAGCGGCACCGGGGGCTCTAAGATCAAGTATCTTGCTGGGCTTTATGGGCGCAGGCCCAACGACCGCGCACTCATGGCAACATTTCAGAAGATTCGTGTTGGATAGTAAGTGATCGAAGACTTCACACATGGCTGGTCGGTCTAACGTATCATCAGCTTTGGAGAGGAAGGAGAGGCGGTCATCTCGTCCACTCTTGACGTTATGTTTCCAAGCAGCTCTCTCCGCGACGTAGCGCAGCTGCAGTCGATCAACCCGGAGAGCTTCAAGCGTCTGATCTTAGTACCTGAATGCGCACTCTATCTCATAGCGCAGGACCGCAAGCTCAAGGTGCTCGCTGATGCGTTTCAAGTGATGTGCGATAGCTCGTCATACGGGTACCATCGGTTTCCGTTTGACGGTGAGATCCCCATTGCTGGTGAGCTCAGCATTGTACAAATGGTCCTGCGTGACAATCGTCGCACGATGGCCGCATCCCAGGTCTGTTTCTTCCTTAGACAGCACGGGACATTGCTTCTCCGGCGTATAGTCTGCTGATGCATGCTCCAGCGACCCGCAGCAAGCATCGAGGTACGCGAAGGAGACCCGTCACCCGTTAGGTGCTGTCAACTTGGGTTAATCAGTAGTACTTACGTCTCTGCCTTGCAGCCACTTGCGGGCACATCTGCCAGTGCAGAACGTTCAGATGCCGATGCTCAGCTCACCAAGGCACTGCCGAAACCTCGCACTGCGCCAAGAGGTATCCAAGTAGAACAGCTCGAATCAGAAGTCCTCGACGAGGATGATCTCGATGAGACGGCAAGCTTCTCTGCATGATGCCTCGACCATGTAATGATCACTTATGCTCACCGGCTACTAGCTTTCTTCAAGCCGCCAGGTACGAGTAGCAGACAAGGTACTGCGATACCTTGCCCCGCTTCCCCCCCACTGATCATTCCTCATAATGCAGCGTGCGCTCGCACGGGTTGCACCATCTGCGGGACATCAAAGCACCAATCCGAAGATTATGAAGGCGCCTCCTAAACCTCGTGCGGTGACGCGCTCACATGTAAAGCAGCTCGAATCGCACATCCTCGGTGAAGGTGACTTTGAGAAGGCAAGTGCATTCGATACCGTTTGGGATAGGCATGATGGGGTACTCACTATCAGACTCTGCACGGCATAGCCGCGGCCGCCTCTCAAGAAAAAAGCGAAGGTCGCTCAGCCTGGCTCCCGTGCCGCCTGATTATTAGACTGGTATGCATTGTACCCGATAGTCATATACTGTACGCGCTGACAAGCTGCCTCAAGTTCATGGCACGCTGATTCTTGAAGTCATCGGCCACTCTGTCTCTGCTCGAGCCGACCATGATCTCAATCTGCTGGTCTGCTTCGACTCTGGCCTGCCGCATCCCTCGGCGTGTGTGATGCTCATTTCGCCGCTGCCTCTCTCCTAGTAGCTTCGTGGTCTCTTCTGCCTACCTCAGTACCAATGTCCTCGCTAAAGCTCCCGGCTTTCTTCCTGTCTGCTTGAAACACTGTGCCCCATGTTCTTACTTCCACTGCCGGTGTTCTGTCTCCTCTCTGCTTCGCTCATCTCGTAGCGCACTATCGTAACCCCCCAGTCAGCATGGAGTTCGAGAGCAGTGGCCTGACGACTCATATCGTACTGTATTGCATCTGTGAACCGGTATTGCAATGTCAAGTAGCTTCTTGTCGGTACAACGTGATTGGGAGCTGGTACCAAAGCGATGCGGTTCCCAGATGATCGCATAAATGAGCACTGAAAAGCAACGTACAGAGAACAGTTATATACACGGTGATATCAATGAACGAGGGATTCACTGTCCAAACCTGTGAAAATGTCGCGGTTTCAGAGCGAAAACCAGTGAAAAGGCCTGTTTTGAACTATTTCAGTGTTTGCGACAGTGAAAAGGAATGGGTACGCGATGCTGGTTTTCACTGCGCAGCGCTACTTTTCATGGGTTCTAACATTGAAATAGTAACTGTTCTAACCATTGAAATTGACCGTTTTCGCTTCCCACAGTGTATAGAAGAACTGACGTGGGTCCTAGGTATGCTACAGTATGTGCTGTCTAGCCCGCCCTGTAATGTTCCTGCACTCTCTTCCAAGCCTGCCCTCAATCCTGAAGACACTATTGGCACTAATTAGAATTCATGCATTGCACCCGCCTTAAGTGAGTTCAATAGTGTGGTTGGTGCGCAGGTTTGATTGGGACAGCTGCTCACCCATGCCAGTTCGTATGTTCTCTGTGCTTGTTCGTGTAGCACACCGTAGCCCCATCTCATGTGGCTTCATATACTGTAAGTAACGAGCAAGCTTTCGCACCTTCATTTGCGGGAGCGCGGGAGTTCGGCCGACGCCGACGCCGTCTACATTATGTGGAGGACATGCGGCCAACGCATGTACAAGGTACATGGCCCCGCTGCAAGACCCCATAATGCCGCGAGCCTACTCCTGTGATGACTGTTGGTTGTCACTGCTACGGTACTCCCAGACCCCCCGTCCCAAGAGTGAGAAGCTCTCGCTACTTGTTCCGTACAGTGGTTACCCCAACACGTAAGCCTTCGTCACAAAGTGTGTTCAGAATGTGCTGATTTTCTATTGTAGGCAAATGCCCGATAGTTTGAGGACATGAGGCTGCTCCATACCACGACAGGCCGATTCCACATATTCGACGACCCATGGACGGTTCGTTACGCCATTCTATCCCATGTGTGGGCGAGAGAAAACGACAGATTCTTTCCCGAGCCTACATTGCAAG
Source organism: Trametes cinnabarina (assembly GCA_000765035.1). Classification (NCBI taxonomy): domain Eukaryota; kingdom Fungi; phylum Basidiomycota; class Agaricomycetes; order Polyporales; family Polyporaceae; genus Trametes; species Trametes cinnabarina. The sequence continues at coordinate 7,070 of CCBP010000270.1, read as the reverse complement.
ACGTGGTGCGCATACAAGCGGAGTACGATGCAGATCCGCCCGAGACCCGCGCCTCCATCATCTCGCGGCTGCCCGAGAAAGTCCGCCGATTCTGTGAAACCGCCGCGGCGTACGGCTTCGACTATGCATGGGCCGACCCCATCTGCATCGACAAGACCAGTAGCTCAGAGCTCTCCGAGGCCATCAACTCGATGTTCGATTGGTACCGGTACGCCTAGCTGTGCTTCGTCTACCTGTCTGATGTGCCTCCCGTATCGGATACGGCTGAACTCGAGCACCGCGCCAGCCCATTCCGCGGGAGTCGGTGGTTCAACGTTCAGGCGTGGATGGACGCTGCAAGAGCTGTTGGCGCCTGTCAATCTCTGCTTCTTCTCCGAGTGGAACGTCATCGGCTCGAAGCACATGTTCGCGCCCTTGGTCGAACAAATCACAAGAATACCCCAGGACATTCTCACACTGCGAAAGCCTCTTGGGACCGCGAATGTTGCCTGCCGGATGTCTTGGGCGGTACGTCGGGAGACGACGCGGGAAGAGGATGAGGCCTACTCCCTGATGGGCATCTTTGGCGTTAAGATCCCGACCACTTACGGCGAGGACCGATACGCGTTCATACGGTTGCAAGAACAGATTCTAAAGGCGGTCCCGGATCAGAGCCTCTTTGCCTGAGGTGTCAGCACAACGGGTTCCCGTTATTACTTCAGGCCCTCGGAAGACGACTTGCCGGCTCCGGATATGTGTTGCAAAATCTGTTCAGATTGAAGATGCACCAGTACCTCTTCGCCTCGTCTCCTGGGGAATTCAGATACTCGTCGCATATAGTCAGCGTCCCTTGGAACGAACTTCTACCTGAACGCCCGACCTACACCCTCACTCCGTACGGGGTTTGCACCCGTCTCCCTCTCCTCTCGGTCAGCGTTGCCAATCCTCAAATGAACGCACCTTCGTGCATCGCGCTTCTGGCATGTAAGTCTACAGAGGAAAGCGGAGAAGAGAAATACCTCGCGCTCATCCTACGGCCTCACCACCCGCGGACGCGCGACCTCTCAGACTGCTTCGTAGGTGCGATGGTGGGGAAGCTGCAGGACTTCATGCGCACCATCAACATCAGCCCATCTGCCAGGGAGATGATGGTCTCCGAACATTACTATCGGACCGTCTGGCTTTCGCGAGAGCAGTGGGAAACCTGCTTGCACGCATGCGCGGTCACCGAGGTATATATCCCGTATCGGCCGGCGCCCGAGGTGTACAACATGCAACGAGACTCGGAGTCGCACGTCCTCCTCTACAGTCTGTCTGTTCCGCGCGAGTGCGCCAACGACGCTGGCGGCTTTGAACTTCGTCTGTCAAAGGTGTCAGAGGATCTCCTCGCCCTGAATGGATATCATCCCATCCTTCGTCAGGCCAAGTGATAAAGCCGCCTCTCACGTAATGTTTGTGCGATACATATATTGAACAGGACCGTGACCTCCTACAGAGACCTTTACACGGTGACGATCCGCAATGCAGCCGCCGCTCCTGACTCAGGTCCATCAGATCTGGGCTATGTCGACGTGAGGCGTTGCCATTGCCATCTTGGAGACAGAGAAGGTTTTCTCAGCATCGCCGTCTCCGATGCCAGAAGAGCTCCGCCATTGCATCCGGACCACCACAAAGCCAACGATGAGACCCACGTGCGCTCGTGGTCGTTCAAGAACGGGACGGCCTCGCGGGACTTTATCCTGCGGCACAACGAGACCCGCCGAGCGACCGTGCGCCTCGGTCTGAGCAGGTCCACGCAGTCGCGTCCGCGGCCGGTGTACACCCTCGAGATCGAGATATGGGACGCGCGCGCGCAGGAAAGAATGCAAGCTGCGGGATTGCGAAGGGGATCCGGCCTTCCAGGCGCATTCGTCACTGACACCAGTGCTCCAACGTCGCCTAGCAGCAGCGCCGCCGGGGCTGAGCTTCCGCCACCGCGCGTGCCCGAGCCCAAGCCCGAGCCGCCGAGAGACGCACCAATGGACCATGGCATGCATGGCATGTTGGAACGTCCCCACCGCCGACGTGAGGCACGCGCGGGCTTCGAAGCGCGCGGTCGCGGGCGTGCAGCG
>CCBP010000269.1:30266-47557 GCA_000765035.1 Trametes cinnabarina | reverse complement strand
CGGCATCTTGAGGTGTATCCACCCGATCCACGTCTTCGCGTACGCCGCGCGCTCGCGCTCCTCGCGCCGTCGCTCGAACTGGGCACGGTATCGCTCGTATGCCTCGCGGAAGGATCGGTCGACGCGGGAGGAGAAGATGAGCTCGCCGCGTGAATTGGACGCGGGTGGGATGGGCGGGATGGGCACGGAGGACGAGCGCCGAGCGGTGCGTGCGGGGGAGGGGCTGCGTGCGCGGCGGGTGGGAGAGGTGATGGTGGGGGAGGCGGGAGGCGAGGACGGGCGGGCAAAGAGGTAGGTGAAGGGGTTGAAGGGGAGCTTTGAGCGGAGGGGCGGTCGGCGCATGTTGAGGTACATGTTGAAGTTCCTGAGGGCGCGGTTGGCATGGGGGACGTACTTGTTGGCGTAGCCGATCTTCTCAGAGTACATGCCGCTCGCAAAGAAGAGGACGAGGGTGGTGACTGAGACGAAGAGGAGGCCAGAGGCGAAGTAGGGATGGACCCGGACCTCGGACTGTGGGGTGTAGATGTCGGGCAAGAGCTGGGTGAGGACCCACTTGTACGGCACGCCGAGGAAGTTGGTCTGCAGCACGACCTCGCAGAGCAGAAAAGCAATGATCATCAGCAGCTGCAGCAAGAAGACTGGGACAGAGACATGCTGGTGGTGAGCGGAGAGGCCTGGAGGAGGCGAGGGCAACTCACGCTCACGCACGTTGGTAGCGGCGTTTGCGACGGTTCAGGGAGGCGGCGTTCGTCTTGAGCCGTTCTTCAAACAGGAGCAGATCGCGGTAGGTGGCGACATCGTTCGGCGGATAGAAGGAGCCTGAGGGCGTCGGGGGCGACGGACGAGGGGTCATAAGCAGCGACGGCGAGGATGGCGGGGACGAGGGGACGGTGGTGGGGATTGATTATCAGCACAACACTGGACACAATCTGAATGGGGAAGCTCAGTCATCGGGTCGTTGTGGAGCCCTGCCTTGTGAAGCCTTGTCTATGCTGGTCCCTGGAATTTGGAAAGGACCGCGAGATCATCCGGACTCCCTCTGGATGCATTTGTCTGAGTGTTGACCCGGTGCACAGCTGCGTATACGCGGTGAGCTTCACAGTGCACACCTGCGATACTCATTCCATCTCCCCCCTCCCTCCCTTCTGCAGACTACCGCTGACAGACAATCGCATCTTGATCTCCACTTCTTCGTTAGCTGCTATCCAGCTTGTACTTAGGTCTTCAAGGCGAAGCCCAACGACGCTCTCCAACCGTGCAAATAACGACGGTTTCCCAGACTACATCGAACATCATGCAGGACAGCAACTCAGGTGGCATCTCCTCGAGCCTGAGCGTACCGGGATCCACTCCTTCTGGCGACATTAATGCCTTCCGAGAGATACTGAAAGGAGCGAAGCACATCGTCGTGCTCGCTGGTGCGGGTCTCTCTGCAGCCTCAGGTAGACCACCTCACGGAGACCACCACATCATCCCCGCTGATCTTCGTGCTTCACTACCATAGGTGTTCCGACCTTTCGTGGCGCAGGCGGCTTGTGGCGCAAGCATGAGGAGCACTCTCTGTCGCCTCCCGCTTCATTCTTCGACGACTTGTCGAACTGTGAGCTCTATCGCCGGGTATTGCAACAGTGAGTCGCTTGTTCCCTGCCATCACAGTCATCTCTTACGCTGCCTAGTGTTTATGATGTGCCACCAAGTGACGCGCATTTTGCGCTCGCCCGCTTCGCCTTTGACCGTTCGTCTCAGCTCAACGCTCCTGAGACGACGTTCGTCATAATCACCCAGAATATCGACGGCCTGGAGAGGCGTGCCATCCACTCGACGTTCCGAGAGGAAGGGAAGCGGTCCCCGTTCTCGCCACCCGATCCCCAATGCTTCATATACCACGCCCCGCCAGCAGGTCCAATCCTCATCGAGTTGCATGGTCTCATCTGTGGCGCCTTTTGCGAACCTTGCACCTGTCCAGACCGTTGGCACCATGATGTACTCCTATGTGTTGCTCAAGAGGACGGACGCTCGGGGTACAGACTGCAGGAGATTGTTCCTTCAGCTCCTGCCTCACAACCATCGACCGAATTGCACTCTTCTGAGTCTAGAGAAAACGCACCCGTATGGCCGGAAGACAACTCTCTGCTCCTCTCGCGTCCGTGCAAGCCGTTGCGACACTGGCGGAAAGCGACTGCAGAGCAAGTGTTGGATGGCGCGGATCTGTGTTTGCTGATCGGCGTTGACTGGTCGGTGCGTACTGGTTGAAGGCTATAAATTCCTTGATTGACGACTATATGCAGGATTATGATGACGCAATGCTGGACCGTATTCGGACCATGGGCCGGCGTGGCTGCGCCATGGCTGCTCTTGGGGACCTCGACCCCCTGTGCGGAATTGAGTTGGCTTTTCATCTGAAAGGCCGCATTGTTGATGTTGTGCCAGAAGCTCTAACGATCAGCCCTAAACCCCCTGTCTTCAGTGAGATCCAATTCTTGGAGAGCATGGTTACCACTCCACGTCCACCGAAGGTACGTATGCACCATTGTTTCTAACCCGAGTTTAGTACTGACGGCATCTGCCAACTGCCAGAAAATCAGACCAGCATTCTCCATGGAAGAGCTGCGGTCGCTGTCCAACCAGGCTATCGTCGATATGTGCAAAGACTCTCCCAATCTCACCGAGCCAGTTGGCACGGATTTCGCTCCTCCTCCTGTCTATGTTCTCGCCTCCAACGTAGTCGTGAAGGTTAGCGGATGGGGCCTCCTCCACGAGTACGAAGCGAAGACCATGATACTTGTACGGCAACGCACCACAATTCCTGTTCCCAGGGTGTATCGGTTCTTCGTACATGAGTCCACATGCTACCTAGTCATGGAGTATGTGCACGGGAACACACTCGACAAATGCTGGGACAGCCTGTCGAACTGGCAGAAGCTGCGCATCGCCTTTACCTTGCGCAACTACGTCCAACAGCTCCGTCGCATTCGTACTCCCCAAACGGAGCAGCAGGTGCCTGGGCCTGTCACGGACGATCCATCCCTGCCCTTCCCCTGCTTCACTCCTGCTCTTGGTGAATACATTGTACGTCCATTCACGTCCTACGCAGACTTGAGGGACTGGATGAATGGTCGCTACCGCGTCGGAGAGGTCGTGCGCAGGACCCTTGCTCATTGCCTTCCCTTCGACGACTCGGAGCCGCTCGTGTTCACGCACGGTGATCTCTGCCCCAGGAACCTCATCATGGGGACCGACGGCAGGATATGGCTGATCGACTTTGGCTGTTCCGGGATCTACCCGCGCTGGTTCGAGGCCGTCGGTTCTCGGAACATAGCATCGCTCGAGGTGCCGAAGTTGTGGACCGCGACGCGCAAGATTGCGGTGGGTGACTATAGCGCGCAGGAGGAATTTGACATCATTTGTCAGGCCGCCTTCTCCAGTGGCATCTTTCTCTCTGACCCGTTGGAGGAGTGCCCGGAGAATCGTGAGGAAGATCGGGAACTGTAGTGGTTCAGTTCGGTGCCACTTACCTCATTCACTAAGCTCCTAAATGCCCATATTGTCTTGTAACCTCTCGATGGCTGAATGTAATGTACTGTGTACAAACGCTATGCGCTGCCAAACTCGGATCAGAAGGTCTACTCGTGACTCCTGAACCTGTCGACGGATTATATGGGAATGGGATGGTCATACATGTGAGCTGTTCCAGAACGACCTGATGTTACCTTGCGTTCAAGGTCTCCTGGTAGGGATTTACGCTCATTGTCGATCGTTGCGACTCTGCGAGGCAACGAGCGCGCGGTGGCTTATGAAACCTTCACTCTCGAAACCTTCACTCACTCACTCACTCAGGGAGGGGTTTCAATGTAGGCGATCTTGTGTACCGCGGCTGCTCGTGATACTTGATCTTCGCTTCGATAGACATGGGAGTCGCTTTCACCAGCCCTAGATTTTCTCTGTTTTTCAACGCTTTCAATGTCCTCATTCAGGTAGCATTTTCACTGCTTCACAATGAAGCCCTCGTGCGCATCCCCCAGAATATGTACGGTTCCGCCTTCAGATGCACCTCCCCTTCCACCAGTCTCCCACGCATGTCATGCAGCTTATGACAAAAGCGAGTCAATCCATCTCCCATGTGCCTTTATTGCATCCGGCGGTTATCGACACAGGAGACATCAACGTTCGTCTGTAAGCACCGACTGCCATCTACTGCTGCGAGCCACTTTCATTGGACACCATCGTATATCCTATTCATACAATCCGTCCATTTCCTTCATCCATAGTGGCAGAGGCTTGGACAATTGATACATCTTATGCACTCATTAACATAGACTCCTGCATAAACAACGATGAATTGTAGAGCGCACGCAGGGTTAGAACTGCCCAGAGACGGCGGCGCTTCTCTGCTGCAGAGATCACGGAGACAACCGACGCATACTGTGGAATATCAGCCGCGTATTCTGGGAGTCCTCGGTAAAAACTCCATGTACATACAAAGCATGCCGAACTCTGTTCACCAGATTATGACAATGATTTACGGCAAGGCAAGAATCTTCGGCAGCGTCTGCTCGCAGGGCCCCAGGAACAGAAAGTCCGCATGACTGTCGAGTTTTCCGTGCTCCACGTTAAGCACAGCAACCACTCCGCCGTGGCTTTTGACCCTTGAAGCAAAGGTTGCAGCCGGATGTACCTATGAACTCTCAGCAAGAACATCGACAATACCCGAAAGACGACGGAACATACCACTGCAGACGTTCCGACGACAATGCATACATCTGCGTGATCCACGATTTTCATTATTTTCTCGGCGTGACGAGGAACCTCAGTGAACCAAACGACATCAGGGCGGACTAGAGAGCCGCATTTCGAACACTTCGGCAGTGCAGAATTCGGTATGTCTGGTTCAGCCGAATGGCTGGCATGAGTGCCAGCCAAACGCGCTTCTGCCCATGCCCTAGCCTCAGCTGCAGTACGACGAGGTCGCCGAACATCGTCCTTAGGCGCGTCCAAGGCAGGATCGGGAAGATCAACAAGGAACTCCGTCCCGGCAAGGGCCGGACATATCGGTGACTGCATGTTCAGCTCTCTGTGCCTGCAGCTATAGTCTGTGCAAGCGACACCACAGACGAGTCCGTGCATCTCAATCAAGAGAGGATCCTCTTGCTGAAAAACAGTGGGCTCCATGTCGAGCGAGAGGGGCGATGGGAGACCTGATGCCGAGAAAACACGCTCAAACGCGCGTCTGTCTAAGCCGTCAATATTCTGTGTGACGAGGGTGAATGACGACTGAGGAGAGACCGCATGTCTCAGGTGAGGAACGGCGAAGTGAGCGAGTGCGAGATGTGCATCGTTCGGTTCAGCTTTCAGAGCCCTATGATGAAATCACGACGTGAGCTCGGGCAGGAGCGCCGCATACGACACACTCACAATTCTCTCAGATAATGGTGAAACTGCCAGGACCGAGACGGATTGTCGATGAAGGAAGCAGGAGTGGATAGCGAGAGCACGTCGCGTCGGCGCCACAAGCCGCCTGCGCCACGAAAGGTCGGAACACCTATGGTAGTGAAGCACAAAGATCAGCGGGGATGATGTGGTGGTCTCCGTGAGGTGGTCTACCTGAGGCTGCAGAGAGACCCGCACCAGCGAGCACGACGATGTGCTTCGCTCCTTTCAGTATCTCTCGGAAGGCATTGATGTCGCCAGAAGGAGTGGAGCCCGGTACATTCAGGCTCGATGAGATGCCACCTGAGTTGCTGTCCTGCATGATGTTCGATGTAGTCTGGGAAACCGTCGTTATTTGCACGGTTGGAGAGCGTCGTTGGGCTTCGCCTTGAAGACCTAAGTACAAGCTGGACAGCAGCTAACGAAGAAGTGGAGATCAAGATGCGATTGTCTGTCAGCGGTAGTCTGCAGAAGGGCTGAGGGAGGGGGGAGATGGAATGAGTATCGCAGGCGCTAGTTTGTGTGCACTGTGAAGCTCACCGCGTATACGCAGCTGTGCACCGGGTCAACACTCAGACAAATGCATCCAGAGGGAGTCCGAATGATCTCGCGGTCCTTTCCAAATTCCAGGGACCAGCATAGACAAGGCTTCACAAGGCAGGGCTCCACAACGACCCGATGAGCTTCTCCATTCAGATTGTGTCCAGTGTTTTGCTGATAATCAATCCAGAGGATCTCAGCCGACCTTCGGAACCTAGGCGAATGGCACGATTGCAAAGAACGCTGTGCGCACTGCGCAGCGCCCGAATACTTGGTTTTCCAAACCAAAGACCACCGCCATACCCGGGGTATACTAGTTACCTGGGTAGTTCCTCCAAGTTCGCTGAGGCCATACCGGTGATCGGATGGCCCGGGTTTAGATTCGATACGAATCACACGCTCTTCAGGCTTCCTGGGGCTTCGTAATAGAGGAGTCTTGGAACGTACGTTAGACTCTCTTCGTGCAGGACCAGCAGAATAATAGTCGCGTGCCCCCTGCCTACACGTTTGTAGGCGTCCAGTCATTTCGTACCACGCCGGTTATTCATTGACAGTGCCCAGGATCGTGAAGAGTCCTCAGAAGACTACGATCGGACGAGAGTGAGGAGGTCGCATGCATCTAGGGCTGTATCGCACAGTTCCGGCGAACAAGGCCCGTGGGGGAAACACTATTGTTCTGATATCGTCCAATCTCAGCTCTTGTTGCCCTTGTGCAGACGGACTTCGATGGGAGTCGTCGAATTTCGTACGACCGATCCCTTCTCTAGAATCAGGGCAGCAACAAGGGTCAGTCTCGTGGTTCATCATGATCCCTTTTCAGACTGATTGTCTTGGTCTGGGGCAGCAAACTGACGCTGTTTTTTGTTCTCGTTCCCGTCACCTGTCCAACTACATTACGATGCGGGTGCAGAGCCCTCACGTTCCCGTACACGGGCAGCTGTTCCGACACGACCTAATCCCCGCGGGTCTTCGGACCTTCTATCGTCGAGTTCTGATCCCAGGGCCAGGGTAGCAGGAGGGGTAAGTCGTGCAGCTTATCCTGTTCCAAACTGACGTTCAGAATCTAGAACGCTGCTTTTTTTTCCGCTCTAGCCATCCGTGGGGTCTCTAGGATGGATGTAGACATCATTGGGGCTCCATATGATGCCTACGGTGCCCAAGTGCTTGGGGATCAAATGCGCTCTGCTTCATGGGAGGACAACACCACGTAGAGCCTTGCACATCGTGACTTTCCTAGTCTCTGGTGCTGCAAAGCCCGAATCGACCCTTCCAGCGCGTCTGCTAATGCTCGCGGAGCGATCGAAGCAGGGCCGTTCGGTGCCGCTTCGCCAGAGTCGTGGCGACCACTGGAGTCGATCTGGATGCTGCCACTACGTCCCAAGTCTCCAAGACGAGCGCGAGACCCGACTCAGCTACTCGGTCTACCCCACGAGTCCGAGTCTAGGAACATTCTGGTGAGCTCTTATGACTGCAAGCTGCAACATGTGCCATCTCCTCGTGCTGTGGACGACTGATTTTCACGGAACCGTCTCCGGGAGAATGGATGGATGACGAAGCATGCGCCCATACCTGATCCAGCATGTTGAAGCAACGGAGCACAAAAGGCTAAGCGCCGCGTACTCGTGAGTGTTGTCCTCTAGCAACACAAGGGCTCAGCCATATGGAGGTGAATGTTGTCATCGAAGTCCGGCTCCAGACGGTACCATCGAAGCCAGAGCTGGTGACTCGTCAGATCTCGGACCTGGCCATGCGTTTTCGTAAGAGTCAGCTCGCGGGTCGCTTGTCGATAGCTCCTACTCACGGAGACATATAAAAGATGGGGCAATATCAGCTTCTCAAGCACCAGCAGCGCCTCTACAGCTCTCCTTTATTGCAGATCGTCACTCAAGCAAATAGTCCCCCGTCATTCTCCTGATAGCCTTCGAGTCATCGCCCATCTCCCATCGCCCGTCTCCCATCGCCCGTCTCCCATCGCCCGTCTCCCATCGCCCGTCTCCCATCGCCCGTCTCCCATCGTCCATCTCTCATCTCCCCGTCTTCCATCTCTCATCCCCTCGTCCCGCGTCTCTCATCTCCTCATTTCGCGTCTCTCATCTCCCCATCCCGTGTCTCTCATCTCTCCATCCCCCATCCCGCGTCTTCCATCCCCCATCCCGCTCCTTCCTACTTCACCTTCCACCTATCCTGCTCTTTCATCGCTGAAATCATGGCAGGCTCCACTCCGTTCAGCTCCGTGATGGCGCAGCTGCTTAGCCAAGGGAATCCGTTCGCGCAGGGACTATCCCACCCAGAGCTCCTCGACACCAATTCTATCGAGACGTTGCACAAAACTGCCCGTATCAGGGGCATTCGCTTCGTCTTGACCACTGGTGGGCCGACTTCGCCCGCCTTCCACTTCCGACTCTTCCTTGAATTGGACCTGCCTTCGGACCAAAGCATTGAGCTTCACGCCCAGCTGCTCAGCAGCCATTCAGGGTCCGGCAAGATCCTCGCTATGAGCCGTAAATACTTGGTGACCAACAAATACGTGTATGGCGAGCCATACCACGTGTACGCCACCAACCCGTTCACCTTTGAAGACATGCACAAGCTACTCTTTGAGACCAACGGCCGCCACCGCTACATGTTCGACGTTTCGACAGGCAAAGGCTGTGGCTACTGGGCTTTGACAGTCATTGGCGACTTGGAAAGGGCCGGATACCTCCGCCAGGGCTCGTGGGCAGGGTGCGCCCAAGCCTACAGTATCTGGGCCGCCAACGTCAGGAATGAGAGCTATTTGCCCGCTCAACCTGTTGCAGGAAGGTTCTTCTAAGTGCCATCTGTATCTGTGAGCGCACCTCCTCGACCAGGGATGTCCTCTTGAACTAACCCCGTTGTGCCGCCAATAGAATGAGTGTCGCACTGTGTGCTCGGCGCGATGCATGCATGCTAGCCCTCGTTCTCAGGCCGGCACTTGATTGCTCAATGGTGCAGACTGCTGATGCATCATGATCGCTTCACTCTCCTCTCACTCTCCATTCTCCCTCTCCCAATCACGACGTCCTCGTTCTTGTTGCTTTCTCTCTGCTCCCTCTCTCCTATGGGCATGCCTGAGATGCCGCCGATACCCTGCAAATACCCTCGATTCTCTTGCGATCACACGATTTGTGTAGCGCAGAGCGAGGCAGTCCTCCCTTTCTAATCAACCAGCCCTGATCCTTCTCGGATGTCACTGTGTCACATGACTCCGACACGTTCCCGTTTCCCGTACAGAGCGATGTATCCCAATGCTATCAGTCTGACATCCCAGTCATCATGGCACTACCCAGCCGCTGAGGATTCATCGTGTACAATAAGGCTGTGAAGGCCCCCTCCCCCATGCTCAAGTTGTTGTTGCACAACTGTTGTGCGCCCCTCGGCAATGGGGATGTCAAGTTACTGTTCTGTGAATGAGAATGATGGCCAACACGCTTGGAGTCCGTCGGGCCTCGCAAGAGCAGCACGTATTGGAGAGTTTCTGCACATCGCGGGAGTTCAGCCGCGGCAGCTCTTCTGAGTGATAGGCGTGGTAGGCGTCTTTTTGAGCTCGCGTTTCCCTGCCCCTGTCTGGACCCCTCGGCACTCGCCACAGAGCTTCCCAGCGCTGGCGCGGAATTCACACCGCCGCCGATGGGCACTTGCTGCGTCGGCCCCAGGGCGCGCACAGGTAGCGGTTCTGCTGCTGCCGCCTGCCCATCATCGGATGCTCTTTCTGATCGTTGGCTATGGCAGCACTTCCGGTGACCCCGCGGGGAGTCTGTTTCCCATACCGGGCAAAGACCCAGAAGGCATAGACGTGAGAGGATGGATTGGCGAGAGCAGAGCTGCCTGCGGGGAAGTCGAGACGCAGTCCGATTCCCTTCCCGGGACCATTTGGCGATGTGGACACCGCGCGAGTGGTTGTGGTACGACTCAAGGTACCGAAGGCCCTGCCTTCGTAAAAGTCGCTCGTTAGGAAGAGGAGAAGGGTTCCGATTTTCGTCTATGGGGTGTATAACCCACCAAATACAGAGGACCCGGCCACGCACGACTATAGAGAGAAAGCTTGAAGAAATGTACACCGACTAACCCTGCTTACACGCCGAATTGGACTGATCTGTCCGGTACTTCGCTGCCGGCCGGAGGACCGCCTGGCCCTTCTTATCGCGGTAAAAGAGGACGTTGCCTGCGCATGCGGAACTCAGTCAAAGGTCAAAACATGATCAAGGGGGTAACGGCACCTGTGTCCTCGACGAATTGACAATCGTTGTAGCTCTCCCAAAGCGCCTTGAAGACCGGCTTGTCGGAGTAGTGATAGTGTTCGCCAATGAAAGCTCGCAAATACTTGGTCGCTTCTGCGCCGTGGTCTGGACGGCCCGTGGATTAGAACAGGTCTGTCGAGTATGCGAGGAAATACAGCAGCACCGACAGAATGGCATCTTGGGGAAGAAGTGGTGGATGACGTGGTATTGTGCCACATTGTGGAGGAAGAACCTCCCCATCCACCCGAGAAAGTTGCGGTCGACGGTTGCTGCAGCCCCACGCTACAAGTTCCACTCAGGATGGCGATAATGGGGCAGGACAGGGTCGGTATGATGAAGGTAAGTGATCATAATGAACCTGCTCATTTGGAGAGACGCATGAGCCGAGAGGGATAAGCGACTGAGAAATCGAATGGTGAGCGAACTACGCACCAGTGAGTCACACAGAGCCATGGGGTTCCATAGTATTTTACCACAGCGGCTGCGCCCCAAGTTCGGCAAGCCTCACGCACGAGCAGAATCATTGCTGCAATACCGGCATTCGATATCAGAACAACGTTTCGCTGCTCCTTAACGAATAAGATGGAGCCGGCTTCGGATGAGACATGTCAGCAGGCTAGACAGGGGTCCTCCGAGAGAACTCACGGTCAAAATGATTGGTCCACTTCGGATAGTTCTTCTGACCCGAAACGTTGCAAACTGAGGCACGGTGAGGATGAAAACGTCAAGAAGAAGCGAACAAGTTCACATACGCAGATAGGCTGGAAAGGCCAGCAATTGCTGGCGCACGAGCATGAATAGGGTGTAAATCGGTGCGTCTCCGAGGTATTCGTTGTAGTCGAACTTGCCGTTGCCCTCTTGAGGGATGCCGAGGTCGCTTCTCGTCTTCGGCACATACACTTCATCGCGCTCCATCGACGCGTGATTACAATGATGCCGATGGTGGGATATCTTCCAGCTGAAGTAGGGCGTCCAGAGCAGGGTATGGGTAACCTAGAAAGACGTCGTAACATCAGCGGCAGTCACCGCGTTTCTTCGAATGCAGCGACCTACGAAGCCTATCGTATTGCAAATCCACTGACTTGCGGAGAAGGCACCGTGGCCGATCAAATGCATAAAGTCAGTGCCCGCTCTATGTCAACGGAAGAACTCTTACTTCATGACCGATGACCCAGATGCCAGTGAATATGAGGCCCTGAAACCACCAACTAAAATCATGCGTCAGCGCCGATCGTATTGGGATGCCCGAGAGAACTGATTACAGTAACCAGCAAGACCAGCGGACTAATTCAGCGCCACCTGGAGACAGACGCTGGACTGCGAGTCGACTGGTAAACATCGGGTCAATGAGCAAGACTGCTTTCCAGCAGCATGCGGCCATAAAGAGGTCCAGGGCAAGCCACGCCAAGCCCCTCCGAGTATCCCGGACAAAGAGATGGTCAGGGATAGCTGCCCGTATGTCCTGCAATTTCCTGCAGCAACATACGATGTCAGCAGTCCAAGACGGTAAAGACTTAGGAAGACTCTCGCACCATTGCATGGGGGTAAACTCTGGAACATCGTCCTCAGACGGGGACGATGAATCCCGAGTCGGTGGAGCGGCGGCAGACATATTGGGCAACGAGAAAGCCGGGGAGGGGCAGCGCTGACATCTAAGGGGTAGCGGGGAGGACGAGGATGGACTTTCGCGGGACGAAGCACGCATTTATCTATTCTGATCAGGGCGAGATCTCCGGCCTCGCAAATCCCCAAGTGTCTTGGAATGAAGGGTCCTCAACCAAAGGGATTGTCTGCACGTGTGCAGTACCATAGGCACCTGCGCCAATGAGGACGACCGCTGGCCTGCGCAAATCCGAGCGCGAGATGCGAGATGAAGACGCGATGGAAGGGTCGAGCCCTGAGGCGGAAGCGATGAGTGAGCATTGAGCGGATTCGGCGAAAGCAACGGGGAAGAGCGGGAGGCCATGAACCGACCTTGGGCGTGGAAACGACTGCTGCAAGGTTTGTCGGCCTGCGCATGTCACACAGAATGGGAAAGTTCCCAGCAACACATGGTCCCTGGCTCTCATAGATTTATCCATAGTTCACATGACAACTCTCGCCAACACAGCGTGCGTTCTTCTGACTGCGACGGCAGAAGTAGTCATATTCGGGCACGTGGCGACCCCCAAGTGTCGCATTCTGACTGCACTGCTCGACCACGCCTTGCTGATAGAAGCTGCGCGCAACAGCGCATGGCACGTAAGTCGAGCTTGTTTAGCACTTGACAGAGACACTGGACGAGGCGAGAGGGAGAGATGGTGACGGTAGCGGACCAAGACGCAGCAATTCCGGGTAACCCGTAACGTCAAGTACCCCAAAAAGGCAAGATAGTTCACCGTCCCCTGCGCGGAACTTGCCCTCATTCCATGTCTCGTGTATGCCGCGAGTTTCGGCCGGTACAGCGATATCGTTGCCCCAGCCGACTTAGAACGAGCTTGACAGCGAGGATCGGCGCAGCCTTCGATTACTCTCCGCGGTCCGCCCTCGAGCAATGGCGTCACAGACTCACACCTGTGAACTTCGCGAGTCAGAACGCACGCGGAGTGATGAGGAATCTGGCGCTGCCGCACGGGGATGTTCGTCACTGTTCTCCAGTCAAGTACGGCACAGGTCATGGCAGACACCCGGGGGACGCGAACTGCAGATAACAGACAGTCGGCCTGGGGACGTCAGCAGCCCCCTCCAAGCCGACAGTAGCCAGCTTGCCAGTGGGGATGCGCGAAGATTCCGTGGTGGTGAGATTGTTTGAGATATTGTATACGGATGATGGCTCATGCTCGCCCGCATGCATGGCGAGTGAGTGGACGGCGAAATTAGAAAGCGGAGAATGAAGTGCGGCTTGAGTCGGGGGCCCACGAGCACGAGGCCACCAACGATCCCGTGCAAGTTTCAAGGGCAAATACCTCCATATGCCTTGGTGTAACGACCATAAGGGCACTCGTCTGAACATATGAATCAAAGCTGTGCGACTAACAGCAATAAATTACCAGTGGTATCGAGCTAGGCGATACAACAACAGCACCGTAGGACAGAGTTCCGAAGACCCAAAGCAATCAATGTGTACTAACCTAGCGCACACGACCTATCTCTATCTCACAACCATGCAGTTACTTCCATCCTGTGTTCCGCTAAATCCTCCGACTAGGGTTGCCGACCGGGCATTCATCGACGCGCGATGTGGGCGTTCGCGAGCTCTCGCTCGAGTTCCGCGCTGGGATCGTCTACAATCGGGCTGCCGGGCCGGGCCTCACCTGCAGCGCCGGTGTAGTGAGACGTTGCGCCGTTTGGCGGTGCCTGATCAGCCACAGGCGAGTTCATGATCTCGTCCCGCGAAGGCATGGGCAGACTTCGAGACAATCAGCGCATGGAAATTGAGGGAGGTGATGATGCGAAGCCTACCTCTCTTGCCGGCGGATCTGACCGGCTGCGCGTGCCTGCGCACGAACCTCAGCACGAAACGCGTGGACCTCCTCAACGATGAGGCGCTTCATTCCTTCGATCGTGTCCTCCTCCTCAAAGCCGAAGTCGAACGCCTGCGCGACCTTCTATCAATGGACAGGTGCACGGTCAGCCTGTAAATTACTCACCGAAGTGCAAACAGGCTCGTCGGCGGGGTCGTGCCAAACGGCGAGGTAGGGATGATTCAAGGCCTGCTCGCAAGTGATGCGTTTCGCAGGGTCGAAGTGGAGGAGTTGCGAGAGGAGGTCGATTGCAAGCGGGTTGGCACGGGGAAAGAGTGTAGAGAACGGAACGCGGGGCTTGATAGGAAGGGAACGGATATAATCTTGCGCCTACAACGAAAGAGTCAGGCCGATCCGAGCCTCAAATGTCATAAATCGACGTACGCGAGGCGAACCGACCCGGCGGAGGGTATCTTCAGACGGCGTGCCGAGGTAGTGAAGAATTTGGTTCAGTTGGTCGACGTAACTGTCGAGGACTTGCGTTAGCTGCGATGCGACATGGAACTTGGAGGTACATACTCTCTGCCCTTGAATATGGGCTTTCCAGCGAGCAGCTCTGCCAGGATACAACCGACGGACCAAACATCAATCGCAGGACCCTGCAAAGGCAGTTAGTTACGCGAGGACGTGAGTGCGGACCATGCCTTACGTAGTTGGCGAAGCTCAGCATGATTTCCGGAGCCCGGTACCACCGCGTAGCGACGTATTCGGTCATGAAGCCCTGATTAGCAGCCCCGCGAGCTTGGTTGTTGCTGCCACCGGGGCTGTAGCCACGAGCGAGACCGAAGTCGCAGATCTTGAGCTCACAGTCGGCGTTGACGAGCAAGTTACCGGGCTTCAGATCACGGTGGAGGACATTTGCAGAGTGGATGTACTTGAGGCCGCACAGAGTTTGGTAAATGAAGGACTGGAAATGAGCGTCCGACAACGGTTGCTGGGATCGGATGATGGCGTGGAGATCGGCTTCCATGAGCTCTTCCTGTTCAGAGTGGCTCTTAATCCCAACAGTCTGCAGTAGAGCCGAATGGCTTACATAGAGATAAACTTCGTCAAAATTGCCGTCGGGATGGAACACAATGTCCATGTCGTACAAACACGTTATCTGGGAGATGCATAATAGTTAGAGCCGGGTATGATCTGCGTAAGTCGCTGATCCGTACGTTCTTGTGTCCACGAAAGTGGTGAAGAAGCCTAGCAAGGGAATCAGTCGGCGGGTCCGAGACGGAGGAAGGAGGTCAAGTACTTGATTTCTCGGAGACATCTTTTGGTGAGGATCCTCTGGCGAGCAACATTCTTGGTCACGAACAGGCTTGAGGCGCACAGCGCGTTCACTGACCTTGGTGTTTATGTTGGTGATCTTCTTGATGGCACACCCCTCTCCTGAACGGCGATGCTTGGCTGCCACGACGCAGCCGTACGCGCCCTGACCGAGTTCCTTGACGAACTGGTACTCTGAATCTACGACGAAGGTGGAGTTGAGAGCGTTGAAGGAGTGGCGCTGCATCGCGAACGGCTGGGCGGTGTGCAGGGAGAAGGAGAGGGATGGTGGGGGTATAAGCTTGAGTGTTTGATGTGCTATTTAGTGTCTGAGGACGGGGATGAGACGAGACGCGATCGATGAGGCGCTGCAAGAACGTGCCCTGATATGGCAATCGTACAAGAACTCGGTCTCATCTCCGCCTCCCCTTCGCCGCCTCTCCTGCGCCTGGCACAGCTCCACGTTGATCCCACCCTCCCCCGTCCCCGGCATGCGACACAGATCTGTTTGTTGCCATCCTCGAACACAGCCAGCAATTTGACGCAGCCCGGGGTCGCAGGCCAGACCCGTGATTCTTCCGCTATGTATCGATCTCCGTGCTTCCGACCGCAACCGAAGTTTGCAAGTCAATGCTTCACGCGCATGTGCCGCATGTGCTGGAGCGCCAGGAGGTACGGCCCCCAATCCATCATCGCCCCGCAACGCACATTCTGCACGTTATACGCGCCGCCATCTCACCAACGTCTTGCGGTTCTACTTCGCGCCTAAACTCTCCAGCGCCGATATTGCACTCTTCTCACCATGCACAAACTAGCAAGAATTGGCATGGAATACCAGGTAGCCGGTGGACGTTCCATCAAACCCACAATAGCAGCACGACGGTGCAGATGGCATTGTCATTCGTTCATAGAAGCATGAGGTACTACTGATTAAAGATCGAGATGGACGATCCCATTGAATCCGCTTCAAGCCTGTCGGTTGTTACATGCAACAACAGCAGCGTCTGTCATACATCTTACACGCTTCGATGCTGGTCACTACTACTGGAATGAATAAGCCCACCATTTTCGACCGGTGGAAATCAACGTCAAACGCGCACCTTTCTTTCTCCATAAGCCACGAATCGCTCACTATGCCCGCGGGCGGTCGAGATCTTCCGGTCCGAAACTATCAGGGAGGAGCTCGCCGATGCTAGTCTCCTTGACCCCGCCGTCCGCGACGCCTTCCGCGAGGCGCTGCTCATAGTCCGCAGGCACAAGCAGGATCGGCATGGTCTGGGCGCAGAACTCGCGTATGACTTGCCGACACATGCCGCACGGAGAGATGGCGGACTTGACGTCGCTGGGGAGGACATTAGCTCGCTGCCAGAGAATAGACATAGGGAGAGGGGCGAGTTACGTGACAACGGCGAGACCAGTGAAGGAACGTTTGCCTTCGCTCTGAAGACGATGAGGTGAGTAACAAGCAAGAGTATCTGGGTAGGGCTGCAGCATACCACAGCCTTGACAAACGCAGTTCGTTCGGCGCAGATCGTTCCGCCTGTGGCCCTCCTCAGCTGTCGGACTCCAGGTGAGGTATCGGAAGCACTTACCATAGGACGCATTCTCAATGTTGGCGCCTTTGATGATCTCTCCAGTCGTGATGAGCAACGCTGCACCAACTCTGAAGTTCGAATAGCGAGAGTAGGCAAACTCCTTCGCTGCAGCGACATGATCAGTTCGCGCTTCGCAGTGACTGGGATCTTGCGGAACGACTTGCCTTCGAATGCGGCCTTTATGAGACGGTCTCTGTCTGAGAATTCGATGCTGAAGGTGCTGATAGACATCGTGGCTGACCAGTAAGTTCATCACATCGACGGCGCTCTTCAGCCGACCTGATAAGGCGCCTGTCACATTTTTGTGCCCATTGAATTCGTCCACCTGCTGAGCGTGCAATATGCTTTGCTCATTCATGTGTATGGGGATATCTATACTGTGACAGATGCGCCGAATGGCGAAGATAGACCGGTTGAAGTTGTCTCGTAAGTCGAGCCCTGTCGAGCCCGCTGGCCTCACTCGGACAGAACTGACAGAACGCGCTCCGGGAAAGGCCGAGTGTGAGTCACCTCCTCCCCATCCTCCGCAAGTCCTCCGTGCCCTTGAAGCCACGGTGCGCCTCTTCACCCCTCGCCTGGCGCCGGCCGTTCAATTGCACTCGTCGCGCCCCCGGCCCACTCACAAGCGCCAAACATGCGTCGCGAGGTGTCTGTGGCGAACATCTTCTCCACTCCCTGCCAGTCACTAGTTCACTGCCCACCGCTCGCAT
>CCBP010000269.1:19344-30118 GCA_000765035.1 Trametes cinnabarina | reverse complement strand
CGCAGGTGAGTTTCGTATTCTGCAAGCGGACCTAATGTGCGTGCCTCTGTCGCAGCGTCACCTGGCTCGTGGAGGAGGCGACATCGTCATGGGGGTGCTGGGAAGGGACAGGTGCAGCGTAGACTGAGGCAGGTGAGTACGGCAGAGAGCAGAGCAAGGACATCATACTGAAAAACCGTTGCGTTCGGCCCCCTTACGTACCTTATAGACTCTGCTGCGGTCGGCATCCGGCCTCGGTCGCGACGCTAGCCAGGCTTGCTCAACCGAGGGTCAACCATGCAGACGACCATGACCGTCCAAAACGAGGCGCCACAGAAAGCATGGTATCCGCTGCATTTTTGCGCGGCGACTCGCAAGCTCGGCGTGAGGAGTTACCGCGGCCGGCACGGACGAGCAGGGTTTGAAGCCTGGCGTTGCGTAGGTCCGAGTCGCAAGCTGAATGCCACCTCGGAGGTGACCCTGCGCGAGCTTGACGTTCAGTGCAGCCGAAGATCGCAGCGGCGCGTTTTGTATCCTGCGGGTGTCGTCAAAGTGTCGTCGCCGATTTGTGCCCGGTAAGCAGCTCGCCTGTTCGTAGCTTTCTTCATCATGCCGAACTCGAGTGCTATGTGTTTCCTGGGTCCCAGAACCTTGCGTGCTTAAACAGGCCAGTATGTCGCATGTCGGCAACTGGGTCATCCGACTTGCAGCCTGCTTCGACCATACGAAGGCATGTCAGCCCTCTACGCACAGTTGCAGTCCTCTTTCAAGCTATATTGACGGCAACCATGCGGCTTATATCGCACGGTGGTTTGAGCTTGCGAGCAAGTGTGGTTGTATCCGACATCATCCCTAAGTGAGTGCAACACTGACGGCTTCGTTGTACTTCAGCTACCTGTAAGTAGCCGGATGCCCCTGTACAGTCGCCGTCCTCGCCGCGCTGGCGCGTCTTGGACCCAACTATCAGCTTGACGGCGTGGTCTCCGAGGCTATACGCCGAATCAAACCTGCTTATCCTAACTCTCCCGATACCTGGCAAGCAGACCAAGAGAGTGTCTAGTTCTCCCCCGAGCGGGCGACAGACGACGTCATTGCGATCAATCTGTTCCCTCTCCTCGACAAGAGAGATTTGTTATCCACGACGATCTACAGATGGAGCCTCACACAGGGCTCCGAGATTATCCGAAGTACACTTCCTTCGAACACCGCCACCGAACGACTGAGCGTGGAGGACGCAGCAGTTGTTGTGGACGCTCGATTCGATCTCGTCACTGCATAGGTGGCGATGATGGTGCGTTAGTTCAACACCCGCATTGCCATTCGCAGCAGTCATGCGCTGCGGCCGTCGCTACTACCCAATAGCATCGTGTGTGCCACTCTTAACCACGTTCTCAATGGAGATTCCCTCGACGGCTAGCTCTTCGACATCAGGAATCGTCAAGGCGACGGTAGCATGTGTCAAACTTACTGTACCGATATGACCAGATCGTACGCGGCACTTAATGTCGCATGATATGACGCGTAATCCATCTTGACCCACACGGCAGGGATCCCAGCTTTCCGACGAGCCAAAAGGCGTGGCAATGGGCGACAAGGCGCCGCGCTAGGTAACTCTTCAGCCGCGTTCTCATTGGGTTTGGGATAAAGGGATACCGATCGGATGGCTGCTCTCTGAGATGGGACAGAAGATATCCACGGACGACGTGTTTACCTCCACTTTTCGCCTGTCTGGAGCGCGGGTATCGCCGCCCTGCCGTGCCATACTACATAATCACGATATATCACATTGGAAGCCTCAGACAGTCGCATACATCACAATTCAATGATTGCTACAAAGCACAGACAACAGCGGTAGACGGACGATCAACAAGTCATACATGGTACGGATCGCTGGTAAGTGCGCGAGGGACAGCGCTCACCATTGGCCAGTCAGCGGCAGGTAACCGTGACGCGAAGAGGGAACTCACGTTGATGCCCAGAGCCTTAGCGTACACAGCTGCAAGCTCATCGACGTTCATCGCCTGCTGGGCGACGGAGGAGTGGGCGGCGCCGATGACCTGAATGGCGGAAGCGGCTTGCTGTGGCTCAGCGTTGACGAAGGCCTTGGCTCCGGCACCGCGGAGATACTCGTTGGCAGCGAGGAGCGGTGCGCTTGTTCCCGTCTGCGAACGGATGGTTCATGATGATGCCATAGGCAAGCTCAGCGGCGAGCTGGTGGGTGGGGGCCTGCGGGTTGTAGTGAGCGGTCCAAGCGGGACGTTGGACGGCAGACTCGAGGTTGTTGTTGTTGACGATGATGGGCGCCGTGCCTGTGACGACACGGTTCAGCTCCTTGACCACGGCCGCGGTGATGCGTTGGGCTGCCATCTCGGTAAGAAGGTATCTGAGGGGAAGTTAAGAATGGCGTGTCTCGTGGTACAGTGAAGATGGCGAAGACTCACTGGAAGAGCAGTGGTAGAATGACGGGGGGATGGATTGATGCAGCTCTAGTCACTGGGTCTGGTCTGACATCGTCTCCTCTGCCGACCTTTATATGTTTTCCTACCTCCGTGATCATGGGCGGCCAGCCCAGCACAAAAAAGCACACCTTGGCTGCAGTGTTCTCAACGATAGCAGGTGATTCGTCGGAAGAGATATTCTGCGATTGGGATATGTGGAAGTCATAGCCGCGGGCCTAGCTCACTAGTTGCGCAGCATCCGAATACACCAATATGGATGAGTGATGGCTGAGTGACTCGTAGTACTCCCGTTGTGGGTGCTGTGAGAAGCAAGAAGCGTCAGCGGAACTTCCAATGCGAACAAGGCGAACAAGGCAGATGTCACCCAAATACACGAATCCGGCGGGGATGCCAGGATCTGCACGGATACCATGCGGTCAGCGGTGCAGATTGCGATGCTAGAGTCTGTAGGAAGTGCACGAGCTTCGGTTCGCTGACAATAGTGTGCATAAGGCTTCCTGATAGCGGTCGTACAGTCCTTCGATATCTGGGTAGGTGTCCAACCTCATTCGGAACACAAAACGACAGCTTCTTGCATGATGCGCAGCCTTCTGGTTGATTCTTGAGCGGCATATACAATAGCTCTGAGATAGAAGGCATAGAGGGTACGATCACGTGAGAAAAAAAAACGAGGCGGGTACACCTGGCGAATCACGCCACAAGATGCACCTGCAGAGTGCTCATTGCCCTGGCAGCACACATGAGAATAGAAGTCGACGGTGGAGGAACGTGCAACTCACTGTCTTGTGCACTCAAGTCGTTAACGATCTTTGAGATATTCGAGCATGTTTTGCACGTTTGGGTTGCGACTGCTCTCCACGGTTCCGCGCGCGAGAAGATCTACCGTCGCTGCGTCAGTGGTGACCAGAGTATACCGCCACGCAATGACGCACCACTGTCCGTCCCGGTGCGCGCGATGGCAAAGTAGTGGGGCTCCCAACCGCTGAGAGTCAGAGACACTCCTTCGGTCTGAGTGGGACTCCAACCAAGTGCTTCGGCTAACGCCTGGTCGACGTAGACTGTGCCGTTATCCAGAACGACTTTGAACTCCCTAGCAGTGGAGTTTGGACTGAGGATGGATTGGGACCGTGTCCCTACTATGCGTCTAGGGGTGATAGAGAGGACACGTGACAGAAGCATCGAGGAACGTATCTTGGGGTCAATTTGGTGGTCTCGTCAGAGTTGGACGTCACTCTGAACATTGAGGTGGCCCCCACTCGAGCGACGACCGTGGACCCTGGCTGTTGCCGCTCGACCTCGTGGCAGTAATCGGGGTCCTGCTTGCCCGCGTTTGCAAGCGATGGACCCCGGGCATTTCCGTGCGACCTCGTGGAAGTACAGTACTCGGGTTCCCACTCACCCTCGCGCGGTTCGTGTTCGTGTCCTTGTTCCGAGTTCGTGCCACTGCCAGAAACTAGTTCGTCCACTTTGCCAGCTACCCGCCACGTCGACACGCCTCCAGGATGGCTGCTCATGCTGTTCGCCTTGCTCGCATATTCACCCCCGAATATGCCTGTCGTATCAACGCACAGATAGTACACCCTGCTTCTTCGCAGCTCGTGAAACCTAATGAGCTGCAGTCTGCACTCGCTCGTCCTCTGAATGTATCTGTGTACGAGCCGCATCGTCACGCCACGTACCTTGCTGCAACGTTGTCTTTTGGTATCATAAATGGTGCTTGTGCTTCTGATCCATCGTGCTGGGTTGCGCCTGAACGTATCCTCCAGGCCATCCGTTCCTCGACGGCAACAAACGCACAGGTACGTGATTGATACTACTGCGACTTTGGGACCAAACCTTACATCTTTTGGTAGCTTTCTTTCTCGCTAACGAGTACCTCCGTGCGCAAGGCCTTCCGGGTTTACTCGACGAAGGCAAGATAGGCAATGTCTACCAGGGTCTGGTAGATATAGCGGACCGCCACATCAATGTTGCCGCAGGAAAGCTGGATGTGGAAGGTCTCGCTCGTCGTGTGGGACCTCGAAAGACCGAGTCGTGAGCAACCAATGTTGCTCTTCGTGTTTGTTCTGAACGCACGTCGCTTTGTTATCGTTTACCTTACACGATCGGGACTGATCTCTTGAAACTTCATACCCACCCACGCGTCCTGGACACTCGTCATCGTCTCCCTATAGTAGCCTCGTCGATATATGTAACTCTCATCGGTTGATTTTTGAGCACCCTTATCACCGTCAGAGGAGAAGTCATACGAGTTGCACCTGGGACAGGCGGCTCAGACGTGGTTCGAATGTCCGGGTCCTACAGTATATACTATATGACATACATGTTCCCCTTGACCTTCCATACCCTCGGAAGCCTCCTCGTCGCAGATTATGGTTATCCGCTCAAACCCTGGACTCGTGGCGAGAGATATCTTACAGCTCTGAGTTCTACCAACTTCCAACCTCCTTCATCTGGGCCACGACGACTACCAATGCGTCACATTCGCTCGTAAGACGGGCTACAGCAACTGCATGCACGTAGCGTGCCAGTAGAACCCACGCATTGACTTCCCCGCCACCAATAGCACCAAGCCTTGGAGTCGCGCCTCTGGTCCCCGGACCAGCGGTCTGAACCTTTCTGTAGCTCGATGATATGAGACTTGGAGTCAGTAGCCCTCATACCGCCACTTATGCACCGTGCATCAGTCCCCTTAGCTGGGCTAGTACGGGGTGCGTTATGCATCCAAGTCGTTCGTGGTGATAAGATAGTTACTGGACTCACCGGCGAAAGCGCATGCATGCCACATCATTCAGAGTGATTCACACTGAAGCAAGGTTATACACCGCGCCGGCGCGGCACGCACCTAGTCAGAAAGTTCTTGGTGAGGAGGAGAAGGGTAAGGTTCGGACGGTGGTCAGTGAAAGTACGGCCGCAGGCCGAGCTCCGGAAAGAGCCGAGGCGTGAGTAAATTGAGGTCGGGAGGGCTCGTCACTGTCTCGGCCGACGTTCTCGTCAATCCAAACAGCGACCACCACCTCCTGCCCGTCCTCCGCGCCCTCGAAGTCATGGTGCGCCCCTTCTCCGCCCGCCTGGCGCAGGCCATTCGTCCTCGTCGCGCCCCCCAGTCCCACCCTCGTTTTCACCAGCGTTTCGCCTCGTCGACACCGAACGCAGAGGAGTTGCAGAAAAAGGCCCAGGACACGCTTGCCTCGGTTCAGAAGGGCTTCGGTCAGGCTCTCGAGACCGGGAAGAGGCTTCTTGGACCCGTAGGAGAGAAGGCGGCGGCTTCGCTCGGATGTGAGTACGCTCTCGTCTGCATCTCGTGTTGTGCTGGAAGCTTGCCCGCGTCGTCGAAAGCATCTTGCTGGCGCGGAGGACTGCTTGACGTTAATGCTGAGCTGAACGCATCTGTTGTCATTCTGCAGCATACCGCGAACCTCTGGCATACAACTTCGCCGTCTTCCGCGAGGTCCTCAAGCAGGTCTACGTCGCGGAGCGCCTCCAGCCCCCTCCGCTCTCCGCATTCCAATCCGTCTACTCCTCCCTCTGGGCACGTGCGCGGAACCCGCAGTACTGGCGCGAGCTGCTGCGCTCAGGCGACCTCACCAAGGTCGGCATCTACGCGGTCGAGGCGTACGGTATCTTCAAGGTGCGTTTCTTCTCCTGTCCACGGTTCGCTCAGGGTAGCTGACGACCACGTAGATTGGCGAGATCATTGGTCGCAGAAGTCTCGTCGGGTACAACATCCAGTAGATTTGTGCTTTCTGCGCACCCCTTTGGAACGTGTAGACTGCCCTAATTGGACTATGTATCTCGACCGCGAAGTGCTCCTCCGACATCGCGTATATGCATTTTCGCTCTCGCTAGACATTTTTCCTTCTCTCCCGCATATACATGAACATGTCACAGGACTACTCCATCAACACTGGCCCATTCAGCTGTGGGCTCAGGACGTCAAACAGGAGAAGGACGGCTACTTCAATCGTCGATTGCAGCAGTGCGCATTTACCGCGTTTGCGTCCTCCCTCGTACAATTCACGGTGGGCCCGTCTCTCCTAAGTCTACCCTTGGGTGAGTTTGTGTCGATCCGACGAAGCGCCATGCCATAGCCGGTGAGCTTGACGTTTCTGCCACGAGCGTCAACTGGCTTATCCCCGCGTCCTGCACGTACAGTACTTGCGCGTGCCAACCTTCCAGACTGACAGCAATCGTGGCTGCGAGTTCCGCATCCCCACTGGCTCTCCCTCTTACTCCGGTCTGGAGGTCACTCTCCTATCCTCCACCGTCCCCGCCTCTGACATCAAGACTATAGTACGTTCCAGGCGCACTGAAGCCCGGATACCCCTTAGGCAACTGTTCGCACTTTTCAGCCAGGACTCGCACACTGGGTTGACACCTCGGAACCACGGGGAGGGTGCCAGGCTTGAGGACGAGTTGCGGAGCTCGACACGAGGAATGCCATCGTGACCGCAAACCTCTACGGGTCCTCTACTTGAGAGGGCCTGTTAGACGAGGATTACCGTGAGATGTGCGTTCGCATCTGGGACGGTCGAGCTGCGCCGGGAGGCTAGCGAGTCTTATCTCCGGCGAACATGGGTATCGAAGGTGCTGATGTGTCCTTCGATTTCCCCTGGGACCCGCGAAATCTCATCGCAATGTAGTTGTTCGTCTCAAGCAAACGCGATCTTCCAAGGCCTTGAAGTGCTGGTGGACGTCTGTCTGATGATTGCGCTGTGGTGAGTTGTTCACGAACTGCACCGGGGTTCCGCATGGACTCAAATGCCATTGCTAGCCTCGGCCGTTTCGTGTCGGGCGCCGACTGCGCCCTTCGAATCCTTCGCTCCTGACTCCAGCCATAGTCGTTCTCGGAGCTGCTTGGAAGAGCTCGTTCGCGCGTTGCTTCCGTCTGCTCATGTGCGGACGGGTGCTTTTGAATGCTCGCGGCACAGCACATGCGTGTTGCCTTGGTCGAAGTGGGTTTCGCCGGCGGAAAGCGCAGCCGCTCCTCGTTGCTTCAGCGTCCGAGATGTTGTCTCTCTTTTCGCCCACGCACTGTCCTTCCCCTCATACTCTTCCTCCTCCTCCGCATGACATGGGCGCGCTGCCAGTGAAACGTTCGTTCTTCCTCTGGGCGCTGCTGAAGCGGTCTCCTCCAGACATCACTCGCACATATTTCCCGACACTTCTGGGCCCACACACCGCATCCTCAATACTCAGTGTCGTTAGTCTTGGCAAAGAATGGACTCACTTGCAGAGGGCGCCATGTACCGGACGAGGATCTGACCCGTCCCAGGCATGTCTTGAAACAGGGTAAGCTTCATCGCAGAGTTATCTCGACGACGATGTCTGACATGTTGCCAGACATGTGCATGCGCTGGTCACGCCCGCTACCCTGACGCAGGACAGCGGGTTTGGCCAGCATGTGGGTCGCTCGCTCTGCAAGAAGGAAACTGCCATCGCTTTTGAACGCGAGTACGAGTATAGCCGGACGTACTAGCGTGCGCGCACCATGGTGTGGTCAGTCTGGCCCGGATCTCGTGTTTTATGGAGATAACCAATGGAGGGGCGCGGCGTACGCAGTACCCAGTTTACTCGTCCTCTCTGAAGCCTTCTTTGACCCGTCCCATCAAGACAGAGATCATCCTGCGCGTCGTCGACATCTCTCACCGAGACTATCGCCGCCCCGACGACACTTGGCCTACATACCCTGGCGTACGTACAATGCCGTCGTCATTTTCTCCCGGAGGCTAAATGACAGCTTGGCTCTAGTTCAAGCACATGGGGATTTTGACATGTAAGTACACGATCATCGACATCGGCGCGGCCCGACTGCGAAATTGATTGCGCCACGCCCAGGGTCATGCACGCAATCCGCCCATTTTTACCAGCCCTCAGCATCCAATGACATAACCTCGACTGGCGAGACGTCACATAGTTCGCAAGACTCAGGGGGGACACACACTTACCCGTCGGCATTCCTCTCTCAATGCGCTTCCAGTCTTCCTACGCCGACAGCGCAGTCCCTGCAGCTACAGCACCTCAAAGCTCCGCTGCGTGCACGATATCCGTGAGACTCAGACGTTTTGCGATCCGCGAACCGACCTCAACGGGTACACTGCCACCGTACTGGCTGATGCCGCCTACTCGTGTATACAGTTCTTATCTCCCGGTCTCACGCCGACT
Organism: Trametes cinnabarina; assembly: GCA_000765035.1. Taxonomy (NCBI): domain Eukaryota; kingdom Fungi; phylum Basidiomycota; class Agaricomycetes; order Polyporales; family Polyporaceae; genus Trametes; species Trametes cinnabarina. The sequence continues at coordinate 21,515 of CCBP010000269.1, read as the reverse complement.
ACGCCCGATCTCACACCCAAAATAACGGCTGCCAGTTCTCGAACGTCAGCATCTGCACAGTCACCCGCGTTGCACCGTCGCAGACCCGCCGCTCTACCCATAGCCCGGAGGCACATGGTTGGTTGGCCGGCGGCCCGCTGAACGTCCCATCGTCTCCCATCGTGCGACAGCTCCTCGCGGGCGGCGGCACCGCCTCATTCTAGCGCAGTGAGCCAACGAATCAGTGAGTCACGGAGCAAAGAATAGATTAGGGCGCGTCGCGTCGTCGCATTCTACCATAACATCTACGAAGTCCGGGGGAGACCTCTCGTCTGTGCCACTAGCAACTCATGGAGGTCTCCATGCAGTGGCTCGCTGAGCTACCTCAAGTCCCTCTTAACGCCTCAGGCGCGTCAATCACGTCTTTGAGTCAGAGGTGTGTTCCCATTGCCCGTCACGCATCATACGCACAGCTTGACCGTTCTCTTGCAGTGTATGGCTCGATTCTCTCGTCTTTCCTGTCTACGTCGCAGGATTGTTTGCACTCTCACTTATCGTGCAATCTGCGGTGGGCAAGTCTTCGACTCAGTCCGACGTGGCAGAGCTTCGAACGGCCACCTCGAGACCCTCCTACGTCTCCGAAATGCTCAAGGAGGTCGGCGGAGCCACGATCTTCACATTCAGGGTCGCTCAACTGCTAGGAATACTCGCGCTCCTCGGCATCTCCGTCGCAGAATTCGTACTGCGTACCGCGACGACCGAGGTCGTATCTGATCCTCGAATTTTCCAAGTCATACAGATTGCCCTCTATGTATGTGCCTCCCTCGCATTCTGTGACATACGCTTATGTCTGCACCACACGTACTTGTCTCTGCTTGGTTTCCTCGCCATCTACGGGCGCGCACGGGTCAACAGCCGCGCGTACACACATGTCTCGTGGCTCTTGGTCCTTGTTTGGAGCGCGTACCTCTATCGCAATGTGTGGCCTCTCGCGACTGTGGACCGCATACCGGTTGATACGGCTGAGGGGCCTTTCCTCTGGGCCAAGTTGGCTCTCCTCACTATCGCTGGCGTCGTCATCCCACTCACCGTGCCCAGGGAGTACGTCCCAGTGAACCCCAAGGTGAGCAGCCCGACCTAATGAACAGTCAGACAGACTACTGACCTGCCCGCAGGAGATCCTCGAGCCGAACCCAGAGCAGACGGCATCGCTGCTGTCACTCGTCACATATCACTTTCTTGAGCCCGTCATATGGCTCGCATACAGGATGCCCCATCTTCCGTTCGACATGTTCCCTCCTTTGCCCGATTATGACCACTTGCGGAATATAGTTGGCCGCAGCTTCCCGGTCAGTGCTAACCTCTCCCTTGTACGAGATGTCCCACGTACTCAGACTATTGACGCCGTTCTGGCAGATCCTCGACCCTATGCTGAACAAGTCGCGTCGCCACCTGGCGCTCAAGCTCATCAGAGTTTTCAGTCAGTGTGCCTAACGTACAACGTTACATCCGCTCACTGACGTCCAGGGATTGAGTTGCTCCAAATGGCTGCCATGTCGATCACTGCTGTACGTCTTGTGCCCTGCAACTGCAATGGAGTGACGGTGGCTAATTTGGCAAACAACTAGGTCATCGGAGCCTTCGCTGCGCCTATCAGTATTAACAACCTACTCACGTTCTGGATAGCGCTCTTTTTCTTCGGCCGCGTTTTCAAGAGCGTCTCCGACCAGTGGTTCGTGTTCATGACCGTGAGTACTTCTCGTTTGCAGCGCCGCATCAACGATTCACAGAGATCTCCGCTCCAGACTCGCATCACTGTTCGCATTCAGGCCATCATTACCGAGCTCGTCTTCGAGCATTCTCTGCGCATCCGCATGAAAGCGGAGACGTCCGAGACCGTCGATGTTCCCAAGAGCGGAGAGAACACCGCGGTGGCAACCCCGGATAGCGCTTCGCAAGCTGGAGCAGAGGAGAGCGCAGGCTCGGGCTCCGAAAGCGGCGAGGGGGAAACAGCAGCCTTCGTTGCGCACACCGCGACATCGAGCACCGCGACTGCTGTGGCGCCTACTTCTGCGGCTGCGAAGGGCAAGGGCAAGGCGCCCTCTGTTGTTGATGCTCCCAAGAAGGTCAAGGCTCCGGAACAACCCAAGACCAAGGGCAAGGGCAAGAACCTGGTCGGCCGCATCAACAAC
>CCBP010000266.1:0-15902 GCA_000765035.1 Trametes cinnabarina | reverse complement strand
CCTCGGCGGTGACCTCTCCAAGCCAGAATGGAATTACCGTGCAGATTTGTAAGTGCTTCCTTCCCATCAAAGACTGAGAGTGGTCGGCATGTTGATTGCGCTCCCTGCACAGCGATGTCTCGCGTACCTCCAATATCTCCGTCTCCGCCTACCTGCGCACAAATCAGTCTGTCCGCGGTAAAGAGGACATGGGCAATGACATCCTCATGGCGCGTGTGGACCTCACGCCTGTTTTGGACGGACATGTGAGCATGCTTATCGCCTAGTTCCCTCTCTCGGCCGCCCATACTGACCGTGCATGCTCCCTGCTTCCCTGGCGTCACCGCCGCCACCTTCATCGGCCCTATCCTATTGGCCGTACGTTGGATTCGAATATAGCACGCTTCGGACCAATGGTACAACGCGACCGCGGGCTCGGGCGCGTTCCACCTCAAGATTGACTTCAAGCCGGCGCGCCACGAGTCGCTCACGATTGAGCAGTTCGAGCTGCTGAAGGTTATCGGCAAGGGCTCCTTCGGCAAGGTCATGCAGGTCCGCAAGAAGGACACGCAGCGGATATACGCGCTCAAGACGATCCGCAAGGCGAACATCGCGTCACGCCCTGGCGAGATTACGCATATCCTCGCCGAGCGCACCGTCCTCGCGCTCGTCAATAACCCATTTATTGTGCCGCTCAAGTTCTCCTTCCAAACGCCGGACAAGCTCTACCTCGTGATGTCCTTTGGTGCGTCGTCCTGGGCCCCGACAACATCAGTGGCGGACAGCACGACTGACTGATCCGGGTTTGGCGCTGGCAGTCAATGGCGGAGAGTTGTTCTATCACCTGCAGCGCGAGGGAAAGTTCGATGAAAATCGGAGTCGGTTTTATGCAGCTGAGCTTCTGTGCGCGCTCGAGCATCTGCACGGATTCAACGTCGTATACCGGTATGTCCGGCTGCGAGAAGAATGTTGCGCCGTTTGCTGACTTGACGGCCTCACTACGTCAGAGACTTGAAACCGGAAAACATCTTGCTCGACTACACTGGCCACATCGCGCTCTGCGATTTCGGGCTATGCAAGCTCAACATGTCCGAGACGGAGAAGACAAACAGTGCGTCCACAGCCTCCTTCTGCGCGACCCGGTCATAGCGCTGAACGTCGCCGTCGCTGTTCGTCATCTGCAGCGTTCTGCGGCACGCCCGAGTATATTGCACCCGAACTGCTTATGAACCAGGGTTACACGAAGACTGTGGACTGGTGGACGCTCGGCGTCCTGCTGTACGAGATGATGGTATGTTCAAAACTTCGCTGACTCGGCTTGCATACGCGGACTCCGTACCGGAGTACTGCATCTGAGGCAGTCAGCCTTACTGACTGGACTTGCTGCGTCGCGCTTTCTCTCACTTCTAGACGGGTTTGCCGCCATTCTACGACGAGGACGTGAACATCATGTATCAGCGGATCCTGTCCGACCCGTTGCTGTTCCCGCCAGACATGCCCTCGGACGCCATGAGCGTCATAACCGGCCTCCTCCAGCGCGACCCGTCGAAGCGCTTAGGAGCCAACGGTGCAGAAGAGATAAAGCGCCACCCGTTCTTCTCGAAGCACATTGACTGGAACCGGTACGTCCCGCCGCTTTATTCCCATGAACGCCACTACTGACGATATCTCTGCGTCATCCTCCTTACTTGCAACCTGGACATTGGCGTCCTCGTATCATGTCGACTCTTCACAGGTTGATTGCGAAGAAAATCCAGCCGCCATTCAAGCCGACGGTGGAGTCCGTGCTGGATGTCGCCAACTTCGACGCCGAGTTCACGGGCGAGAAGCCGCAGGACTCGCACGTCGACGACACGCCGCTCTCGGAGACCGTCCAGGACCAGTTCCGGGGGTTCACGTACAACCCTGGCAACGAATACCTCAGCGAGAGCGTGAGCAGCTACCCCAGCGTCATGGGCTGAACCCAGATCCCGGGCTCTGTTCAGCTGTCGCACCCACGCGCGCCGCTACTATCCGTTCCACTGGCCCACGCGCCGTATATCGCCTCGTGCATCTCTCTACGTCACCGGATTTTTGTATCAGTGTACGCTGTACCCCAAGTCAACTCCCTCAGGCGTAGATCTATGTATCCTCTCTCCTACCGCGCCGTTGATCGCTCTCCTGCACATTCCTTCCTCCGCAGATCCACACACCATGCGCCGTTAGCTACAATGACTCCTTCGTTTTCTTCCTCTCCTTCTCTCTGTTGTCCACCACGACCAGCTGTACGCTGGCATATATCATACACAACACACCGTTCCCTCTCCTTCTCGCACGCGCAAGCTTCCGATTCTCGAGCTCTGAATCAGATACGCACATATCGACCTTATGACATGGACGCTGCTAGGTTCTTGCTCCGCTGAATTTGTATCGTTGATCGTTCTCTGGATTTGTGCCCCACCATCGATCCTTCGTCCGTTCTTTTGACTGTCTTTGGCTGATTGGACTATGCGCACTGCCCTGTATTTCATGGTCCCGAGCTGAGTTGTGTGAATGCGTACAGGACGATCTCAGCGAAGTAATCGTTTCTCTTACGGCCCACGCTCCAAGCCAGCTTGCAACAGCAAACGAGCCCATATTCGTGTTGAAGACCATGTAGGACCTTTCCTTCAGAGCATGGTGCTGACTAGGAGGTCATGGGGGAGAAAGGGATGGTCGCCAGCGCAGCTTTACATCCGGGGATATGGTGAATTTGATTTGGTGCACGAAGATATAGCAGAGATGTGGCGGCAGCACTGAAACTGCAGTTACCGCTCCAGCTCAGCTGTGCTGTTCGTCGACCTGTGGTACAAGTCACCGCTCAGTGGGACTTGATCATGATGCCCGGGAAGCTCGGTGTTCTGGAGGGAACCTGACGGCGATCACTTCCTGGCAGTCCCGAGGATGCAGACCGCCGCCTCCGAGCCATGTCCGCTACGGCGCTGCGGTGCAGGCCTCGCAGTCCGCCACCATATGAGAGCAGCAGCGCACATGGGGATACACCGGTCTCTCGGCACTACATCACGAGCGATGCTCGCATTGGGGCACCTTGAGTTCTCCGCAAGGCATGCCAATGGCCAAGCGGTCAGTATATCGTGATATAAACTGCCTGATAGATCGCCGCTGACATATACAGTACCTATCATCAGATTCGTGTCTACATAGTGAGCGTGTGAAGTCGAAGCAATGCCAGTGTTCTGCTCACCAAGGAAAGGCGATCGCACCTCTGTACTTCAGAGCTGTGTCAGGATGCCCTTGACTGCCTGGTCAAACTTCACCTCCGACTCGGACATGGCCGCGCGATTCTTCGGAATGCAACATTGTCAGTACAGTAAAGCCAAGCGCGGTGTTTTACTTCTGGATTCTGGGTGCCTCTGTCGCGCAGTCGAGGTTTACTCGACGATTGAGACTGGGCTTCTCGGGGAAGCACACATCACGATCAGAGTTGGCACACGAGCGTCTCGTGCGAAGCACTGGCAGTACGGATGCAAGCGCTCGAATCACCCGTCAGATTGTGGCGCAGCCACGGTCACGGCACGAGACGCGGGGTCCACAACTTCTTGTCCTTGTGCGCAAGCGAGCTCAGTTCAAACTGCACCACAATCTTTCCGCGCGGTGTCCTGCAATCGCGCAGAAAAAGCGTCTCAGTGACAGCCATGTCGGTGTTCTACGATCTCGTATCCCCGCACGAGCTGGAGGATGCTCACGCTATAGAAACTCGCGGTACATGTCGTGATCCTAGTGCACAATGAGTGTCGATTGACAATACCCTACCTCCATGCAGGATATCCAGAAGATGAAGCTGGAAGCCTCGAGACGTTCAGGTATGATAGGGAGGCTGAACGTTGACTCTGCTCTACCTAACGGCGCAGCAGATATCGGCAGTCTCAAGCACCCGAGCTCTTCCTCGGAGCATATGTGCCCCAGATCGAAAACGGTAGACGCAGATTAATCGGATACGTCTGCGCAACGCTCTCGCCCGAGAGCACACTGACGCACGAGTCCATGTCAAATCACGTTCCGGGATCGCCGACCATATGCATACACTCCGTTTGCGTTCACACAGACTATCGTCACAGTCAGGTGGGGCTCAACCTCGTCAAGGAATTCGTGTCACGAGCGGAGCGCGCAGCACGGGAGGGCGCGAGCTATGAATGCATAACGCTCATTGCCCACGAGGAGCTTCGGGGGTTCTACGAAAAAGCCGGCTTCGAGTGGATTGGGCTAAGCTCTGTCGTCCACGGTTCCCGTCCCTGGTACGAAATGCGTAGGGAGCTCCGAGCTCGCGACCTCGAGAACTCGGAATCCACTGCGACGCCATCCGCGTCGCAGTTACGGTCAGCCCATGTTCTTTCCGAGCAACAACAGGGCCTCCCCCCTGGGTTGTGGGAAGCCCTGCAGCGTTCCTCCACGCGGTCGCGTCCAGTCGCGCGGCTCCTCACCTCCTTCCCGAACGCCGTTCAGGACGTCGTAACGGACATTGACAAAGACGGAGCGGAAGGGTCACTTTGCAACAAGTATGACTTGCTTTGTCCTCGTCTGGGATGCGGGAGCATCATTCTGAAGAGCGGCGTCGCGACTTGGGTCGAACGCGAGAGCGTGCAGCTCGACTCCGCGGGCGAGACACTCCCCGATTGTCTCGGAGCGCTGCCGAACCCGCCCGCCACCGCGCAATGGTGGCTCGTCAAACCCAACGCGATGGCATTCGAAAACATCGGGTTCTCTCGCGCGATACAAGCCACAGGTCCGTCCATATTCTTTCTGATATGTTTCGGCGTTGCCATAACAATTCTGCATAGGGCCTAACGGTCGGAAGCTAAAACTATTGGCCTGTGCCGAATGCGATCTGGGACCGCTGGGATGGTGCGAGGAAGGCGGCTCCGAATTCTGGCTTGCATGCAATCGTGTCGGCTATCGTACTTGAATTGTATCATTGAACGCCGTGCGATGACCGTCCAGGAGGATACCTCGATGGCTTCTCCCGATGACAGTCGGGCCTCAGTCTGACGGTGTCTTAGCTTCGCAAAGGCCGCGTGCATCCGCTTGGAACGAGTGCAATTACGTGGCATCGATGTAAGATACAGAGGTGGTGTACATGACTCCATATTGCAAAGTTCAGCATAGTCCAGGGTATCAACGTGGCGTGTCAGGGTGTTACGTCTTGAAGACGATGATCAAAATAAGCAATACGAGAATTAAAAGACCGATCATGAGGGTTGAGCCTGAGGATCATTGATGTCAGGACTCAATCGCGTCTAGTCACGGCATCCCTGCTTACCATTCTCCTTAGCTCCTCTCGCGACTCTGTCGAGCCTCCGTCGCGCGTGCGTAAGCCTACTATCCGTCCTGTCCAGATCAAGGTCCAGTCCCTCAAGGAGACCCGTGTGTACGTCCAACTCGTCGTTTATTTGAAGTGAGATATCTCGCTGTCGGGAGATTGATCGGGAAAGATCGTCCAGGTGGACGTCCTGGTGCTCCATGATACGACGTTGCTCTAGCAGCATATCTTCAGACAAGTAGCCGGCCTCGGGGTCGTCCGTGTACGGTGCATAGTCGGCGTTGGTGGGTACCGCGGTTGGGACTAGCGGTGGGTTCAGAGGAGTCGCCACTAGCGGTTCGGGCTCTGGCGTTGAAGAGCCTGAAGCTTGTTCTTCGGATGGAAATTGAGGCTCTTCGCACCTGCGCCGCGTCAAAACGGTCGATAACCCATGCTGTAAGTTGTGACGAACCTCTGTATCCCAGCCGCGTCTGCTTCCGGGCCCAACATGCCCCGCATTCGTTGGTGTTGAGACCGCAACAGCCTCGACGCTTCAGATACGCCCTCCCTGCTCTCCATCTCCAGGATCCCGACGCGGAGTTGTTCTAGGTTCTTGGCTATCTGTGGTGTGTGAAGTGACATCGAGTTCATGTTCTGCAGCCGCTGGCGCTCAAGCAGCAGCGATAGCGTCTGAGTCGACAGCGACGTTAACTTTGCAAGGGTAGCCATGTGTATTCGGTTGAAGCGTCGTCACAATTATCCTAGCAAGACCAGACGAGACCACAGGAAGGAGAGCGTAGGTGAACTTGGTGAAGGATGTATGAGAACACCGGTAGACGCCCGAGGAACCTACCAGTGCTACGATCACGCGTGGGGCTGTGCTTGATTTGGAAGGCGCTGTAGTACATGAAGTTCACTCACGGCGAATAAAGAGGGTCCTAGTGGTCCTGGCGGCGTTCCTCCGCGAGAACGAGAGCGCGTTCACGTTCGCGGACGCGCCCGTATAATGGTGGATAGCGGGGTTGGAGCCGCATGGGCGGGAGCGCGTCTAAGCAGACGCGCACAAAGCCCTTAGATGTAGGCACCATGGGCTGAGATCACTCGCTCACCAGACACGATCTTCGGACTCACACCGGACATACCAGCCGCACATGTACTAAGTACACGCGGGATACAAGCAGTGAATGCAAAAAAGAGGGTACTAGTGGTATTGACTTCGAGTATGATACCTCAAAGCTGGGGAACTGCAACAAAGATGGTACATTTGCATTTCATTTCAACTACCATACCGCGCATCTAATCATTGGTCGTGAGTGGGGATCAAGAAGTGCTGTCTCAGGGTGGAACCTCAGGGTATAGTCACAGTGTTCAAGACTGTGTCAGGTATTTGTTATGGCGTTCGTCTATAGGATGATTGAGGCTCTACGTTGTTGCAGGTCAGCGAGGTTAGATGCTGTAGACGAGTGTGTTAGTCAAAATGCATGATACCATATCCCGCTACTCACCCATCAAGGGGCTAGTGCAGGCTAGGGTAGCCATCGCCCCCATGATCCTGTCCAAGGTGGCCGTGATCCTGGCCATGTCTTCTTGTCTCACAGGTACGGCACCGGTCCTCAGCCGTCTGACCTCTTCTATGAGCAGCTTGCATATCGTAGACCAAATCTCCTGTAGACGGATCAGATTCGCACCTCGGCACAAGCGATCAACAAACAAAGCCGAGACTCACAGCTACGATCGGATCAAGATGGCGATAATGATTGAGGTCGATCGCATCAAGCGCCCTCGCGGAGGCGATTGCGACCGAAATGCACTTCTGTCTGGACGCCGGCTGATACCTAGCGAAAACCAAGTGCATTTGGATAGCAGCGATGCATGCGTAAGTCCGACAAACGACGACTTCACGCGCATCGTCCGGATCCTGGCAACGCATTGCGGCAAGCTGGCGATGAAATCGCTCGATGAGGTTGTCCAGGGTCGCGAATCGGGCGAGGAATTCCGCCCCATTTTGTAAATCTATAAATGACTTCTGGTCAGCTTACGGAACTCTTTTGACGACGGGACTCTTTTGACGACACTAAGAAAAGGCACATACCGGGTCTATAGGTCAAGGAGAGGTCCATGGCACCGTCACACAGTGCCGCTGCCTTTACGTGGAGGGCAAGGCGGGAGAACTCCTCAGCTGAGTCGTCCACACGGCCGTTCAAGTAGTCTTCGATGGTATAGTTGAATCCGTGCGACGCGATAACGATGCCCTGGAATGCTCATGTTGAATATCAGCCCCGTGAGTGCGAAAGCGCAACACACCTGCTCGTACGACTGCATCGGGAGTGGCCAAGGAGTGGTAATCAGAACGTGAGTTCCGCCACGCTGGGAAATCGACGGAGCCGTGTTCATTGCAGCAGCCCATGCCTTGTCCATGGCAAACACCGTCCAGAACGCATGGATCTTCTCGCCTACGGAGACGGCATCTAATCCGGACCTTACAAGACCCACGGCATCCAGCTGATGGTATTTGCTTCCCATGGCGAGGGCGACGGCCGCGACAGCGTGATACCTGCCTTCCAGGGCGCGTCCACAGGACATGAAATAGAGAGCAAGTAGAACTTCCGATTGGATTCTGAATAGAACGCTGCTGTCGGGCGCCACTGACTGCGCAATGAGAGAGGTTCCCGATGATGTCTGCACAGCCTTCGCGCAGAAGTCCGCCTCTCTGGCTCGGAGCGTGCTCGAGCCAGACAAGCGACTGCCCCACAGGTAGACAGTATTGATGAGACCTTCGCATGTGGGCCCGCGCTCTTCATGCGGGAGCTTGATGGCTTGCACGAACCTCGTCGGGTTGAGGAAGAAGCCGAGCTGAGACGAATGCGCGATGAACGTCTGCACCCTGATCGATAACAGATTTAGCAAAAAAAGTAGTACAATTAACTTAAGAGACTGTAGACTCACAAGACCTGGATTTCCTGTTTGGAGGGTTCGGAGGCAGCGCCTGCACCAAGGTCAGGATGTAAGACAACCGCTTCTCGCCGCTGGCGGAACAACTCACCAACAGAGATCGGTGGGTACAGCTGCAACGCCGTGGGATCGGGCAAAGTGAACCGGGTCGTACCCGAGGCTGTGTTCGACTGGCGGCGAGGGTCGTGAAGTCGAACAGACGGTGCCTCCAAGGGATTCTCAAGCTCCTTGATTCGCGCTTCAAGGAGGGCTATATTCTCCTCGAGAAGTCGAGAGCGGGTCACTTCGCCACCTACGGCGTACTCGCAGTCGTCCGGCCTGTTGTTCGCCAGGCAGCGGCCGCAAGCAGGCTTATTGCCGTCGCATTTCTAGGAGAACGTAAGTGGAAAGGACGACAATGGAGAGGGGCGAGCGATGCTCACTGCTTTGAGTTTACGACACGGCAGGCATGCAGCACCTCTGGTGAGTGGTCGGGAGGTTGAAGCCATGCTCGGTGGACTCTTTGGGTGCGCGAATGACCGAACATGGAACACGTCGGGCGATATATATACACCTGCAAGGGTCCCCGCACAACTCAACATACCAGAATATTTATCATCTTTACAGTACCCGAGCGTCATGGATGCAGATTTGCTCTAAGCCTTGAAACGTTTGTGACTCGGGTAGGCGCAAGGGCGTCAGAAGGCAAGGACGGCGAGGATGACGATTCTGCACCGCACACGGTCGTAGAATCGCGGCTCCGAGATCTGGCTACGAGCATGTGCGTAGCGGGGAGCAGGGACACAAGAGCAGGACTATGATTTGTCAGGCACGCTGGCGGCTGCCGCAGGATCGGTAAGACACCCATGGCCGCCTGGAGAGGAGGGAGACCACACAGCCATCTGTAATGGGTAGCCACACCTCGAGTGTTATCCGACCTTGAACGAGAGGGGGCACTCCCCCGAGGTCGGGACAATCCCGCCATCGACCCGATGCGCCCCGCGTTGCACAAAAAGCATAAGCGCCCATCCATCACCGACCTGAGCAGCATGGAACAACGATCTGAGGTGGTCAGCTAGGCACTCCTCAAGATCGAAACCTTGTGGACCATCTGCTACCAAGCGATAGCTAACGGTCCCGGTATGCTGCCGATTGAACTCAGTCCGGGTAAGGGTCATAGAGGCCGTCTGTGACATCGCCACTGGTGAGATATTAGCGTAAAACACAGCGCTCCGAACGGAGACTCGGTATGCAATTGACCTACTACGCCGCAGACGTGACACAGGCCCCATGGACTGCTCAGGGGACGGCTCCCGATCATTTCGCGGCGAAGACTGGTCTTTCTCAGAGGTTGCCGGTGCAGTGTAGCCATATGGTCGCCACGCTCTTTCAAGATGATGTCGGTTGCAGAAGGTACGAATAATCTGCAAGCGTTTGACCAGCGCGTTGTTGCAAAGTTCACGGCAAGCCCGAAGCCGTTCGGGAGATGCCGGCGTCCCCACAAGCGCGCAAGAAGCCCGACTCTTTCGGATTCGGAATGCGCAGGATACTCACCATCATGAACAGAAGTGACTCCTCCATGCATTATCCTTACTCATCTGGTCATGCCTTTCGCTCGTAACGTGCTCGGCTTATGTAGGACCGTACTGTGTTCCGTAAGCTCTTGGAACTACCTACCTCAAGTATGCGGGTGAAGCAGGTTTGAAGCTTCAGCGCACTCGGATCTTAACTCGTCTCGGAGGGCCGGTGCTGACTGTGGTCCTGGGGAAATATCTGGTTGTCGCGCTGAAAGTGCACTCGGCAAACTGCAATGAGATCGTGTTGATGTCGGGGAGAAGAGTCCGCAGCTATACGAAACCTCGCCATCACTTACCATCTGAGGGCCGAGCGCTGAACGTTGAACGCTTGAACCCTCAGGGCCGTCTCACCGTGGCTAAGCCAGACTCTCTCTGTGGCGATACTCTCGTCAAGGCACAGCCCGCCCAAGGGTCGTCGATCGAGGCATCCATTGAGATAACCGTCTTTGTGCGGTGTCCGAGGGTTCCTCTCTTACAGCAAGAGCTGGCGCAAATCAATAGTCCTCGGCTTCTATCTGCTTAACTATATGGTAACCAACGGTATTTAAGAGTGTTTCTTTGTGTTGGGCCCTCCTAGCTCGAGCAGAATGACCATATTAATTTGATCTTGAACAATCAGTCTGCAAACTGGAAATGTGCGCAGCCACGTGTCGTTCTAACAGCCAAAGTCAAGGAGCTCTGACCTCGCCTCACTCAGCCACTCGCGCTGTTGCACTTGGGGGAACGACGGTCTTCTGAGTGAGAGAGCCGCCGCCTTTTTACATTCACACGTTGACTTTGGGTGCTGCATTCTCTGAATCCCACACATGTACTACTACTTATGTACTACATGCTAGCGCTACCCATCATGCGGCGGCATCAACCGGCTTTGCCTACCGTGCGTCTATGTCCGATCAGTCCTCGGACCGTGGACGCAGACAAATTTGTATGGTATATGAGTGGCTGTACGTTGATTGCGCGCTTTTTTTTTTTTTTTTTTTTGATCCAAAACTATATACATACGTAACGGAAGGGGTATACAACATTTCTACACAATACATGCAGTGCTTCGACAGCCGTCTGCAAATGCGCGGGAATAGGTGCCCGCGCGCCACCATGACCGTGTACTGACGGAGCCGTCTGCCGCAGTTAGAGAGTGCGCGGAACTGTCATCAGGTTACAGACGATCCGGGGGAGCGTCCGCGAACGACAGCGCGGTCGGGTTATCGCGCAGGAAACGCTCAATATCATAGAAGGGATCCAGGGACTGGAGGAACTCCTCGATGGAGGAGTGTCGGAATAGTCGCGTGTACCGGTCGCACTCGAAGAGGACGTGTTCGCGCGTGTGATATGTCGGGCGCCCAGAATGGAGGTAGCAGAACGTGCTCTCGTGGTGGCGGAGGCGGAAGCGATCGCGGTAATGACCGGTGGGGGCGTGCCCCGTGATGCACCGGATGAAGCGAGCGGTGAGGTCGGGGCCAGCGCTAAGGCGTTTGAGAGGGTAGTGGCCCGTATGCATAAGTTGACGGAACGTCGGGTGTCGGAAGTGGAAGCGACCCCAGTACGCGGAGGGGTTGGCATTCACGAGCTGTTTCCACTCGTCCAAGACCTCTGAGGTAATGGCGCTGCGCATGTACGAGTACGAGGTGGGGAACACTTCCCCGGGCCTTCGAACGCGTCCCCCTCGGAAGACACGATAGCGTACGTTCACGTCGACGGCCTCGTTCTCCGCAACGCCGGAATGAGATGGGCAGTAGTGTAGATGGAGGTGGTTGCGCGGATCGCGCTCAAACCAGTCACGTAAGATGCGGCATGCATTGACCGATGACATGCGGCCCGTAGACGTATCGAGTACGCTCTGCAAGGCGCTCTCGCTGTCCGCAAAGATATGTATGGTGTGATATCGCTTGAGGTAGGCAAAGCCGATGGCCGTGCCCAGCGCCATGAGCTCGCAATCATAGGCAAAGGTCCAGCCGGTGTATACCGCGCGCGCGCGTAGCAGCTGACCGCGGTGATATGCGCGATATCCCGCAGCGGTTGATTGCGCGCTTACCCTTGGATCATTCGAAATATACAAATCGGCTACGTGCAATCCTGAGATGCGTCGATGTCCACGTTCTCACAGTGGCCGGTTTTGAAGCCCGGATTACGATAATTTTTGAAAGGAGGGTGCGTCTTCCAAAAGCCCACATTCAATCTCGACGCCACTCCGGTATGCTACGGGTGGCGTGGTCGTTCATCATAGGAGACTGACCTGCCCTATACTCCCCGACTTGCAGAGTGTGGTTCAGCCGCTGGCTTGCGACCCTCCGAGATACGGTCCAGAGTGAGCCCTTGTGAAACAACGCGACCATCGCAACCGCAAGTCGACGGATGTCGATGAGACCTTGAGGGGAATGTCAGGATGTCGCAAAGTCTCACTCACTGTTGTACGAAGCACGTTTGCACCACATGGACGGTCGGCCTTCAAGCGTGTCCGCTGACCCCTCAATATGCACCTCTCACGGGCAGCAGACAATAACAAGGTTTACGGACTGGGAGCAGGATAATTTCGCGAAAGCCCACACGGTGCTAGGAGGAAAGCAACCAGAATCCGGGCTAAACGGTGTCTGTGACAATAGGCGCCTAATCTGAGCCCTTCCCCTGTCCGTATAGTAATAGCAGCGGCACCATCCCCCGTGTGCTTCCGGGAAACACGCTCGATCACCGGCGAGACTTCAAAGGTTCACAGTCCCGCGGGAGAATCGAACGTCGGTCTGCAGGCTCTTCGCTTCACGAAGCCTCGTGATCAAGCCAACAGGGCAGCTTGAGTCATGTACTTCTACTTACTCATCGCACTCATTCGCCATCTCGCGACCGTTATATAGGGCGCTCACAGCAGGAACCTGTACAGAGTCTGATCACCAAACTCCCCGCCACCACACATCCGCATCCCAACATGGCCCCAATCGTTCCCCCGTTCACCGCGGAGACTGCTTCGCAGAAGGTCAAGGTCGCCCAGGATCTTTGGAACACCAGAGATCCCTCCAAGGTCGCGCTCGCTTACACGGTAGGCCTTGTCCGTGTTGCTCGACAATCGGATGCTCATCCCCGCTCTGCCTTGCTTAGCCCGACACCATCTGGCGCAACCGTGACACGTTCCTCAAGGGGCGCGATCAGGTCATCGACTTCTTGACCAAGAAGTGGGAAAAAGAAAACGGCTACAGACTTCGCAAGGACTTGTTTGCCTTCACTGACAACAAGATCGCGGTCCAGGTGAGCCGTCGACGCTGCAGTGCAATTCCGAGCGACGTTCATCCTCACCCGTGTAGTTCTTCTACGAGTGGTACACTGATAAGGCCGATGGTACTCGCCAGTGGTACCGCACTTACGGCCTTGAGGTACTTTCATGGGAACAAACCGTGCAGTTGCATGTTATGCTCATAGTTCTCGATCAGGACTGGACGTACAACAGCGATGGGCTCATGCGCAAGCGCCAAATGAGCGCTAACGACGTTGCGATTTTGGACGCGGACCGCTGGTTCAAGGACGGCGTAGACGTGAACTCCGTAACGATCGGCCCCGAGCATCTATAGGTAGAAATGACCAGGTGCGTACAGCTCTGGTGGCCCATCGGGCTTTATCTGATGCTCCGAATTGTTAGATCCGCTAGGCAGTGGCAACGTAGCAATCATAAATCGATATCGGGGTGTCCGGCAAGCAAATTCCAGGACCGGAAGGCGGGGTCTTTCAAGTGTACAGTTAACCTGTAAATTTGTGTACGGATGAAGGACAACCAATGTACGGTGTCCCTATTGGCAAGCATCATGACAACATGGGGCATCCGAAACGCATGTCAGCGTTGATCCATGAATGTGCGAACAGATGAGAAGTGTTTCGCATTCTGTCCCCTCTTCCGCGGGTGTGTTCAGGCGAATGCCCAAGACACGATTCATTCAACCTGAGGTGAACTGCAAGAGACATCTCTATCTCCTTTCGAACCATGTCGCTTTGAGAACTTCTGCACGGGAATTTCAAGATTGTGGCACATGGATCCGCTTGCAATTGCAGCAAGACACCTGTCTACGTGATTATCGGGTTACGGCTTGAAGCAGAAGGGGTCGAGATGAGAAGGGAACTTGATTGAGCATTGCCCTCGTCTGCCGCACGAAGCAGGGAGAGGTAACTTGTTTACTAAGGAATATATGCTGACACTCAACGGTAGGTGAGTGAGGAGGCCGCATCCCATGTGTCCGTCTCGACGGCCTAAGAGCGGCGGATAACATCGGGACGAACCCCGGGCAATACGGAGGTGACGTTCAACGCCGTGCATCCGAGCAAGAAGCACATACGTTGGTGAGCAAAGGACAGCTTACAAAGCCACGGACGCTTCCGCCACAGCCTGAGCCATCGTGGCCGAGCTATATGTCGAGTGCAAGGGCGTTTGCTTCCGACGAGATCGAGTGATTTATAGAATATGTGCTCGGAAACCTTTCACCAGGGCGCAAACGTCGTGACGATGTTGTGAGTGGCGTGGCTGAGAGTTCACACGAGTGCGTATAAGGTAACCTCCTTCCTTAGCCGCGGGCTATGCGTAGCGCTTACAGAACTTAGACGTTCAGGTCGGTGGATTCGAGCAGCGCGAAGCTATGCTCGAGGCGTCACCAGTGGTCGTGAACGGACGTGGTCTTCGTTCACGAGAGTCGTCAAGCGCAGTGGCGCGTACGAATATTAGCGGGTAGAAGAGAGATGATATTAAGCTAGATCGAGAGACTTCTTAAATACAGAATCCTTCTCACAAACGCCTATTGCATCGGAACGGAAATGTCTATAAGGCAAACGTAGACACGAGAAAAGGGATACAAAGGGACCCCTCTTGACGCTCTACCACCACCCCTCGGTTTTTTCCCACGCTCTAGTCTCATAGGGGGAGACTCGGGTTGTGCGGCTCTAACCCTCTGGCTGGTCAAGCAGATTTAAAAATACATATCTTCACTGGGTTCTACAGTTGGGGACAGTCAAACTCGACCAACTTCTTGCATGATTTTTCTGAGCCCCAATAGTGGCGTAGATCGATTGCGGCTGATTTGTAAACACTGTGATGCAGTTTTGAACTGAGTTGTACGAGCCGTTTCCGCGTAATCTCACTTTTGGTTTTCTGAGGTCAAAAAATTGGCCACCCCATGAAAAAAATCGAAAAAAATCGAAAAAAATGCGCAATCAACTCTACTCGTCGAGTCGTGCTTAATGTATCAGGAGGAGACGATTCCGGCCACATTTGGGCGCTCGAGGAGGTTGTGAAAGTTGCTTGCTATTCATGCCTCGTGGACGCCCTCCGAAGCGCAAACGCGCGATCTCTGGCCTCCGCAACCAGCGTTCTTCTTCGGAAGACGTTGATGACTGTTCGGACGGGAATCTGTCAGGGGATGAGCAATGGAACATGCCCGTAATGCACGACAGCCTCAAGCCCATCCTCGCGGAGGACCAGGCAGACTCTGATGTGGATGAGGAGTCAGACTGGGAAGATGTTGACAATGAAGACACGCTCACTGAGCTGTACAAGATGACGCAAAGGCTAGAGGAGACCGCAGAAGATGAGGAATGGCTGCCGGCAGTGCAGTTGTGCCAAAAGCGCAAGAACGAGCGAAGGAAGACAGGTGGTGAGCCAGGATCGACATGTCCCTTTGCACGGGACGAACAGATACTGACTGTACCTTTATTGCTCTACAGGACGCCCGAAGGAGTACGCGAAGGGCCCCGACGTGGGAAGCAAGTCCGCCAGGACGCAGCGCCGCTATCGCAAGCTTCTCGCCGGGCAATCAACACTGAACGGGTTCATCCAAGTGACCGCACGGCCTGTCCATGTCCGGGCTGCTGACAGGCCGCGCCTTCTGAGCGAGGACGAGTCTCGAAGGGACTCCGAGACAGTTTACGTTGGGGTCAGCTCGGAAGATGGTGCTGCTTCGTCAGAAAAGCAAGGAGGACGTGACGAAGACTTTGCTCAAATGATGTCCCGGGGGCCCACCGGTGGTGAAGCTGAAGCTGAAGCTGGGCCGGCATCAGGCACACCGGAGGCCATGTCAGCAGACGACCACCTTGACGAGGAGGCGACGGCTGATGAAGATGACTGGGAGGATGAGGCAGAGGCAGAGGTCATGGAGGGAATGCGTGGCGAGACAGAT
>CCBP010000265.1:32867-47589 GCA_000765035.1 Trametes cinnabarina | reverse complement strand
TCGCAGTCGTCGCAGCCGTCGCAGTCGTCGCAGCCGTCTCAGCCGTCGCCGCCGTCGCACCAGGCACAGCAGCTGCTTGTCCGCCAATCCCCACCATAACGTCCTCCACGCCCGGAACCGTCCCTCCCGCCCCATCGCCCAAACCCGTCGTCGTTCCTCCACGCGCGTCCCTCGGCCTCCTTCCTCCCCCCAACACCAGGCCCAGTCTCCTCCCTCGTCGTCGTCCCAACAGGTCCAGCAGGCCCAGCAGCCCCAGCAGCCGCTTCGCCCCCACTCCTCCTCGTCCCTCCCTGTCACGTCCCGTGCCCCGAAGGACTTGAAGGGCCCTTCCCTCGAAAGTCCGACGGGTTTTCGCCGGGACTTCGCGGAAACTCCGACGGGATTTACGATCTTACCTTTTAAGTAGTTTGTCTAGCACTTTTCTACTACGGCGTCATATCCGCCCCCATTGGTTTATCCTTTCGTCTTGTCTTGCATCATAGGGTGTCGGACCTACCGGATCCCCGAGCCTGTGTGACGTCAAGGGTCTCGGGTTACCGGAAGTTCCGATACTAATGACGCGAGACTTCTTACGATACTAGTAAGGCCATTAGTATATAAGGCGCACTGGTAGTAGCCTTTGCCTCAGTTCGGATTCTTGTTGCTTATCTCGTTGCCTACTCTGTACTTACTCTTCTCTAATCTATCCTCTCGTCCTTCCGACCTCTCGCCGGAACTCCGCTCGTCGTCCGTCGGTCCTCCGTCACCCCCCGTTCCTCTTGTCGGTGCTCTCCAGTAAATAGGGGACACTTAGACGAGATCGCTCAGGGCGTTGCCAATAGCTTCGCCGAAGTCCCCGCTACTCGTGCCCCCGGATATTCCGGTATCCCCCTCGGAAACCCTTCGGACTTCCGCTCGTTCTCCCTCTGCCCTCCGGTGGCACGCGTCCTAACACTCCCGCACCTTGTCTCGTCGACCTCCGCGGCACACCTCCCCCCGCATTTCCTCCCCTAGCCCCTTCCACCCCTCCCGTGTTCCCACCCGTCGCTCCTTCTCCCCCACCACCAGCAGCGTTTGATGCAGAATGTGTCGTCGCCGGTGACATCCTTCTTTTAGTCAGGTAGTGTTTAGATGAGCGCAATAGACAGGTTTAATCACAGCAGACTAGCACAGCAATGCAGCGAGGTCAGTCCGGTCTCAACCCCCCCTTCTCGTCCTCTTATACCCTTTCCCTCCGCCTATCTCCCATGCCCCTTCCAACACGTCCCCCAATCAATCCCCTCGCTTCTACAACCTTGTTCCCCTTCCTCTCCCATCTCGTCAACCCTTCATTCACACATCACCTCTATCCCCCCCGCCCATCCTCTTCCCTCCACTCCACCTCGTCCCACATCCTTCTTCCTTCAATTATCCTTCTCAGCCCCTTCCCTTCCCTTCCATCGAACATTCCATTCAAAAACTTGAACATCTTTCTGCCCTTTCGGCTCCTCTCACGCACAGCCTCCCTTCGCCCCCTGATAGCCGCCCCCTCGCCTTTCTACCTCCTCCGCCCTTTTCCCCTTTTTCTTCCCTATTTCCCCTCTTTTAAACTATCCTCTCTCCATATCCGGCTTAGCTCCTCTCCTCCACCCTCATACCACCACATACGTCCACATTTCCTTTCCTTCAAACACCCCCTTCTACGTTCTCTATCGTCCCTTTCCAACTCGCCCATCCCCCTTCTTTCCCTTCATTCTAATACCTTCTCCCCATCCCACCTTCTCTTACTCGTACAATACTATCACTACATAGCCACCATCTCTACCTACTCTCCCTACATCTAATCTAATCATACCGTCCTGACACCATTTCACCACACCGTCGTCGCATTGTTAGGACTTCTTGAACGCACATCTATCAGGAGAACGGGTAGGCCACTACACGCTATGTTATCGACCCAGGCGACCACCCAGCGGACGTCCGCTGGGTAGTCGCCCTTAAGGCCTACCACAGAGGTAACTACCCCGTGGGTGTCCCCATGTTAGAACCCAACATTTCCGTAAAAGAGGCGACCACCCAGCGGACGTCCGCTGGGTAGTCGCCTCAATCTGGGCATTCCTAAGAATTCTTCTATCTAACCCCTACATAGGTTACAAAAATGCCCTTTAAATGGCTTCACTACCATTTCTTACTGGGGCAGATGGAGTCCTGCTGAGTGCGGGAGACAGCGACATGGCTCCTGCTGTCAGAGGCGTTGTCTGGTCGGATGCTGAAGATAACGACGATGAAGAGCAAGGGCCCCTCTCCAGGAGCTTAGGCCTTGTTGCCGGTATGCTTGATGCCATGGGTAAGTCGCTACATCCCAGCCACAGCCCCAGTGTACAGCTCGACGTCAGGTGGTCGGGCGACCCAAGCCTCCTTCGGAGCCACAGAGCATATCGACCACACATGCTGACTATTGTTCACTTCATGGTGTATTTTCCCAGAGCTTAGCAATACAGGCAGTCTGCAGGAAGGCGACGATGAACTCGAAGACTTAGATGATATATTCACAGAGGAGGATGAGGACGACTCACCACAGGCGCTGCCTGACCCGACAAGCGCATGGTACCCGTACCCAAACAAACTTGTATGTACACATTGGCACACCATTTGCATATCCTGATGCCCGTTGGGCTCCTGCCATGACAGACGTTTCTCCTTGCCAGTCTGGTGAATCGCCCACGCATGCGTCTCTCGAAGGCTCAAGTTGGAGCAATAATATGGTTGTTGCGCCAACTTGGCCACCATGATGTCCCGAGCGTGAAGGTCTTCTACAAGCTGCAAGACCGAGTGCGTCAAGTCACCGCCCTACCCACCATCCAGATGCATACTCTGACAGGCAAGATATTCTGTCGCAACCGCATACCTGACCTTATCCGTATGGTAATGACTCTGAGTAGTGACCTTTCTCTGCAATTGTTGATCCCTGCATCGCAGGACTGGGCTAATCCCATAACTCGTCAACACATTGAAGAATATCCAGTCCGTTCACCATCCGTGAGTGAGGCCTATTAAGCACACAAGCGGACCTCGCTCATACCTCCCGAGGTAGTCGCGCCCATGTGGGCAGACCGCGGGAAGCATTACTATATCGGAGAGCTTGCTCAGCTCTCTGACGGTCGCCATGTTGTCCCACGTTGCTGGTTCAGAAGGGAATCACACGGTGAGGTCTTTGCTGATGTGTTACTGGTGCGATATTATCCTGTGGTGCGTAACCCAAAGCGTCGCATGCTTGATGCGCACTCAGTAGTACACTCCGTTTGCCATAGACAAACGTCTATGTTATCGACGACCCTGATACGGTTGCTATCAAGTCAACTGACTTAGCAAGAAATATCTGGGATATTCTTGGAGAATCTCCTCATCCAGAGCAGGAGTCAATCACCTTCGGAGGTGCGTAGACGTGCCCCTCATGTACATCCATGGTATAGGCTGATATCCACCCATGTAGGACGCATCCCTGAGGGCGTGTATAACGGCATCAACCCGCTGCGAAATGTTGCGCAGGGCAAGCGCATGTACACGAGTTTCATCAAGCTTTGGGGAGACGATGTATCCGGCAATCGCAGCAAGCAGTATAACGCCCACACCAACGTGTACTTCACGCACGCAAATCTGCCTCATCAGAAGTTAGCGCAGCAGTATCACGTCAAGTTCTCCTCCACGTCTCAGTTCGCCACGTTAGGCGAACAGTTCGATGCCGCCGTGTCCGACCTGTCGTGCGTGCGATTCTCTCAAACAGTGTGCAAGTACGATTTGGGGCTCACCACAGCATCCAGGGGCGATAACCTGTGGCATACCGCATACGACTGCAGCGCTGAAGAGGATATCATGCTGCGTATCATTCCCGAGGTACTTCCAGCTGACAATCCTCAGCAGTCCGCCTCATGCTCTCATGTTGGCCTGCACGGCAACCATCCGTGTAGGCGTTGCGAGTTTGGAGGGACCGAACTTGAACGAGAGACTGACGAAGGCTACGAGAGCCATTTCTCGGTACGTATATTATCCGTGAAGTCTCACCTGTTGCTCACATCGACTCAGCCTGGCACAGCGCGTACAGCTGCGCAGACTTTGTCTGCCATTCATGCGCAACTTCGTGCGGCTGCTCTGGGTGTCGCCAAGTCGGTTTCGGATATGCAAACCCTTTCCGGAGTGAAGGATCCTCTCGCGGAGTATTGGATCCAGAAGCTCATCAGTCTTGCTCACGAGAAGCAGCAGGTACGCATACGCAACCCAGCCACTCGAGACCCGCGCCTCCACCCACGACGTGTGCTCAATCGACCCGCCATCGTCGCCGAGATCGAGGCAGAAATTTAGGAAGAGCTTATGCGTTGGCTAGTTACCCAGCCTGATGCAAATTATCAATCTCTGCCCGAAGGTTCCCGTGAGCTCTTGTCTTACATCTATGGGGCATTTTCGAAGCGCACTCATCTGACGACATTATGCTTAGCCTTACACCTAGAACTGTGCGCAGGCATACATTATAACTCTCTCCTGTGCGTCGATAGTGAGTAACCATAATATGCACGTCCTTCATCCTCACATGGACGTTCACATGTTTATTGTGATTAGCACTCGATGTTCACCGCGATACTCCGGTGGAGCTCCTTCATACTTATCTGCTCGGAGTCGAGAAGTATTCATGGTATCACATACACAACGACTGGACCGATGCGCAGCGCGACCTCTTCGCCGCCCGACTCCAATCGTCCTCGCTGGACGGTCTGACGCTCCCTGCGTTGCGTGCCAGCTGGATGCTTCAACACCCGAACAATCTCATTGGGAAGCATCTCAAGGCTCTGCAACAGCTGACCGTCTTCCACCTCGACGATTTCCTATGCGACTCTCTCACGTTCGATCTCATCAAAGCAACAGGCGAGCTTGGCGCCCTCTTGTGGTATCATGAGATAGAGGATCTGAAAGAATATCAGGTGCGTCAAGTTGTATTCTCCAGCTGCCCATGTCTCACCATATCTTGCGCACATCCTGCAGGAGGATCTCACCGTGCTGATTGGGAACCTTCTTGACATCTGGGCACGCATCGACCCTCAGCGGGTCTTCGTGAAGCTGAAACTTCACATCTTGCTCCATATTCTAGAGGATGTACGCGTCCATGGCCCGGGTATACTCAACTCTACCGAAGTCTTTGAGGCGTTCAATGCCGTGTTCCGTGGCAGTAGTATCTTCTCTAACCATCTTGCCCCCAGTCGAGACATAGCAAACAGTTCAGCTGTCCTGGAGAGCTACAAGCACGTCGTCAGTGGGGGTTGGTGGATGTCGGAGGATGGACAGTCGCATGTCCGCGCAGGGCACAAAGTGCGCCAGTATACCTCGGATCCTCAAGTCACGAGGCAACTTGGACTCGAGGAGCAGACAGACAAGCCGGGTAAGCCTTGCTTGTCGGCACATCTATGACACCCTAATAACTAATTCGTGCTATGCTCAGGCTATAAGCATTGTCTGCAGAAGACTCGGAAGGAGGGTGGGCGCACCTGGGCCTCCCTGAACCTCGAGACTCTCAACGCTAGAGGCCTGAGCCCCGTGGCAGCCTCGACATGGTTCTCTTGCCAGTACATAGTATCACAACACTCTGACCGCTGCCGAGTTGGCTCTTGGGTATTCGTCAACCTCGCTGTGAGTGTACTATGATACTGGTCCAACGTGAGCATGCACTGAAGTTGTGTCAAGGGTCGTACTGTATTGGGTCTCATCACACACCTCCTCACTACTGCAGCTGAAGGACAGGATGGACAAGACCTCGTAGTATTCAAGGAGTATACCGTACTTGGCTCACCACACTCACACTTCAACATGCCCAAACTTCGACGGGAGGCCACCGATAGGACCCATGTCGTTGTCTCCTCGCCAGTGTGTCTTCTTCGATGTCTTCGCATACCTGGAATCTCATACAACGTGCCACAGAACATACTATTCATTGTCAACGTACAACACAACTGCCGCGACAGCGGCTGCACCCCAAGCATACGACAAGCAGTACGCCAGGAGCGACAAGACTCCGGTATCTCAAGACCGGCTGTTCGCCACACCAATGACACACTATACCTCTTGAACACGCATGCGCTCCATCACGCTGCACTTGTGAGGAAAGCTCTACCGCGCGACCTTACGAAGCCACGACCGTATGTAGCGGACCGCACTGAGGAACACAGGCAGGTCGCATCCGTGTTGAGGGCCACACACGACTCGCGCCGCAAGAAGGATGCCGCAGCACGTCGCGCGCGGAAAGAGAAGGCCGACGCTGAGAAGGCTCAGCCTGGTGTACCAATTGACACCACAAATACAGTCAGCGCCGCGACCACGACGACTACAAACGCCGGCATAGCAGAGACAGCTCTACCTAACCTGCCTGCCTCAATCAGTACAGCGCGGGCTTCGTTCAGCACTACTCCAGTGGGTTCGACAAGTGCACGACCGGTGGATGTGGCCGCGACGACTGCAGGGCTGATGTCGATGGGCATGGGAGCGCCGCCGACGGGCGTGAGGCCACCGTCAATGAGCATGGGGTTGCCAACGGCGGACGCGGGGTGGACGATTTCACGCCCAGAGGCGCCGCCGACCACGGCGACTGCTACCAACGCGCGGTCATCGACATCGGGCGCGGCGCTTCTGATGGACGCGGGGTGGACGACTTCAGGCGTATCGGAGGTGTCATCAAACATGTCGAGGGCGAGCTCGATCATGACGACCGCAACGAACGCGTCGTCCGCGACCTTGAGCGCGGCGCCTCTGACGGACACGGGGTGGACGGGTTTGAGCGCGACACGATCAAGCACAGTAGCTTGGACGAACACGAGCTCGGTGGGTGAGGGTGGTCGGACGGGGCTGCCATCAGCCAGCAGCAGTTTGTGGATAGGTAGGGATTCCAGCATGGAAGGCGGGCGCCAGGGAGCGCACGAGGGACAGTCCGTACGAATAGGTTGGACCTCGAGCGCGACGGTCTCAGCTCAGCGCGGATGGACCACAGGCCAGTGGCTGCCACAAGCAGGGAGTTCAGCGGGGGAGGGGCTGACCGCGCACACCGATTGGACGACTCACGAAGACTATGATTCTCGATTGGGAGCTTGGCGAAAGGAGCCACCGGAAGTCATGGACGTTCACGCAGGTAATATGCACGAGGGGGGTGCGATTCAAACCTCGGAACGAGCGTTCAGTTCCCCGACGGGGTCCGCACAAACCAACATCAGCTCCTCTGCGCAATATGTAAGTATTCTGCATTCAGGAGCACGACACGTACTCACTCAACCCTGCGGGATACAGTGGTCCTACCCTGGGCCTGGCCACTGACGAGACGGATGCGAGTTATGGACGACAAACTTGGACTCATATATTATTTCTTACATACCTCTCAATGAACTCCCACTACGACTTTCACATATACACTGGGCTACACTTGAGTGGGAAGCCGGGACCCGGGAGGGCTGGGCAGGATATGTCAGTCCAGCGGGGAGCCAGGTGGGAGATCGCGAGGAGCGACCTGGCACCCACAGCGGCGCCAGGTAGAAGCCTGGCATGTGGACATGCCGGCGCCCACTGTGGGCGGCTTTCTGGGTGCCAGCTCTGGCGGGATTGGCGGTGTATGCAGCGCGCTACATGAAATTGCCCCTTTTGCTGATGGGGACAAGGTCACGATCGACCTGTACAAGCAGCACGCCCTTCCCTTCCTGTCGGTGTACTACCACACGCGCACGCACGAGTTCTGGTGCGAAAGCTTTGACAAGTACTTTCCTCCCTATGGCAAGCCCGTGGATAAGGCGCAAAACTACCCGGCCTGTCGGTACTACCAGACCTGGCTGCGCATGCAGAAGTGGACGACGAGAAGCCGCTTCGAGTCCATCCGTGTGAAGCTGAGGCCCCTGTTCATGAAGCTCTTGTGGCTGCCATACAACGAGTTGGACAGGATCTGGAACACTCGGAAACCCCTCCAGACCGTGCACGCACGGAGCCATCTCTCCTCCAGGTCGTGGGGATCGCTCGGTAGTGGGGTACGGATTTTGGTCAATGAGGGACCCCTCTTGCGCTCGCGCCAGAAGATGTACCTAGGCAACTGGGAGCCTCCGACCAGGGAGGCGAAAGACAGCGACGAGAAGGACGCGGTCGAGCTTGAAAAGGAGCCGGTCAAGGACGATGAGGTCCGCCCGTTGACCCGTGTAGCCTCCCGCTTCGAGTGCGTCTCGGTGCGAACGTCTCCAGAGGGTCCCACCGCGCGCCACACCAACGGTGCAAGAGTCGATGGACCAAGGAACCGTGAGCCAGCTGCCGAGGCGTCGGTCGGTCACGATCAGCCCCGGACCAAGCGTCCATCCGAGTTCCTGTCTCAAGAGGGCCCCGCGACAAAGCGCCGTAGGCTGGATGAGAGCGGAGGTCCGTCAGCCAGCTCCAGGGCTGTTGCCCAGCCTAGGACAAGGACGACGAGGAGGTATCCGAGGCTGTCAGACTTTCCTCCGGCGGGGGGAAGCAGCAGGCCCTCAGGCTTATCTCGAGACAACAACGGCCAGGCCAGGCCCGGTGCGAGGAGGCATGCTCCCCATGCCTGACGCGCTCTACACGACCTCCGCTCTGAGCGAGGGTGCGTGAATGGGAACGTTTCTTGGCATCCTGATATCCTGTCGTAATGCCATGTCGCGCGCTCCGCCGTATTGCATATCTTGTGAATGGACATGGTGTTGCACCCGTGCGCATAGTAGATATACACGTTGTGCCAGCAGGAGTGGCTGGGTGAGCGCAGAGAGACGCTGGTGCGCGACGCGCTCAGAGGACGCGCGCGCACACCGCTCTCAGCCTCTTCATCACCATCCACCACGACCACGGTAAATAAGTGCACATCGTCGCCCCTTCTTAGCACGAACGGCCGCGGGAGGAATTCACAGCAGCGTTTGGCAACATGGTCGTCTCCGACGATAGCTTCATGTTCACCGTCGGCAAGCTCGGTGTGTTCGTTCTCTGCCGTGCGATCCATCGACTTACCCCTGCGACTCGTCTGCAGATGCTGGGATGGCCGTAAGCGTATTTTCTTAAAAAATGACCAAACGCTCATAGTGCACTCGGAAACCAGATCCTGCTTGGCGAGCGGGCCCATCTCATCGAGTTCCCCTCCTCCTCCCGCCTGGCGTCACCACCGGTTCCATCGTCAACATCTCTGTCCAGCGCAACGTCTCAGAAGAGAAGAAGAGAGAGGCGGACTTTTGGAACCTCCAGAGCGACATCCTCGAGGAGTTTGGCACTCGCACCTCCGAGCTTCCCCAGCTGCAGGTCCGTATGCCGTTCTCGTATGCTCCCGCTCTGCACCCACACTCGCACAGCTCCGCAACGTAACCCAAACGTCGGTCACGCTTGAGTGGCCCCGTCTCGAGCTCGCGACAGCCAAGCTCCGTTCGCTCGAGCTCTACCGTGACCGCCAACGCGTCGCCGCCATCCCCTCTCCTCTCACCAACACCTCCACGAAGGTGTCCGGGCTTCAGCTGGATACCGAGTACACCTTCCAGCTCGTCCTCCACACCACCGCCGGCATGTTTCCCTCCAACGTGCTCAAAGTCCGCACGCATACCATGTCCGACACCTCCGGTGTCTCCGTGTGCTTCGGCACCGTCGAAAACGAGGTGCTGCTCGAGAACGCCAAGATGGCCCTGCGCGAGATGGGCGCAAAATGGAGCGACAAGATCCAGATCGACACCACGCACTTTGTCTGCACGACCCCCGCCGCCACTCCCGGCGCCGCACAGGCCACCGGCGGTGTCATCACCGGCCCCGGCGTCGAATACCAGAAGGCGCTCCAG
Source organism: Trametes cinnabarina (assembly GCA_000765035.1). NCBI lineage: Eukaryota > Fungi > Basidiomycota > Agaricomycetes > Polyporales > Polyporaceae > Trametes > Trametes cinnabarina. Next base: position 37,795 of record CCBP010000265.1, on the reverse strand, counting down.
CTCAGCATACCCGTCGTCCAACCGCAGTGGATTCTTGCATGTCACGCAGAGAAGAAGTGAGTCCAAAAGAAGCCACACGTCTGCAAGCGACAGCGCGCTGACCGCAGGCAGGATGATGCCCATCCGGCCCTTCTACCTGGGCGAGAACCCGGCGTCCCCGTCCCACTTCCGCCTGCAGTCAATGTCCCAAGCCAACTTCCAATCACCGTCGCAGTGCAGCGCCACCGCCTCGCTCACACAACAGAACCATGCTGCCAACCAGCAGTCCATGCCTCCGCAGTGCGTCACCACGACCTCGCCGCCTGCGACAGAGCCGCGCTCCGCCGGGCGTGCCAGCGCACACAAGATCCCAGAGGAGCGTGAGCCAGCGTTGGACGAGGGGAGCGACAATGACGACGACGACGAGGAGCAGCCGGTGGGCCACAGGTGCAAAGGCACCATGGGCAAGAACTTCCGGTTCCCTAGCCCCACGCAGACGCAGCAGCCCGAGCCGCCGGTTCCTCCCGTTCCCCAGAACTCGACGGTATCTCCCCCATTGGCCAAGTCCGAGACTGCCTCGCCGGAGCCACCGCTTCCTGAGCCACCCAAGGATGGGGTTGCTGAAGAAGCGGAGAAGGCGAAGGCGGCGTCGGCGGAGGACGCGGTGCTGACAACGGTGGGCATGGTGGCGCCGTCGAGCGTGGAGGTACCGCCGCCGCCGCTGGTGGACAAGGAGCGGTCGCTCGCGACTGACCTCACGGAGGACGACCTCGGGGAGACGGAGGAGATCTCTCTTAACTGGTCTCCGTTCCTGACGATTCTTTCATCTGTCAGTTCTTGTCGTGTATACCTTTATTCAATGCGACGTTGCGGATTCTCTCCGCTCCGTGGGATTTGTGGGCCACGCGAGCACCAGGTGCGCGCACCATCGCAGGTCGAAAGAGCAGCTGAACGGATCAAACACGGGAACATGCCATACCGGATTGATTATTCACTAAAGGAGGGTAGTGATGGATGATACGCACGGCGAGCAAAACAGCAACATGATGGAATAGCAGATCTCCAGCAAAACGGAGTAAAGCAACTCAACGACAGCGAACCCAACCACTGCGATATGGCGGTCCGGTAGGGTAAAATGAATTCCGTGGTATCCGATGGACGACGCGCCCCTTGACTCGGATGTGGACATGTCGGACACGGCGAGGGACACGCTGCGCAGCCGCTTGGCGCGATCGATGCCGAGCTGGTCGCCCTCGCGCTTCAGGCTCCCCTTGGGATCCCTACCGAGCGTGCTCAGCCTCCGGCGCGCGGTTGTGTCCTACCCAAACTCCCACTCGGACGCCGCGCTGATGTCAAAGTAGGGCACGCCGTCATGCCAGTCGCGCCCGTCGAGCTTGTCGCCCGGCCGCGCGTCGTTGAGGGGCACCTCCACGCCGACCCAGGGCCCGACCTCGCCGATGTAGTGCGCGTACGCGCGGAAGCGTGCCTTCTTCGACGAGATGATGCACGGGATGCCGATCTCGAGCATCGCGCCGCGCGGGCGGCGCCTCCCCGGGCGTGGCGTCGCGGATCGTGTCGGCCGAGCTCTTGCGCTTGAGCGTGGACACGCTCGCGGTGGACGCGACGCTGATGGGGTGGTATCATACACGACAGATAGCAGGGATTAAGAGCCTAGGGTCATCATGCGGATTGGTGTTTCTGCAGACCATTTTAGACCTAGTAAGTACTTGCCTGCCCTCACCCAGCATCCATTATCCCCTCCTATGCCAATTCCAAAGTCGTTCAGCTGTTGTGTCGAGTACCAGCGGCCACCTGCGTTGACGTGCAGTCCGTACGAGGACGATTTTGAGAAGTTCTTGGATCGTCTCACTATTGATACCATGCCCCGCGAAGCGTTCTCCCGAGTAAGAATACGTGATTTTCAAGCGCAGACGTGCAGCGGTTGAGGAGATATGCGCATCCTGAGATGGCGGTCGCCGCCGGAGGAAGCGAAGCGTGTGCGCAATTCGCGCGTCGCTGTATAACGGCTTGTAACCTCGAATCTTGGACACTACCACTCACTGCTCGCTCACCTTCGCTCACTCATTCTCACTTGTTCTCACCTGGTTATCAGTTTGACCATGGCTGATTCTTTCCAAGCCTTGTGTGCGGTGCTCCTCAAAGACCCCCACAGTGGACAGTTGAAGTACATTTCGACTGTTATCGTGTATGCCCCTCGTACCAGCCCTCTCGCTGAAGTGTTCCTGCCGAACATCTTCCGATCCGCAATGGCGCATCACAGCCTTCAGCTTGGTAGTCTCCCCAGCTACGACCAAAACGATTATGCGTACGGCTATTACTGGGTATGAGTCAAGTATACTCTCCATATCCTCGCTGACGTTTGCTCCAGCTACCTGACCGACAGGTAGTCGATCGCAAAAAAAACATTCGCCAGTGGCGCGAATACATCGAGGAACACTTCTGTAATGACCCTTCCTTTGTGGAAGACGCTTTCCTGCTCTCGAGCTTCAACGAGTTCAAGACAATCGAGCAGAAGCCAGACAGCTTGGTCATAATCCTCAGCAAGTATCACGCTACTGCACTCGTCATCAATCACTTGTACTAACGGTTGAGCATAGCCCCAACCCGGTCTGCTTCCAGTCAGAGCCGACCTCTCAGCCCCGTTGCCGAAGTACATGATCCGATAAAATGTACGTTCGCCCACCGCATACTCCAGCCGTTAACACTGAATGCATGGTCTAGATCGAGAGACGATTGCCAAGACGGCTCGTTCGCGTAAATCTCCGTCGACGGAGGCTCACCTCAGCCACCTGCGCGCTACTCAGACTCGCAATGTCGCCGACGCGATCTACAACGGTCGCCCGCTCGAACTGCTCGGTGTACCCGTCACGATCTACAGTTCCGCTTTCACCAAATTTCTGCGCGTCATGGCAGATGACACTCTGGAGTTCACTTCGACAGAGCTCAAGCGTATCCGCGAACTCATCGCAGTCAGCGTTGCTTATTACCCAAACGAGGCCGAACGGGTCAAGTATATGACCGAGCCGATCAGTTCGATCACGAACTATCGACTGCTCGACGTTACGGAGATCCCATTATCATCGGGCCTGATCAAAGCTGACGGCACCGTTAGGGCAAAGGTCGAGGATTTCACACCAATAGTCCAACCGTTGCGATGCATCGTCGAGGCGAAAAGCGAGATAGGGGAAGGGGGTTGCGATCCAATCGCTCAGGCGGAACGATGCTATAGGGCGTTCTATAGCTCTGAAGAGGTATGTGACCACATACACTGTGTAATACCATACCCTGATCACGCCATATTATAGGCTGAAAGACTTCGCGCTGCATGCTGTTGCCCTTGTCTCCTGATCGGCATGGCTGGCCCTCGAATCATGGTCAGCGGTGCTGTCTTTGCAGACACTCTACTTGTTCAGGAACTAAGCGACTATCGTTCCTCCGTACCTCGTCCAACACTCGCGAAGAGATCGCCGTACGACCAGCAAATTTACGAGACCGGACGGTTTCTCCGCGCCATCGAAACTGCTCTTGATGATCTTGGCGCATTCTATGAATCTCTGAAGCTGCCTCCACCCTGGCATCGCTCTAGGCCCGCCGCCTCCCTTGCTCCTCCCAACGTCTACATCGGCCCACAGTTTACGCAGTTTGAGGAGGATGGGCAAATGGTGATACTCACATACACAGGCCGACTCTCAGATGAATATCCGTTCCAGGCTGTATTCACGGCGATCACTCACGTAGAAGGCTCGGACACGGCGCACGACGTTGTCGTAAAGTTCACGCACAATTACTGCGAGGAAGGGCACAGGCTGCTTGCAGATCACCTGACGCCAGAGGGTGCACCGCGACCGCTCGCACCAAGAGTCTGGCACTGCTCCAACAACCAGGATGTTGGGATGTACGTTGTGGTCATGGACTGGATAATGGACACGGAGGAGCGCAAGATGACAGAGGAGGACCATGCAACGGTTCGCGAGGCCATTGCGCTGTTGCATGAGCGAAATCTGGTCTTCGGAGACCTGCGGGAGGCGAACGTGCTGCTGATCAAGGGCGGCGGATTGATGCTGATCGACTTTGACTGGTGCGGACAGGAGGGCACGGCAAGGTACCCGAGGGACATGAACGAGAATGGGAGCATACCCTGGGCTCAGGATGCAGAGGCTGGACAGCTCATCAAGAAGCAGCATGACCTCCATATGCTGGCGATGCTTGCGAGCGAGGATTGAAGTTCACGGTAGATTGTACGTTTGGTCGGCCTCCTCTCTGCGCGGGCTCGTAAAAGCCCGAGCATTGCGCGACCACACCCCCTGTGATTAAAGATGATATGTAGTGACCAACGGCTCCCGACGGAAACAGAACCTCGAGCTTGCCAGCTTCCGCAACCTGCCGCATAACCCCAAGTTGTTTGTCTCCTCTAGACAGACGATGAATGCGGCCTGATGAGAGTGAGCCTGAGCGAGCCTCCACAACGTCAACGACCCGCCTAGGGACATGAAACGGGATGTATTCGCACTGACCGTACGCACGCACGTACAGCAATATGTCCTACACGAATCCTCCAGAGATTCGAACCATCCAACTTCCATCCAGGATTGCGGTGAGCGCAAGGTATCATCAACTGTAGACCGACTGTAATACGTGTGTGACCATGCATGTGGGGGTCCAAGAACGAGAGTGTACGCATGTGCAACAAAGTCCTCGACGTGCCGCGAGCGTGCGCGTCACGTGTGCCGACGGGAACATCGTCCAGGGCGAGTGTGGGTGTGCGCTGTGGGGACCGGGTTGCGGGGATATCTGAAGGAAACGGGAAGATGCCGTGTGCAATGCGAAGGAAAGGAGATGAGAGGTGAGTGCATGCGATGAGACCCGAAGCCGTGCAAGCCATGAACCGATACCGAGAAGAGTCACAGCAGACAGCTGGCGACTAGGCA
>CCBP010000265.1:0-22023 GCA_000765035.1 Trametes cinnabarina | reverse complement strand
GGACGACAAGGCCTGGCAGGCGTACATCAAGCTCGAGATGCGGTACAACGAGCTCGACCGTGCTAGTGCGATCTATGAGCGGTGGGTCGCCGTCCGCCCCGAGCCCCGCGTTTGGGTCAAGTGGGGCAAGTTCGAGGAGGAGCGCGGGAAGCTCGACAAGGCGCGAGAGGTCTTCCAGACCGCGCTCGAGTTTTTCGGCGATGACGAGGAGCAGATTGAGAAGGCGCAGGCGGTGTTCAACGCGTTCGCGAAGATGGAGACTCGCCTGAAAGAGTTTGAGCGTGCGCGTGTGATCTACAAGGTGCGTCCTTCCGGTACATCATTGTCGATGCGTGCTTACCCCGGTTCAGTTCGCCTTGTCACGACTGCCTCGTTCAAAATCAGCCGCCCTTTACGCTGCGTACACGAAATTCGAGAAGCAGCACGGCACGCGCACTTCTCTCGAGTCGACCGTGCTCGGCAAACGTCGCATACAGTATGAGGAAGAGCTTGCGCATGACGGTCGCAACTATGACGTGTGGTTCGACTATGCGCGTCTTGAAGAAGGGGCATTGCGTGACTTGCGTGAGGAGGGCGCTACCGCGGAGGAGGAGGAACGCGCCGCGAACCGCGTCCGCGAAGTGTACGAGAGGGCGGTCGCGCAGGTACCACCCGGGGGCGAAAAGCGGCATTGGCGGCGGTATATCTTCCTCTGGCTCTTTTATGCGCTATTCGAGGAGACCGAGACGAAGGTGCGTTTTGCAAGCCACTCACGAGTGCTGATTGTGCTGACTTGAGTGCAGGACAATGAGCGTGCGCGGCAGATCTACGAGACGGCAATCAAGGTCGTGCCACACAAACAATTCACCTTTGCAAAGCTCTGGATCATGTTCGCGCGGTTTGAGGTGCGGCAGCTTAACCTGCAGGCTGCCCGTAAGATCCTGGGCGCTGCTATCGGTATGTGCCCGAAGGAGGCACTCTTCAAGGGCTACATTCAGCTCGAGTTCGACGTAGGACAATCCTTTCTCGCTGCGTGCGCTGTTTACTGATATAGCATTCACAGCTTCGTGAGTTCGACCGCGTCCGGACCTTGTACGAGAAGTACATCGAGGTGCGTCGAGGTGATCAGCCGTGTGATTGTGAGCCCAACGCTCTTTTTAGTGGGACCCTACGAATTCCGCCGCGTGGATCAAGTACGCGGAGCTCGAGACGCAGCTCGAAGACTTTGCGCGTGTCCGTGCGATCTACGAGCTCGGCGTCACGCAGCCCGCGCTCTCGATGCCCGAACTGCTCTGGAAGGCGTACATTGACTTTGAGACGGAGGAGGGCGAGCGCGAAAAAGCACGCGCGTTGTATGAGCGCCTGGTCCAGATCAGCGGCCATGTCAAGGTGTGGATCTCGTACGCGACGTTCGAGGCGGAGCCGATTCCTGCGCCACGTGCCGTGCGCGAAGAGGCCGAGGGCGACGAGGAGGATATTCCGATGGTCGAGGGCGATCCTGTGCGCGCACGGCAAGTGTTCGAGCGCGGTTACAAGGATCTCAAGAGCAAGGGCTTGAAGCACGAGGTATAGATTATTTGCCCTGAACTGCATACTGCTCGCTCACGGCATTGGCGTAGCGTGTCGTCCTGCTGGAGATCTGGAAAGCGTTCGAGGAGAAATACGGCACGGCCGAAGATGTGGTCAAGGTCCAGGGCATGATGCCCATCACTAGCAAACGCCGCATCGTCGACAAGGAGACAGGCCAGACGGTCGAGGGTATGCATTGATATCGCTTCTCGCATCGCGTTGTTGCTGACCCTTTGGAAATTGGCAGACTGGGACATCGTCTTTGCGGACGACGAGCGCGAGGCGAACCCTACGACGTTCAAGTTCCTCCAGATGGCTCATGCTTGGAAGGCTGCCCAAGCGCAAGCCAAGAGCGGTGGGGGCGCGTCGTCTTCGTTGTCCCCATTCGCTGCCGCCGCCAACGCCAATGCAGGTTCCAACACCAATGCTAACGCGAACGCGAATAGCAGGCAAACGCAGGGCCAAACGGATGCCAAGATGGACGATGCAGGGAGCGATGTGGCCAGCTCGCACGGGGGAGATGAGGAGTAGTGTTTTGTACCGTTATAGCGCTTTCGTGCTGTTGTATGAGAGACTGGGTTGTGCTGGTAGCGGGATGGTGGACTGTCCACATGCATCTCTGTGCAGTTCCGCACACTAGTATTCTACAAGATTGACTCAACTCGAAGCTGACTACTGTTAATTACTGTTACGTCGAGCCTATCGCAGTGGTGATGGGGCCAGTGTTGTCAAAGGTCAAGTCAATAGGCCAACAGAAGTCGGAGTTATTGACTAACCCCTATTGACCCGTCATTGACCGGGGTCAATGAGAAAAACTGGTCATACCAAGGGTCCCACTTCACTCCCTGACCATCACTTGCTCCACAAGGCAATCTGTTGCTGCTCCTCACGCTACCCATTACTTCATTGCTCTCCTCTGCATGAGTTCTTTCATGCCTTCCCTCATCTGCATCCATCTTCCCTGAGTCAGCCATCCGCATCATTTGTGTCCCTGTCGGACTGGCCTTTTGACATTATCTTGGAGAGTACAAAGGAGGACGCTTGGGCGGCCACAGACGAAGTTCTGGTGAGTTGTGAGTTGTGTGTTGCTGTGCAGTACAGGGTGCAGGATGGACGACACTAGGTGCATGTCTGTGGCTGAAATTCGACCAGAGGAAGGCCGAATGTGATCATTTCAAACATCTTGTGTTTTAGTATGTCCAAAGCCAAAAAAATATGAAAATATGCTTATCCTAAATTTGACTGGAAAGTTGCTGAAAGTCAAACATGCATAATGGTGTCGTATGCGTGGCAAGAGACTCTCCGTAACGGTGCTATGATATACCAATTGCGAGCCTGAGACTACACTGCCAAACCTAAGTCAGATGGTGGTCAGGCGAAACAGTGATGTGGGAGAGAGGCAGCGACCAGTCATCTGGTAACCTGGGCCGGATATTAGAGGTAGCTGATAACATGCATAACAAAATTCAGAATTATCAGATTGTACTCAGATGTCACTGATGTAACCAGGGGGTCGCCTCCAGATTACCTCGCCATCACTCATCAGATGGCTGTCAGCTCACCGGCAAGGTTGCTCCCAGATCTACGACACCATCTTGCGGACGGTATCCTTACCAACCCCCTCGCCTCATTCAGTGCGTTACTGAAATGGATGAGTAGGGTTGCATGCTGCAGACACTGGCAATGAGCCTCGGAGCTGGTGCCAATAGGCTGAGTACCACTTGAGTTCGTAGGCAAAGATAGGGCGACCATTGAGATGTACTGTGCTTACACATACGTGTCTAGCTATGGTATGCCACCCCAAACCCCGCCCTCCTTCGCTTGCTTGTTCTGTGTGCACGTTTCTGTGGCCTTGGCTTGGGTCTCAGCTTGTTTGAGAGGCCTGGTAATCCTGATGTCAGTTGCAAGCGCACTGTGTCTGGCGTGGTGATCGATGAGATATAGAATAGGCGACGTAAGTTCCCGTGGGAGGACCTCTCGTATGAGGGCAGCATTATGGAGCACGTGCATGTTGACCAAGTAGCAATCCAGCAGTTCATGCAATAGCAATTTTTGTGCTCAAGCTGTCAGTTTGCGCTCCTGAATAATGGGCTGATCAACTTGCTGTGAGCACTGTGCAGCTCATCAATGGTGTTGGGCGTTGAAGCTGAAGAGCATTAACTGCAATGACAGCACGGTGAGGTCACACCAAGGCTCGGAAGTGCACCGAGTCAAGATTGCGTACCTGGACAGGGACCTGTATGGTAATCAGTTCACTGCTGGAGTTGTTGATGTGATGGAGAACGGGCATGTTAAAGTACGGGTAGCGCTCGTGATCAATGACATACTGATCCATGATGGCCACAGTGTGGTTCACCTGAGGACATGAGAGGATTTTCACAATGTGCCCGACACGAGGGGTCTGATAGAGTTGCCAGTACATCAATCTTTGACTGGAGGAGTAAATAGAGTCATACCGGACTACGGGCTTCAGTCTCTCCTTTGTCTGCTAGAAATACTCAGGTGTTTGGCTTGCAAATATCATGAGACTGCACCACAAGGTACTGGCAGTGATACCACACGCTCTGTGCTGGATATTCTAATGAAGAAGGTGCTGAGACCCCATTCCGTCCATCTATGGCATGGTCTCATATGGCGGCACCTTTTTTACCTTTGGGCAACAGCTTGACAGTACCTGAGTATGACGGTAGAGTGAGACAGGACATACTTCTCATGGGAAGGCACTGGGAACAATGTGGAACATACCGGGAACAAGGGCCGATGGACTGACCCGTCCTAGGTGTTGCTGAAGCATGGGATTGTGCTGCAAAAACGAACGATCTTTGTCCCCTGCATGGATGTAGATTGCTGCACTGACGTCTTGTCCTTCTAGACCGTTGCCTTGGGTAGCAGAGCCAGGTGGTTCTGTGCCAATGGTCCTGCCAGTTGTGGCGGTCTGAGGCTGCTCTTTCCACCACCTGCCACTGACCTGGTGCTTGAACTGTTTGATACGCGCCATGCGACACACGATGTCATGGCTAGCCCTGTGATGGTTTGAGTAGACACTACAGAGGCGGAATATGGCATTCCAGCACTTGAAGATCTCCGTAGAGTAGAGAACAGCGGGACCATGCCTGCAGACATTCTTGACAAGGTGAACGAGGACGTGCAGCTTCTGCTTTGCAATGATCCGATTGGGATCAATAATTGCCCCGATGTCGAGGATGTTGGCAACATAGATTTTGAGGTTCTCCTTTCAAAGCAGTGTCAGCAGGACTCAAGGGGACTTGAACACAATATGTACCAGGTAGTGATTGAGATAGTCGATCCTATGAAAGCACAGAACTGCCTGTAACTTGCCCGTTGCTTTCCAAAGATCAAAGACGATACCAGGGCATACACCGTTATACAAGCTGAAGACAGCCAGTTGCTGGAGTATCTTGAAATGCTTCCCGAGAAGAGAGTTTGGGTATTGAACAATGAAATCCCTGAGTAAGGATGTGAGCGTAAGTCCATCAACAGTAGATGCCTGGAGCCTTACAGCAAACAATTGCTCGTTCTGCTTGTCCCATTTGCTGTTTGTCTTATGCCACACATACTTGTCAACACCCAGCAAGTATGTGTGTAGAATCTCACAGGGAGTGTCCTGGTGGACGTCGAGCCCTGGAATACTCAAGAGGGCATTGTAATGATTTCCTGGCCAGAGGTTCCATTGTTAGGCTGCAACAGCCACCATCGGTGAGCATTAGCACCAGGCAAGGACCACCAGGAGGTGTTTATATGGTCAGACACTCACGGTCGGCCTCCGGAATTTCTTTATACATGTTCTCTAGTTGCTCGATCAACCACTGAAAGACTTGGGCTTGGATCTCTTTCTTGATCTCCTCTCGCATTGCCTTCTGTGCATCCCCCTTCAGAGAAGCATCTCACAGTCGAGCATCCCTTGTTTCTATGTTGCTGATACACTCTTGCTGGAGCCTGCGTTGATCTGTTAGGATGTGTGCCCCCGGAGGGACAGAGAGGGAGCGGGGAAAGTCTGAACAGGTTTTGAGGGAGGTCCTATAAAATCTGGGGGCACAAGGGGTGGGGACTTTGGCAAAGCTATTAACAATGCCTTGAGTGATCTCATCTAAGTGTCCCCTATTTACTAGAGGGCACCGACAAGGGTATGGGGAAAAGCGGAGGTCCGATAGACGAGGGGCAGAGTTCCAACGAGTAGACGGAAAGGACGAGAGAATGGATTAGAACAGAGTAAGTACAGAGTAAGTAATAGGGTAAGCAACAAGTAAGCAACAAGAATCTGAACTGAGGCAAAGGCTACTACCAGCGCACCTTATGTACTAAGTGAGCCTACAAATATAGTAAGGGGTCTTGCATCATAGACAACGGAACTCCGGTAGCACCGAGGCCCTTGACATTATGCAGCCTCGGAGGTCCGGTAGGTCCGACACCCTATGGCATAAGACAAGATGAAGGATGAACTGGTAAGAAGGAGTATGATGTCACATAGCCTCGGAGCTCTGGTAGGTCCAAGGCCCAATGACATAAGACAAGGCAAAGGAAAAACTACTAGGAGGGAGTGGGTGGTGCGTAAGGAAAAAGTCCAAAAGACTGCTAATGAAGGATGTCCGGAAGTCCTGAGGTGCGAACCCAGAGTTCCTGGCACAGATTATGACACGATCCAGTACTGTGCGATTTTGTCTTTAACTCCACTTTTTGTCTGCAGCTGCTCAACAGCGTCTTGAACCCCAAGGCACACCACATGCAAGTGTTCACAAATTTCACTGATCGTTCTGTCCACAGTTTGTTGGTGTCCTCCCTGAGGATATCACATATCAGAAAGCAATGCAGCAGAGTGAAGGTGAGTGTCACCAAGAAGAATAAGCGGTAGTTCTCTTTCTCCTCACATTCTGCAGCTGTTCCGCCCACTTCACAGCGTCAGCATGAACAGCTGCCTTTGCCTGTCATATGTGAGCAATGCTCTGCCTGTTGGGGATTATCAGCGGGTAATATGTGTGGTATAATCCGGAACAGGACCTCCTGTTCTAGGACACAGTCGTACACGGCATGCCAGACATCTGGGCCGCTAATAACCAACCAGTAAGTCCTGTTGTTTATTCAATTCAAACAGGTGGCTCATGTATTTTCCTTAACAACACGCATCTGTTCTGAAGACAAGGCATACTGCAAGGTCAACACAAATTGAATGAAATATTCTTGCTGCAGCTTGGTGTGCGGGAGTGTCATATTTGCCATATAGACATTGGTATGTGCATTATATTGTTTTGTTCTGTTGCCTGACATGTTGTCGCTCCACGGCATCATCTGGACTGTGATTGTCGGTTTTCCCACAGTGATTTTCTGGACTGGATGTGGCATAACTCATGCCCATGCAGGTGATGATTCTATACTGCTTAGGTGATCCCTGGAATACTCCGCATGTGCACTACTTTCACCTCCAAAATTCAATAGATAGCCGTGCACCATGAGGTCCAAACAGTTGAACTGCAGGTTGTCAGCAGAGAATCACATCGGACCTTCTGCTGCCATAATGTGGAATATCTGTGCCTCCTCTCAAAATGAGTATGATATTCACTCGGGCTCATTACAGCTACCATCATGGTAACAGAACGTTGCCTCACCCTGCTGTCGTAGTCCACTGTATATCCTTCAAAGCTCTCGACACCATGGACAGTAAGCCATCTCAGCAGGATTGCAAACCACCCATCTCTTAACCGTGACAATTCTTTGATATAGAAATGCCATTGCGGCGAGTGCATCCAATCCGCCCACATGAGCTGCCCCAAGTCCAGACTTGTATCATCCATTGTGAACATCTTTTGCGAGTGGAATAACTCAGAAACGGGACCTTCTGCTTCTGAATAGAGAGGCATTTGCGGCCGGATAAATGGGTTGGCGATATTCTAACCAAATGGTGAGCCATTATTGCTGTGTGCATGTTATAGAGCACACAACTCTGCAGGATGATTTACATGGAACTCATTGTCCAGGGCCATGATATGCTGTGTCGGATGAAATCCCATCAACCGTGTTCACTCAGCCTGCCAGCTTCGAAGCGCTCAAAAGCCTGGGACCCCCGGAGTCTTGCACTCCCTCATAACCCAGAGGATGAGTTTCATCTGCTCATCTGATATCAGTGCACATGGCTGATGATCCATCAGGTCCACTATGAACCACTGAAATCCAAAACAACCTCAGCAATGGTTCACTCATTCTCATAGGCAAGAAATCTTACAGTCCGATTTGGATACGGCCACCAGGGATTGTTCTCACGCCCACAAGGTCCATCTTCAGGTTGACCTTCCTCCACGACATCTTCTTCTTCAAGATCTTTCAAACCTGGAGTCATATGCTATCAGTACGGTATGTTATCGCACAATTTCTTAATGTCACTCACCTATCATCTCCAGTGTCGCAAATATCGCAGAAATGCCTTGATCTCACTCAGAATCTGCCTGAGGCTCCACACCAGAGGAGACAAACTTAGAAAAGTCGAGTGTGCCAGTATGCTGACCCCGTTCAAGTGCTGTATTGAGGTCGAAGGGTCTTAATGAGTCTTCTCCAGCAGAAAATAGGACAGAATATCCAGCGGAGTTGACGTACATTCCATCCTTCAAGAATACCTCTGCAAAAGGATCTGGCACTTCAGGCGCTGCATTGAATTGAGGTACACTCTCCGCATCCAAGTTCATGAAGTTGTTGACTGATTGAAGCTGTGCAGGGACAGCTTCACATCACTGTCCACTGCTGCCTGCAGCATTCATCTCGGGAAGGAAAGCAAGTGCTGCCTTGTGTTTCGAGGAAGCTGCATGTCAACCGAGTGATGTCTTGGCCAGACAAACTGTACATCCATATTTATCTGAGCATTGTCGACAGCGTACAGATGTCTTGCTTCCTGGGACATCTTTAAAATCACCTATGAAGCTATGGCTATCAGCATAGTCGGTATGGCAGGCCCCGTCTGTCAGGGTTTCATCAGAGTTAGGGTTAGGGTTCCTGGACTTATGCTGCAGATGCTAGCTACATGGTCTTTAGCTTTTCACCATCCCACTTGTCACTACATCTGTGTTACTTCTGGCTAAAGATAAGGATCTAACGCACTTGAAACTGGCATGAGAAAGGCTCAACCCCCATGAAACTTACACTTTTTTGCGTTACCTGGGTCTCCCTCCCCAGGGAGACACCGTAGCCTGGGCAACACTACTGTGGCCCTTGCACCCTCACCACCCATCCTCTCTTGGCGATTTTTACCTCGTTCAATTTGTTTTGTAGAGCCCTACCCAACAGCAGCTCATTCATTTGAATCTGCAGAGAATTGGTGGAGTGGTGGAGGGTTCTTCCCTGGGTGGGGTAGGAGAAGATGGTGATGTGGTGGCAAAATATTGGCAAGTTCTCTGATGTTTCCTCTTGTATTAGATGCGTTGGAAAGCCCTTTTCAACCCCTTTCAAACAAGACTCCTCGCATCAAGATGCGCCCAGCCATTGTGCTGCTATTGCCCACATTGCCTCCCTGGTCAGACCTCGTGCTTCCCCCAGCCTTTGTGCCACAGGTTCACCCCTGTTCAGTGTGCGTCTGGGCTTGTTCGATGTGCCTGATCCTGGGCTTTCCAATGAGCCCTTACCCGTACAAACCCGACCGCTCGTCATCCCAGAAGTGCGCGATTATTGATCCCCTCCTCATCATTAACCCCATTCATCGCCTTATCCCCTATCTCCTCCATCCCTGGATCATTTCATGCTGTTCAGGTCTCAATCTCTTTGCATTGACAAGCTCCACAAGGGGATCCCATTGCCTTGGGATGATTTGAGGTGTGTACTGCACCAGCTGCGCCCTCATCCTCCCCCTCGCTGCCCAGGTTGGCAGAGGCATTCAGTTGCTTCCTGCTAGCACCCACTGGGCAAGAATTCCCCAACCTTCACATCCACTTCCTGGGAGTGCCGCCCCCATGCTCATTCCCTTTCCCTTCTCCCTCAACACCATAATCATGGTGCTACCGATGCAATCACATCGCTCCTCCTTGGGACAGGATCCTTGTCGAGAGGCCTTGCTGTGATAGACATTTCACTGCTACAAGCCTCCTTGGACCGCCATGTTGGCCCTGGGCTATAGGCCTAGGGGTGGGGCAAGGGTGCATACCAGGCACCATATGAATTAAGTTGGAAGGTCTGGGACATTATGCAGTATGTTCTCTTTACGTTGCGTTCTCTTTCCCTTTCTCCCATCCATTCCTCTTTCTTCCTTTATACTTCATGGACCCGTAGCATGTGTCCAGGGAGGGAGAGTGTAAGGGTTTCATCAGAGTTAGAGTTAGGGTTCCTGGACTTATGCTGCAGATGCTAGCTACATGGTCTTTAGCTTTCCACCATCCCACTTGTCGCTACGTCTGTGTTACTTCTGGCTATAGAGCAGGATCTAACACACTTGCGACTGGCATGAGGAAGGCTCAACCCCCGTGAAACTTACACTGTCGCAATCCAGTGTCCTTGGTCCATTTCCGTGAATGCTTGTTTTCTTTCTGCAGGGCATTGCAACTCACGTCTCTCCCACA
Source organism: Trametes cinnabarina (assembly GCA_000765035.1). Lineage (NCBI taxonomy): Eukaryota > Fungi > Basidiomycota > Agaricomycetes > Polyporales > Polyporaceae > Trametes > Trametes cinnabarina. The sequence goes on along the minus strand of CCBP010000265.1, from coordinate 11,926 downwards.
GCATGCAGGACTTGGCGAGTGCTTCAGACGACAGCCCTCACGTGCATGTTCAGCTGACTGCGCACCTTTTTAGTGCCAGTGCAACTTCACTGTGACAAGACCCGCCAGCATCCGAGTCCACATGTTGCAGGAACGCACATGCTCCCTTTTCATTCCTTCGTCCACATTCATGCAGCTTGTCTGCTGGCCATCCGGGATGGTTGCCCTCTGATCCTGTGACTGGACATGTCTTCTCCAGCACTTCCTTTGTTTGACTTTGACGAACTTGCCCCCTTAAGTTCCCCTCAGAATGAAGAACTGTTTCTCCCTGATCCTGGGCACAGAACGACAGTGACTCCAGATGCACTAGAATAGCCTTCACCATCACTGACACGAGCCATCCCTTCTCACACCTCACCACTGGCTGACAGCTCACACGCTGGCACTGAGCTCATCCCTGAGACTCAAGCTGGGTGCCGCAGACCAGCTGTCGAACTTGAAGACCTGGCCCAGCATGCTGAATGGGCTGCACGGTGCACATGACTGAAAACCACCGGTGCTCAGAAACTGAAGAAAATTGCTCAGGTATGTCACCCGCATTTGTTGTACTAAAGCCCAGCGGGGCACAGATCTATGCTGAAATCACTGACATGGTGAATGTGAAGCTTAGTGTGACAGAACTTGAGATATAGACAGCCACTGTGCTCATCAAGGTCTCCAAACAGCTCACTGCGCTCGTGCCTGCAGATGCACAGTGGTCAATGCCTAAGAATCTCAAGGTTTGAATCTGCCACTGGAATTCCGGTTGATACTGTCAATCACCATCTTCGTCAACTGTTTCCCCATGGCAGAAGAAGATCGAGCTCTATACATTTACTATCTTATGCTCCCCACAGCTGTCACAGTACGTCGAGAAGCAGACCCCAGTACATATAGTCTTGGTAAGCCAGCACTTGGGTTCTCGCACTGTTTGATGCTAAATTTGGTGGCAAATGCTAGAGAATTTTCGATTCTCACCCATTGTGGGGATATTCAAAGGACGTCAGGAATGATAAGTATAAACAGAACATTTTGATGAGCCATATAGAACTACTCCTAACTGACTGCTGCTCGAATATCAAGGAGGCTGTGAGTCTAACCATCCATATTGGCTCGGACTCACCTACTACTAGTATGATGTCTCATCTCATACCCCTCCGCTACTAGATCCTCTCGTCCATTGGTCCCGGATTGCAAGGTGCTGCCTCGGGTCCTAATAGCCAGACAACTTCCAAGAAGCTGAACATTGTCGAGCTTTGCGAGGCCATCATCGCAAGAGGTCCACGGAGCATTTCCAAGGATATGCAGGTCACTTTACAGATGTGCGCGCGCTTTGCTATGCTGGTGAGTTCCGCCTCTGACAAGCTGGCGAGCCCTTCACCCATCATCTATTCTCTAAGCACAAGTGCATGGTTGCGATTCTACAGAGCCCAACCTATAAATTTGACTGATTCTGGAACCTTGCAGATGCACAACTAGCAGGCCTTTGTGCGAAATATGAAGATGATCCCATAGCTATCACGCGGTGCACCTTCCCATCTGCTTTGATACCTGTTCTTTGGTGCTCATGGTTTAGCAGGCAGTTCACCCTCTGGCTCGAGAAGGACCTTGAGTTATATGGCCATGTTGGCCTCCCACAACACTCTGAGACGGATATGCATGAGACTCAAGACCCGGCAGATATGGCTGCTTCTGGTGCTCTCATCACGGATAGCGACTGAGTCTCCTCCACACCACTGATGTTGGGATTCAGCGCTGCAGTAGTTCTAGACCTGTTCATAATATACTCATTTAATGTCTTTCCAGTATGACAGCATTGTATTTGTATTCTACTATCCAAGGGAGCCCTCATAATACCCATCCATTGCATTTTAATATGCAGTGAATCCTGAGTCCTCGCCATTCCCAGCATGGAGATCCATGATGGTTGAGCTTGACATGCGCAAAGCATTATGAGCACATGGCCTGTATATTACTCTGACATTGTGGCATCCGCTATTGGCCAAAGTGGGAGTACAATCTGTTTGAGCCAGCAATGTATGAGACGGCAGAGCTTTGTGGACCCAGGAACACAATGGCGAGATTCTGATCATGCAAGCGTGGGCCGCATCTGAATACCTCAACAAGGACTCCGGTTGTGGCACGGGCAGGATACAATGAACCTCACACTCATATCACAAGCTCAAGACAGTCAGGTTGCGCTGTCAGGAGGCTATAATAGGTGACCTGCTCAGATGCCCTGGTAATTTTTGTATTGACTATGACTGCTGTCTGGCAGGGGCATTATCGACATCCGATGCGGCACTTCTCGCCGGAAAGTGTTTCAGACATAATTATCACCTGGCCTCAAGTCGGCGGTGTACTGGTGCTGGTACAACAATCACTTTGCACTCATTAGCAGTGAATTCAGCCTGTGAATATGGCCCGCTGCAATCAATAATAGCCCACCAATTCTGATGTGAGTCGTAGACTCGGCTGACGACACATTGAACCGCCGCGAGATCCACCACTTTGAGGACCCCTTCTTTCTGATAAAATGGTATTGCAAGGTCCAGAGCGTATTTCATATTTATGGTATGAATGGTGGCGAGAAGCAGTGTTGATGGTGAGGTTATGCCAAGTTCCTTAGAAATGGGTAGGTCAACCACATAGATGCTGTGGAGCTAGCCATAGAAATCACACGGTTCGAATCTTGGCGGGTGATTGCGGATGTGTGCGTACTTATTAACAAGCAGTTGGTACTATGAGCATGGAACTTGTTAGTATCCCAGGGCAGCAGCTTTGGGATATCTGAACATACCTAGATATATGTCACATCACAACTACTCTCTGATTGAGAGACAAGATCAGCAGCATGGATTGTGTTGCCTCTGTCAGTCCGCTGAACCTTTCCCCACTAATGTAGAGTGTATGGAACATGTCGTCTTGTGACCACCACCATTGTAACATTGAAGCGGGTGCCTGTTATGACGCGTGCCACCGGAGGGGTGGAGAGAGGGTAGCGGAAGTCCGGAGGGATTCCGAGGAAAGTCCTGGGAGCTCCAGGGACACGAGGGGTGAGGACTTCGGTGAAGCTATTGGCAACGCCCTGAGCGATCTCGTCTAAGTGTCCCCTATTTGCTAGAGGGCACCGACAAGGGGGACAAAGAGTAGTGGAGAACTGACGGACGAGGAGCGGAGTTCCAGCGAGAGGACGGAAGAGACGGAAGGATAGATTAGAGTGGAGTAAGTACAGAGTAACCAATGAAGTAAGCAACAAGAATCCAAACTGAGGCAAAGGCTACTACCAGCACACCTTATATACTAAACGAGACTACAAATATAGTAAAGGGTCTTGCGTCATAGACATTGGAACTCCGGTAGCACCGAGGCCCTTGACGTCATGCAGCCTCGGAGGTCCGGTAGGTCCGACACCCTATGACGTAAGACAAGATGAAGGATAAACTAATAGAGGCAGGTGTGACGCCATGGTGGAAAAGTACTAGACAAACTACTAAAAGAGTAAGGAGCGTAATACCCGTCGGAGTTCCGGGAAAGTTCCGCAGGACTTCCGAGGGGAGGAGCCCCCTAAGTCCTTCGAGGCACGGGATGTGACAGTGCTAAGCATTGTGCCAATTTGGTATGCACTGCAGTTGAAATCAGCTGTTCCCTCTGGGGAGCGAGAAGGGTCGCTTTAGAATCTGCACGGAACATGATGTCAAGGGCCTCAGTGCTACTAGAGTTCTGATGTCTATGATGCAAGACCCCTTACTATATTTGTAGGCTTGCTTAGTATATAAGGCGCGCTGGTAGTAACCTTTGCCTCAGTTCAGATTCTTGTTGCTTACTTTGTTGTTACCTCTCTACCTGTCTGTACTTACTCCGCCCTAATCCATCCTCACATCCTTTCCATCTACTCATCGGAACTCCACCCTTCGTCCATCAGAACTCCGCTTCCCTGTTCCCTTGTTGGTGCCCTCTAGTAAATAGGGGACACTTAGATGAGATCGCTCAGGGTGTTGCTGATAGCTTCGCTGAAGTCCCCACCCCTCGTGCCCCTGGAGTTCCTAGGACCTCCCTCGGAACCCCTCCGGACTTCCTCACTCCCTCTCTGTCCCTCCGGTGGCACACGTCCTAACAGAAACCTCTTTTGAGTCCAGCATCAACATTGTGGTGCCCATTGGTGAGGGCAGAAGCATTGGCCACACAGGCCTTACAAGTGAAGGCAAAGGGATTGAGGCCAAGTCTGCAAGCATGCACAGCTAGGGTGTCAAGTGTGATGTCAAGAGTGCCTGCAGGATGGGCTGTTGCTTTCACCTTGGGCTAGAGCTAATGGAGAATAATGGGCCACACATTTTGCCACTGGTACACGTCACCATGGCGCTACTGCTTCAGCCTCGCCCCACAAGCCTGGGTGCCAGTGATTGCAGAGCAGGGTCTTTACCAAGAATATACAAGGCTCCCCACTTCTCTGCATTACATGAGATGAAGGGGTAAGTCACATGTCATTGTGTGAACGTCCACCCTGGGATTGAGCCAGAGACTGACGCAGCATGCAGCCTAGGGAAAGGCCTCATATTTAGGGAGCTGGAGAGCCCTGAAAGGAGACTGAGTGAAGGAGATGGAGTATGCTTCTCTATGCAAGTTCTCCATAAAGATGTCAGCTGCGATGATACAGTTAAAGGAAATTGAGATACCTCTGGTGTAGAGGGCTGAACCAATAGTAGACTCAGCCGCAAGTGTAACCTCAGTAGGGGAATGCTACAGAGAGGCTAGAGAGAACCAGACAGATGAGCAAAACTGATGATATTCAAATGAAGGTAAAGACACAGAGAAGCAGACATGGTGTGCAGACTGTGGTTCAGAAGCGAGCCCTGATGGTCAGTGTCCACGCTTGTACTGAAGCTACTTTGCATGATTCACGTGGATGAGTAAAGAAGTGCACTGTTGTGGTTCGCATATTGCCCTGCTGAGCCATGTGCATGCCCATGTGCCTGGCGTCTATGCCAACTGCAGCCGAGGTTATTCTTACATAACTATGCTAAATCAGGACCAAGCCTGATGATTCTGCAACTGCTGAGAGCTATGCAAGTGGATGTCACTAAGAATCCTGATTCTAAACATCTGGACATCTCCCCTGCAACATCTACTGCATGCACACACACCCATTCCGATGTGTGCAAGAGAAGAAAACAAAGTGCAAGCTTTGTGTGCCATGCTGTATGTGTTGCAAAGTCAAAACTTTGCATGCAGCTGTTGACATGACCGCAAGCATCTCTGTCTGTGCCGTCTGAAAACATACAAAGACAATATGCTGAGACTAAGGGTGTGTAGCATGGCACGTAGCCTGAAGTCAAAGTGACATTCCTGTTCCAGCATGGAGATTCGGAAAGAGACAAAAAGAGAGATGACACAAGGGCGCAGCAGGAAACTCACCTTGTTGTAGTCACTCCGAGGTGGCTGGGTCAAACTCTGTGAATGGGCACATGTCGCAGAAGGTGTTGGTTGACAGTTGCGAAACCAGGTTGAGTCATATAGGGATGGTAGACATGATTTCTCGTCTTCTTCCTCGACTGGATATGACATTAACAGATACAGTCAATCAATGACAGGTGCTGGGCATAGAAGAGGCAGATGGGTAGACGTATTGTCAAAAAGGTTGGAGATGCAGACAATAGGTTTGGCTGCTTCCTTCATGGCCCATTCATACTCTGACTGCACCCAGCAGTCAGTGTCGCAATCAAGGAGGGCAAGCTTCCCTGAGAGAGAGATGATGTCATCATCAGTGTTGTGGTCAAAGAAGTGATCTGCGTAGCCAGGCTGTTATAAGAGCTCGTGCTTGGTGTTAAGTTCATATGGAGATGCGGCAAGGCTGCAGTGGGGAATGTGGTCCTGCATGGTTGGGTATACGACTTGAAGGATGGTGAGGTGACTGAAGGCACGGACACATCAGGATAAGCATGGACCCTGAGTGCATGTCCAGGAAGCAACTTGACAAGGAAAAAGGAACACATTGAGGACACGGATGTATAAACCCTAGTGGCACTCGTGTGCTCCTGCTGCCACTTGCTTGCACCACATCTGCAGCCTGCTCTCTGGCCCAGCTGTTCTGCAATTTTGAAGTGCTCAGGCCAGCTACGTACCTCTGACCAAGAAGCATCTGTGGGACTAAGCTGCTTTCTCCACAATTCTCGCTGAATGTTAAAGTTAAGTCCGTTCCACAGTTTGTCAACTTTTTCTCCCTTAGAGACCATATCAACCACTAGAAACAACGTCTCAAGCTCATGTATGAACTCACACACACTCCGAGTGCCTTAATGGTGATCGATGATGTACTCAGTCATCTGGTACATGAATCTAATGAAATATATTTGTGCATCCAGCCGCCCATCATACTGTGTTGGCTTTTTAGGCTTCAAGATAGGATTCTTGGTGCACTTCCTGCGCCTTCTCTTGCTGCGCCCTCCCAGCCAGCTGATTTTGTATTGGATGCCGTACCATCACCCAAGTCCTCCTGCGTGGACTCTGAGTCAATCACGTGGGTCTGTGGGACACTCCACTCACTGCTACCGCTGCCTGGTCATCAAAGCCCCGCTCCTGCAACCCCTGCAGCTCACTGTCACTGTTATGCTTTGTGGGGAGCACCACTGTATCTGTGTGCATATGCATGTGCATCACAGACAAACAGGAAGAGGCTGAACTTGGTGGACCCAGGCATAGGGATGGGGATGGGGATGGGGACTATGTCTCCATAAACATCAATCCCTGGGCCAATAGGCACACCCACACCGGTAGACACAGAGCGTGAGATGACATCCACCTTGGTGTATGCATCTGCTGCCTTAGATGTGTTGTGTGTGCTGTGCAGGGACTCGACTTATCTGCCTCATCAAACTCCAGTGGTACACCTGGTTGTGCCTGCCTCAGCTGCGGTGGTGGCACATCTGGGTCCAAGCTCAGACTGGGTGAGCATCGCCCATGCGAGATATGGCACACATGCCCAAGCCCGCAGCAAGGGCACCCAAGGCCCCCAGACATGCTGTTGCTGATGCCTGCAGTGTGCATGAGTGCCATTCCTGCAGATGCAGATATGCCGGGCATGCTGTTTGGGAGCATGGGGAGCACAAGGGGAAGGGATGCAGCAGGTACAGTGGCGTGGCCAGCAGGGATACCACCATGCGTGGAAGAGAGACTGCTGCTTGTGACGAACCCATTATTGGCCCTTGAAGAAGAGCAGCTGTGAACGTGCTCACCTTGACAGGCTAGCGGACCTCGATCTTGGCTGAGGGTATGTTCACTGGCAGGTGTGCACGGCAGATGAGCTTGTAGTAGTCCTCACTGAGGGGTCAGTGCATTTATGAGGAAAAAGTAGGGGGGGGTGTTGAGGGGTTTAGCCCCTAAGGCCCTTTACGGTGAGGGTTAGGCAAATAGCACCTGTCACGCACTGGTGCAAGTGCGCCAGTGCGCAACATTGGAGCACAGTGGTGCACTTGCGCCAGTGTGTGTCACTTGCACTAAATAGCATCAGTATAACTAATAATATGGACTATGGTTTATGAGGCTGTGCAGTGGCGCACTTGCGCCAGTGTGCATCACTCGCACTCAATAGCATCAGTATAATAAGATGGCCTGTGGTTTATCAAGATGTGCAGCAGCGCACTTGCGCCAGTGCACATCATGCACAACAAAGAGCAGCAGTATAATGACATTGTCTATCATTATTTATCAAAGGGTGCACTGGCACAAGTGCACCAGTGCACCCTATGAGTGGTAATCGCCATGTTGTAAAGATAATAGAATTCAGAGAAATGTCAAGGTTAGGGAATCTCCTGTGCAAACATTGGGCCAGTGAACACCTAAACATATGTGCCACATGATCTCATGTATACAATCACATGCTAGTGAACAGGAGGCTCCAACAGCATATCATTATATGGTCTGTCCATTAGAACATGAGCAGTAGTTGCTTTCACATATGAGGACACACGTGGGTACGCTAAGGCTGCATTTGAGTCAGAATAGGTGTGGATTACAGAAACCGATCAGAAAGAACCCAGGAGAGCTTCAGCCGCCTGGGCAGATCTAAGAGGTATAAACACATAAAGTGACCAGTGTCGTGACATTCTCCCTCCGCTCTCTCCCACTGATCAACAATCATGAGTGGGATTCTTGCAGCACACGGTGGCCCACTTGAAGTCAACAGGGTATACAATGAGAATATTAACATGTACCACAGTGAGTGTGGGCTGCTTACACATGCACAGACGGTGTGCTGACATCTGCAATAACAGTCTGGCTCAATGGCATCTTGATGGAAATGGAGATTGGTGACATGTAAGCATAGCACACACTCTTGCATGTCTGGCAGCAGAGCTCCTGAAAGGCAGTCCACCCACCCTAGGCCGTCATATGCTGGGTTCGGCTGTGTGGTCATCACATAGGGGGGCTTTGGAAGAATGGCATGGAATGTGGGGTAGTCGAGGACCTGGTAGACGATCTTTCCGAGGCTTAGATTGGCGAGCTGGTGGGTACAAATAAGGGCAGTATCGAGAACGGCTTGAACTTCTCAATGGAAGTTGTGGTCAGTTCCAGGGTGAGCCAAGGCAAATGTCCTCATAAGGTGAAGAGCTGGGACGATGTCGGCAGCGGATCGGTAGACATCCACCTACGCAGATAGACCCACTACTCGGAGGCCTAGGAGCTGATTCACCGCGCAGTGAAGGTCCGGGTGGACTAGGGTCCAACGGACCCTGTCAGTGAAAGTTCCATTCTTGAAGGAAGATGTTGGTAAGCGAGGAAGGTGGTCGTATGTCAGGGACTGGCCGGGAATAGTAGAGAGGTTGGGTATGAGCTGGTCGAGGAATTGTTGGTCTCGGATGTGGGGCTGAGTCTGCAGGCAGGCAGGGTTCTGATACTGAAGCAGGAGCAATGAGAGCAAGGCATGGTCAGGGAAGGGTCGATGTCGTCAATAGAGGGAAGACTGAGGGGTAGTGAAGAGAGGGAAGGATGGGAGATGAGTCTGGTTAGGCCATTTTGTGCTTTCTTTTATAGGTTTGAAGGATTGTTTGTGCATGTTTGATATCTTTCTCTTGGAGCCATTTGTTCTCATAACTCGGTCTTCCCTTCCATGTGACAAGGTACTAAATCCCTTCTCGTGCTGGCTTCTGTTGGTTGATTATGGATTCAATTTCCCACTCCTCATCTCCATTGATAACGTCAGGTGGTGGTGTGACATAATTTGGACCATGCTCTGGGGTGGTGCGATAGTGGGAGATAAGGGATGTGTGAAAGACGGGGTGGATTTTCCATGTGCTTGGGAGTCAGAGTTTGACCGTGGCAGGCCCTATGACCTGGTCAATGACAAATGGCCCTTCACGTTTGGGTGCCAGTTTCCTGTTGGGGTATGGTAGTGAAAGATTCGTTGATTCCAGAAACACCTCACATTGCCCGCTGCTCTTCATTTTGCCATCAGAGCCGCTGCTTTGGTGTGGGATGCCAGTGCGTTCTCTCTCCAACCCTGTAATTTGGTTAATTGAGTGCTTTGGCCGGGGGTGTACCGTTCCGATGGCCTGTGGTTGGTATCCTATAAGCAACTCGAATGGGCTTTTGCCTGTCACTGAATGGGTGCGTTGGTTGTGGGCAAATTCGAATTGTGGAAGAAGTGTGCTCCAAGTATCTGGATAGTCGCTGCAGTAGATTCTTAGTGCCACTTCTAATTCTTGAATAGCCTATTCTGATTGTCCATCTGTTTGCAGATGATGTTCTGTGCTGAGTGATTGTTGAATTTGAGTAGCTTGTTCAATTCTTGGAATGCTTTAGAGATGAATTGCAGTCCTCGATCAGAGATAACATAATCAGGTAGCCCAAAATGGCTATATACATCCTGCGCCAGTATGTGTGCGGTGTCCATTGCACTGGTTTCCTTGGTACAAGGCAAGAGAACAATGGCCTTGGTGACATTGTGATCCACTACTACTTGTATTGCATCGAATCTGTTGGAAATTGGTAGGCCTGTGACATGGTCCATGGTGATCATCCCAACAGGTCATGGATTTCCTTGGTGTGGTACAGATAGTAGTCCTGGGTTGGTGGGATGTGTGTTGACTTTGGCAGTTTGGCAAGTGGCGCATCCTTGAACATATTGTGTTACAAATTGTCGCATTTCAGGCCACCAGTAGTCTCTTGAAACAAGTTCATATGTTTCTTGAATTCCTGGATGGCCTATGATTGGAGGGTTGTGATGGTTGCGTACTACCTCTCATTGTAGTTCCTCTTCTGGTGGGATGTAGACTTTGTCTTGAACAGGACAATGTCATCATCCATCCTCCAATCTTCTTTTTTGCTAATGATTAGGTTTTTTCATAGATGCCATGCTCTATTCAGAGTTTCCATGACCACTTTGTCCCTTGAGGTTGTGTCTCTGATTCGTTCTTGGTGTTCGACGTGTACAGCTTTGGCAAAAAGGTCATTTGGGAGTAGGATGATATCTTCATTGTCATGTGTTTCAGGGTTGTGGTCGGATCCACGTGGGAGTGCATATGCCTGTACAAGGGTTTTTCCGGGTTGGTGAACTAACTTGTAGTTGAATTGAGAGAGGAATAAACTCCATTGTGCTTGGCGACGGTTCAGCTTCTGTGCACTTTGGAAGGAGGTGAAGTTTTTGTGATTCAATAGGATCTCAACTGGATGTAGTGCCCCATCCAGATAATGTCGCCATGCTTCCAGTGCTCGGATAATTGCTAGTAGTTCCCAGTCGTAGATTTGATAGTTGCATTCCGCTTTAGTGAATGACTTCGAGAGGTATGCACATGGGTGCCATAAACCATCCTCCCCTTTTTGACGCAGGACTGCCCCAGTTGCGACCTTAGATGCATCACATCCAACCTGAAATGGCTTGGTTGGGTCTGGTGTAACCAAGATTGGTGCTTCCATAAATCGTTAGGCATCATTGCATTCTTTAGTCCATTCCCATGGGGTATCTTTTCTTGTGAGGTTGTTCAGTGGCTTGGTGATGTCGGCGTATCCTTGAATGAATCGGCAATAGAAGTTTATGAAACCTAAGAAGCTTTGTACCTGCTTCACGGTCGTTGGGGTTTGCCATTCCTTCAGTCCTTCTAGTTTGACAGGGTCCATCACTATTTCGCCAGGTCAAACAATCGCACCTAAGAATTCTACTTCCTGCTTATCAAACTCGCATTTCTCGCCCTTGAGATAAAGGTCATTTTCTTGCAAACGCTGTAGCACCTGTGTTGTATGTTTGTGCATGTCGTCTAGGTTGTCTGAGAAGAGAAGAATATTATCCATGTAGATAATCATCCATCCTTTAGTGAGGAAATTCTGAAAGATGGCGTTCATTATCGCTTGGAAAGTTGCGGATGCATTGCATAATCCAAAGAACATAACCGTGGGTTTGAATAGACCGCGAGCTGTTTTGAATGCCGCTTTCCATTGATCACCCTCTTTGATGCGTACATTATTGTATCCTGCTCGTACGTTCAGTTTGGTGAAGATGTTGAACTCTGAGCGATTGCTCGAGTTTCTGTGCCCGTATCAAGTCGAGATTCACCTCATAGGACGCTTGCATTGCGTACTTACACCACTCCTTTCCATTCGTCGCTCCCTTTCTCCGTTCTCGAGATATCGCTCACATCGCATTTTAATCATTTGCATTGTCCCGGGATTGAACCCGGGACCTCATCCTTCCTTTTTGCATTTGTTGATTTCTGAGCGCTTCCCCAGCGCTGTGGCTTGTTCTACTGTACAGTTAGCGCCTTACGTAACGCCCACAGTACACAAAGCGCCGTGTCGAGCCCTGGAGTCCTCAGACTTCACAGAGCTCGACATAGGTGAGTAGAATAGCTGCTGTTAATGTATTAGACTTCACAGAGCTCGACATAGGCCATTGTGATTGCTCTGAGGCACACTGCAA
>CCBP010000264.1:90071-100769 GCA_000765035.1 Trametes cinnabarina | reverse complement strand
TAGATATTATTTGTAGCGGCGAATGTTGCGTATTTTACGGTCTTGGATAAGGTAAACCTCACCTGCATGTTGCAAGGTCGACTCACTCAAGCAGAACGTAGGCCACAGTAGGGCTCAGCAACACGGTCGCGCTAGATTTCGGTCGAGCGCTATTCGGGCCCATCGGCGGAGCTGTCTTCGCAGCCATGGTCGCTTTCTCGTGCTTTGGCGCCCTCAACGGTCCGTGACTCTGCCTCGCGACCATGCCGTTTGCTCACGCGTGCGCCGCTTTTAGGGTCATTCTTCACTTCCTCGCGACTCATCTATGTCGCTGGAAAGGAAGGTTACCTGCCCGCCTTGTTCGGGAGGCACAACAAGCTGCTCAAGACGCCCTTGAACGCGATGTGCTTGAATGCGGCGTTGACGATCACGTTCATCCTCATCGGGGGCGGTTTCCGGTCGTTGATAAACTTTGCAGTAGTGGCGTCATGGGCGTTTTAGGGTGTGTTCAGCGGAAAGAATCGCCCGATTGTTTCGGTCGATTCCCCCGCCAAACCGAAACAATCGTTCAGAATCGCAGAATCGATTTTTTCACCACAGTTTTGTAATGAGCTGACGAAGAATCGGGAGCCTGTTCACCGGCGCCGATGCTTCACCGATTCTTTTGAGTGCTGCACCGTGACTAAGCGTGACCTCCGGTGACTTCTGTGAGGATATGACGACGTCGACCTCGCGTCGCGTTCGGCGTCCTCGCGCGTCCTCGTTGCTCCTCCTTACGCTCAACAGTCCCTAAGCCAAAATGTCTCGCGGAAAAGGCTCTAAGGTTTCTGCGGGTGGCTCCAGGTCTGCTAGTGTGTCTACATCTACTCAGGATACTGCCGGCGCTGCCAAGGAGAACGCGAAGTGGACACTAGAAGATGAGAAGGCATTCGTCGGCTACCTTACCGACCACGTCGCCGAACGTGGCGACGGCAACTATAAGATGACAACATTCAATGCGGCGGCAGCATACCTTGAAGGGCGGAGAACTGCTGGCGGTCCAAAGACCGGGACGGGCTGCAAGAATAAATGGGCTCGGGTGCGTCTTTGTCTTTCTCCTGTAGAGCATACCCAGGCTAATATAATGAATTTGTCAGATCAAGGAGACGTACATGGTGTGCTACAAGTTAAAGCAGAACCATGGTACATCCGGGTTCACATGGAGCGAGGAGAAGGGGGCGGACATAGGAATTGAGGATGAGCCCATATGGGAGGCGTACATCAAGGTGCGTCACTGCTCATCCAGTCCTACCTCATTGTCTGATCTGTTATACAGAAGAACCCCAAGGCTGACCATTTCAAGAACAAGGGATGGCCTCTCTACGATGCTGTAGATAGGATCATACCTGACAAGGTGAAGGGCAAGAATCTCTTCGCCGCTTCGCAAGCACCCGTCCCCACCCCCCAGTCTTCCGATAACCCTGAAGGGAACACCTCAGAAACAGATGGTGCGGATGAGGAAGCATCCCAAGACCCCGCAGATGTCTACATACCGCCCCCCGCTCCCCCTGCGCCGCCGTCTGGGCGCAAGCGCTCCGCTCTTGAGGCCGAGAACTCAGTGTCAACCCCCTCCCCTAGCGGTTCATTTACGACACAGCGCCCACCTCGAGACACCGCCGTTTCTCGCTCAATCGACCGCATGAGTGAAGTACTCGCCGTCATCGCCGGGCCGACGTCAGGAGCTCCAACAGACGTTTCACTCGAGTCAACTCCCAAACGCCGTCGGATCGCAGTCGAGCTTGCGGCCAAGCAGGAGGATGAGGAGCTGTCAGAGGACGACATGGTTGAGCTAGTAGAGGTCATGCGACGGGACATTTCAGCCGCAGATACGTATCTCTCTTTATCAAAGGCCAACCCAAAGTTGCGCCGCGCTTGGGTGCGCCGTGTTGTCAATGAGCGTTACTCATAGTCTGGTTCTGGGTCTTCATCGCTATGGGCTGGCTAATATATAGAATATGTATATATATATATATGCTCAATTTAATAATGTATCTACTCCATCTGCTCATCCTCGCCTGCTTCTGCCTGCCTCAACCAGCCTTGATACGACTCCCACATTGTCTGCGCTATGTAGTCTCTGCGCGAATCAGCACGGCTGCGCTCGGCCCTCGTGGCTGGCCCTTCTGCGAGCTCGCCTGTCTGGGGTGCACGGTCAGGATCACCTTGAACATCCTGGAAGTCTTGAATCTCGGATGGGTCGTAGATCCTGATGAAGTTGTGTAATGCACAGAGTGCAGGTGGTAAACGGACCTGGTACTTCATGTCGTACTCGCAGCCTGCTCGGAGGATAGGAAACCGTTTCTTCAGGATGCCGAAAATGCGCTCGATGGCATTCCGGAGTTTGGCATGCCTCAGATTGAACAGCTCCTCCTTGTTAACAGGCCTATAAGAACAATCAATAAATAGATTAGTCCTTGTGAAAAACGGGACATACTTGAGACCTGCACGACCCCATTCCGCAAGGTGATAGCGAACACCGCGGTATGGAACCAGGAGGAGGTCGACAAAGCCATACCCTGCATCTGCAAGATAGTAACGGTCCCCGGGGACTCGGAAGTCCACCTGCCTTGCCATCTGGAACACGGTGGAGTCGGTGGCGGAGCCTTCGATGCCGCTGAGGACGTAGGTGAAGAGGAGTGTATCTAGTGTGCATGTGGCGAAGACATTTTGTGAAATGCCGCCTTTGCGGTTCCGCGAAGCGCTGCGCTCATCCAATGGCAGTGCTGTAACGATGTGGCTACCATCGGCAGCCCCGAGAGCATGGTCGAAAAACGGATGGTAGCGGGGATTGTTATAAATGGGGGTCGGGATCGGCTCATCTTCTTCGGGGAGGCGTACATAGGTGGTGTAAAAGGGAGGAGATGAGAAGGCGAGAAGCATCTTTTTGAAGTACCTCAATGGGAAGAAAAGATAAGTATATTGGTGATTGTCCTACTAACATAAGATCTACGTACTTGGTGATAGTGCCGTTTGCGCGCTGGAACCGCTCACCAATGTGGCGCACAAACATACCTGTTCGGCATGTGTAGAGGAAGATTCCCAGCTGTTCCTCCAGTCTGACCTCCCGGGAGTCTTGATATCCTAAGGAGCGAAGGACCCGTACAAGGGCAAGGAAAACCTCTCGGTGTACTCCGAGTTCGTGGTGAATGCGATCATCGTGTCCGTCGAGCAGCTCCCGGATCCACCCCTCACCAGAGAGACTCGAGGTATGATAGGGTGTTTTATCGGGTACACTGGCGGCGAGTGCGACGGCAGTAACAGCAGATGTGATGGCAATGCGGGTTTCGCGTCTGAGAAGTGGCATAGGTAGGATGTGCAAGGATAATGGGTCGGAGGGTAGTATTACGGGGAGGGCACTCAGCGCGATTAGTATATAATTGAGTAGATCTTATCTGACTAAAGACATGCGCGCTTAGTCAGGCTGTGACATCCTCCTCTCGCTGGTTTCTTGCCGCCGAGCTCCCCGAGCCTCCAGATCTTTTCGGCGCTGCAAAAGAATCGGCGTGAAGAATCGGCCGGAGAATCGGGCGATTCTTTCCGCTGAACACACCCTAAGCTTTCAAACCGCAAAGCTCGGACTATGTCAGTGCCACGCAGACGAGTGACGTCGACGACCAAGGTCGGTCCATCTGATGACGGCCTGACAGGGTCTCAAGGTCCCCAAACGCCGGCATCCAAAACGCGTTGCACGGTGCCGGTCCGACGCCATCGCCAGGGAGCTACGCACGAGCGGCGGCGCGGATCGGCCTGAGCGGCGTAGGCAGGCCTCGCGCGAAAGCGACGATGGCCACAAGGCTTGACCACCGAAAATCGGAGTTACAGCGCAGAGACCAAGACAGGCATTACGGTTTTGCAACTTGAGCGCGAATGGTGAGCGTCGAGAGTATGTATGATAAGCGTAAGATTGCAGGACCATACCATCATACATATCTGGAAAAGCATGCCCCGCCCGCTCGTTGGGAACGTGGCAGGACCTGGCGATCAGGAGGACGCGCCGGACACGCGCGTACGACCCTCCGACGAGAGAGCAGTGCACCATGAATTGGATGGGCGCTGCAAGATGCAGATTGCAGCGCACGGCGGTCGCACGCCTGAGTGGGTCGGTGCCCCAGAATGACTACGTACGGGAACGGTGGTGTGTTGAGAGCAGATGAAAGAGAGGAGGTACATAAAGCTGAAGCGTTGCGAGCCTCGAGGCGTCTGGAGGGAGAGAAACGCGGCCGACTGCCAAACGGGGCACAAGAGCGGGCCACGTGGGAGGATACATAGTTTCCCTTTCATTGTGCTTCTTGGCCGTAGCCTCCCCTCGCCTTCTCTCCCTCGAGCCATTGAACGTCGTTGCCTCCTCCCTCCACCACCACCAGCGTATGTTTTTCTTCTCCTGACATATCTCTCGCACTCTCTCTGGCGACCATACATCTCCACTATTCCTGCCTTTTTCCATGTTCCAATTCAGACGCGATCCTCCGCCCCAGTCCCGCCAGCCCGAAAAGCCCAGGTCTCGTCCACGCTCGCTCTCCACGCGCTCGTCCTCCTCGTTCTCCACCGTTGCCTCTGCCGCCGCCCATACCCATCTCCTCCCCCGCCGCGCACCTCTCGCACCTCTCGATCCTCAGTCGACTTCTACAAACGCTTCTCATACCGGTTCCGCCCTTGACGATCAGATGTCCCCCGCCTCATCGTCATCTGCGTTCCTAGGTTACAATCCTCCCGACGACTCTCGCGACCCCGACCGCGCTCGTTATAGCACTGGCAGACAGTTCATCCCTCGTGCTCCTCCTGATGAGTTCGGCGGCAATCTCCCATCCTCCTCGAGGCGCAGATCCATTCCCAACCAGTGTGTAACCCTTCCCTTGTCCTCTTGTATTTCTCATCCCGATGCTCACATTCCGCTTCCAGAGCCCAAAGTAGCACGACCGTGTCACGCCCTCCTCAACTCCAGCAACGACATCTCCCACGACGCGCAACGCATACCCCCTCCTCTTCGATCACCTCTTCCCGCCGAACCTCACTTCCCACCATCCTCCATCACTCGGCAACTAAGACGGCTCCGTCACCACCAACCACTACCACCACCATCAACGACAATGCCAGCTTCCTGACCGCTTCTGACGACATATACTCAAACCTGTCCTCGTTCACTTTTGGTGCAGCACGTTCGGCTTCCTCTTCTCGCCGTGCAGAGCATATAAGCCCTTTCACAGTCTCCGGGCCCAACGGGGCCGACCGCACTCCCCGCCAGTCATTATCGACCCCCAGCAACGGCTCACGTACTCCCAGGGACCAGTCGACGGGAGCTAACGAGCACGGAGACGACGAGGAGGCTGCACGACAGAACAGAGCGAAGATGCGTGCTATCGACGACGGTACCCGTAGGCCGTCCCTTCCCACTAACGCTCACTCGGCACCGGCGTCCTCTCTGTCTTCGCCTCCCCGCCCCGAGACAGATTCTGAAGCGGAACTCGATTCTGCCACATATGGCGACGGAGAAGAGCTTGACACGGACGTCGAATTCGATTATCGCAACTTCTCCCGAGAAGACGTCTCCGATGTCGCACTACATCACACATATGACTACAAATCCCTTGGCCGAGCCGCGGGAGATGAGACGATGAGTGCGGCATTGAGCGCGGTTGAGCACCACGAAGAGGATGAGCGCATGGATGTGGGTATGTCGTCTCCTGTCATTTTCGCCCGAAACCGAGACAGCAGTGGAGAGTCAAGTTCGAGTCCCATCTCCTCGCCGGCTCAATCTCGTCGAGGAAGTGTCCCATGGAGTATCGCCTTAGGACCACCCATGGTACGAGATCGGGAAGACAGCGAGTCGACTATCCTAGCTGGAAGGCGGGCGAGCCATACCTTGGACGAGCTCGGCCACCCCTCTGCATCGACTTCATCCTCGCAGGCGACCAGCCAACTCACATCTCATCCCGACCGGCTTATCGTTGAAACTTCAGCACAGACCCAGACCCAGACACAGTTTCAGGGTCAGATCCAGGAAGAAGAGTGCGAGCAGCCTGCACAGCAGCAGGAGATCCAGCCTCCCGAGCCCGGTGCGAGCGACGCATACGAGGGTTTCAATCTGCAGTACGTCCTTGGCGACCCCTCCCGACGTTCTTGGTCCTCTGGTGCGCCTTCGTACGTTGCCCCTGGCTCGGATTCGCGACGAGGCTCGATCGCGCCCTGGGAGAATAATTCTATCTCGAGTGGACGGCGCTCGAGTACGACTACGATGAGCGATGACGCTTTTACTTCCCAGTTGCGCAAGCTGGACAAAGGCTACACACGGCGGCACGAAGAGTGGAGTTTCAGGAAGGAAACCGTGGACGGGCCCGGTCAACCGTCGAGTGTGACTTCGCGGGCCGGTCGTCCTACCATCCAAGAATTATGGCGTCACGAGTACGTGGGCAGGTTCAGGGTGGATAAGTCGTGGACAGAACGTGAGGCCGCATATGCTCACCTTCCGCCTGCGCTCGTTGCTCAATTTACCGCCTGTCGCAGACCCCAATAAAGCGCCTACGCAGCGCATCAACGTCCGTCACATCGCCGATCCTTTATCCCGCGGGAACACCCGTGGCGGCCCCCACTCGATCATCCACCGGCACTCGCGCGCGGTCGCGTTCAGCATCTTCCGCAAGTATGGCATCTTTGGCCATTCGACGCAGAAACCGGGCGGCACGTCTTTCCACGTGCACACAAGCGGCACCATCCTCCTCGCGCCTATGGACGTGCAGACGCAGTTCACCAGCACTCGTACCACGAGCCAGCTGAACACGTACGGCCACTTGAGCGAAGCGCGGCCCTCGGACAAGGATGCAGCAGGCAGGGAGAGGTCGAAGGAGAAAGAGAAGGAGAAGACGAAGGAGAAGGGCAAGGAGAAGGAGAAACGCAAGTCGAGTCAGAAGCGCATCACGCTCTCCGGCGGCAAGTCCGATCACAACCAGACCACTAGCCTGGGCAGCACGTCAAGCTCGGTGACGCAGCGGATGACCGGCGACGAGTCCTCATCCAAGCGTCACAATTCCGAGCCGCCTTCCTCTCCCGTTCCTACCTCCCCGACGCTCCAGGGCTCCTCCTTTTCTGCGATCGCTACGACCAGCTATGCTCCCTCCATCACGACCGCCACGACCGTCTCCCTGCGTGAGTCCGCGGACACGCGTTCGCCCTCTTCATCCTTCGACGTCTCCATATCTCCTAGCATCATTCGTGTACCCATGCATGAAGACCTGATGGACCTCGACGACGACGACGAGCGTAAGCACGTTCCCCGTACCTCTCATGCAGAGGCCTTTGCCACGCTCGACTCTGGGCGCATTGAGTACATCCGAGGGCGAACGGACCACCACATGGACCACGACCACGTCGGAGGCGGGCTCATCGACAGGCTCACGCGGCGCATTCTCGGGCAGAACGCGCGGGT
This sequence comes from Trametes cinnabarina, assembly GCA_000765035.1. Lineage (NCBI taxonomy): Eukaryota > Fungi > Basidiomycota > Agaricomycetes > Polyporales > Polyporaceae > Trametes > Trametes cinnabarina. The sequence goes on along the minus strand of CCBP010000264.1, from coordinate 93,331 downwards.
GGCGTCAGGCAAGCCTGCGGGTCCCTCCCCGGACGTGCCCTTCACGTCGACCGCGCCGCCGTGGGTTACGCTCGCCCCGCGGTCCAAGCAGGAAGAGCGGGAGCGCGTCATCCAAAACCTGAGCGAGTCCTTCAAGGACGTCGGGCTTCTGCCCACGTTCAAGACCGGTCGCGCCGAGCGCACCGCGAAGCCTAAGCAGCCGCTGAAGAACGCCGCAGGAGTCAACGTGTTCGAAGAGGTACCCCTGGACGCACTTCACATGTTGCTTCCTTTGTGGCCCGGCGCGACGGACGACGGGTCGACGACCCCAGGAGACGATCCGGGGAAGTACGTCGTTCCCGTGGAGGAGCGTCAGTACCTCATCGTCTACTACGTGCCCTTCGATGAGCGGAAGAAGGACAAGAAGAAGGGAGACACGAGCAAGAAGCGTTCGCGCGCAGACTCGCTCTCTGCAGCCATCGCCGCTGCTCCGAAATCGAGAGGCATCCCCAAGCACGCGTTCCGTGTATGCGCTCGGTTGGTCGGGTGCCACGACTTCCTCGGCACTGGTGTCCGGTTGCCTACGGAGGGCCTCAGCATCACTGGCTCTATGGCGGAAGCGATGGAACAGCTGCCACCAACGTCAATCCGTGATAAACATCCCGGCGACGTCGTCATCGGGGTCTGTTCCGGCAAGGACCGCGACGTGGAGTTCATTCCCGAAGGACTCGCCTCGGTGGGCCTGTGCAATGCGATACAACAGCACGACCCGCCGCAACCGCCATCGCCAATGCACGAGGAAGAGATGATGGACGCCTTCGACCCGGTCTACTCCCTTACGCCCATCGGCCGCGCCGCGGTCGAGATGGCGTGGCTGGGATGCCTCGCCATCACGTTCTCTGACGTGAACCCGCCTGCGACAAAGTGATTCGCGCATATATGGACTCTATCTGTATCATACTCTTGCCACGCGGACGGTGTACTCACAGGACCAGGCGTGCGCCTGGCTGCTTACGCCCGTACAGACTACATACTCTCTTCCTCATTATCGGCACTCATTCTCCCCATGTATCCGTCCCCGTGCTGTAGAGGCATATGCGCCCCGGCCAGCACCTCCACCCCCTTCTGTCTTCGTTCGCCTCCGATACCCTTGGCCTCGTGATTGCCATCACCATCTGTATACATCTTCACCCATTGCTCTCATTCATGCATGCCCTTCGTCCTCGCGTCTTCTCTCCCACTCTCATCGGTGTCTTTCATACGGAACGCTCTGGTTGTCCGGAGCTCGGAATAGAGTCTGTACGCATATCTCCGCTAGTACTACGTGAATGCTCTAGCAATTCGAGTCGGTCTTGTCTCCACCGCGGCTGTCTGCCGCGTCGACGTCGTGCGTGGCCGTTGCTCGGGTTCGAGGCGGTGAGTACGCATCTACTATCGCTGAGGAGTCTGGTCAAATCCGACCTCCGGTATGTGTTCACAGTAAACTCGGTGCCGACAGGTCCCTGCAGGCCATCACTGCGACCGTTCTCTTGGGCCTCGCTTGGGACCGGACCACCAGCAGACCAATCGCCTCCCGTCCGAGCCTCGCCTGGGGATACTCTCGACGCTCATTCCGGCGATGGGCGTGCCTATCAACGAGAAGAGCTCGAAGCCAGGAATCGCGCGCATAGTAGCTCTCCGTGACGTCGGCGGAAGCGTTGTCCACGTCCTTCGCGATCCCTTGCGCGTGCGTGCAGTGGGTCAGATGATCATGACGGTAGGCAGGCAGCAAGGTTGGGGTGGCTCTTACTGACCTCACCTGAAGATGCACAGGAGGGTTGAGCGGGCACTCGACCGCTCCCATGGCTCCGTCCTAGTGGCGCCCAACCGCATCTGTGGAACTTGGAGCGCGCTGATCAGCGGTTTGCGGCACCATCGCGGTCTGCACGACGGTCCAGTCGCGTTGGCGGCTTCAAAATCAGACACCTGGGATCCCAAAAGGGACTCGACCACGCCTATTCACCGAAGCCGAGGTCTCCGACGCTCGGACGCGCTTTCTCCCATAGCTATCGCCTCGCGCGCTCGAAATGCCGTGAAGCTCAGCTTCTGCATTTGCGGCGCCAGCCACGAGCGTCGCACCGTGTTCTCACCGTACCCTGGAGCGCACAAGTCGCTGCTCGATTGGATCAGACGGCTTCTCATGAGGGTAATGAGGTTAACGCGGGGGCGGGGGCATAAGAGCTTTCCTTCCAGAGCACCTCCTAGGACAAGCTCAACTATGTTCAGACTGTCTGCGCTCGTGTTGTCTGCCGTCCTGCTCGGCCTTTCTTTCTCAGGGAGCCGAGCTGCTACGTGCACACGTCCGTCCGTTAGGAGGGAGTGGCGCAAGCTGAGTGCACCAGAGCGCGCCGAATGGATCGCTGCCATCAATGTACGTCCGACCAGTCCTGTGTGGGGTTTAACAAATATACGCATGCGTGATAGTGCTTGGCACGACTGCCTCATGACGATGCGCTTACCCCGATCGTCGACCGTTCGATATCCAACATTCCGCCGGTCAACACCTCGGGCAGCTATTGGGATGACATCGTCTACATCCACATGGATTTGAATACACGGGTAAGCACGACTGCGGCGGCGCCTTGGAGGATAGGTTGCCAATCTCGACTCGACCGTAGATCCACAGCACCGGGTTCTTTTTCCCCTTCCACCGCTTCTATGTGCACGCCGTCGAATCCGCGATGACGGAACGCTGCGGGTACACCGGTGCTTTCCCGTACTGGGACTGGTCTATCGGTATGTGCCTTGAGAACTCGTGAAGGAGCCCCCGCTCTACAATCGCCTGCAGATGCACACGACGTCGAGCATAGCCCTCTCTTCGAGGACAGCAACCCCATCAGCGGGCTCGGCGGGTGGGGCGACCCCGCGAAGGACATCCAAGTACAGACGGGCGGCTTCCGCCACCTCGAGGTCGCGTACCCGGTCCCGCACGTCCTCCGCCGCAACTTCACGCTGCAGCCGTTCCTGCCGTTCGCGAGCGTGCCGGTGTTCACGGCCCCCGAGCAGTACGCGAACGTGAGCTTCACGCCGGAGAGGGTGCGCGCGCTCGTGGACTGGACCCCGGGCGACTTTGTCGGCTTCCAGTTCGCGATGGAGTTCCCGGAGGTGAGTGGACGGACGGCGACGCGAAGAGGCTCGGACGCTCACACTCTCGGGGGGCGTGTTGTCAACGTAGGGTCCGCATGCTAGCGTGCACTTCATCCTGGGAGGGTCGGTGTGGTCGTAACCCATTCCCGCGCGCC
>CCBP010000264.1:64154-81328 GCA_000765035.1 Trametes cinnabarina | reverse complement strand
CAATGCCGACCTTACACAACACTATCAGGTGCGCCTTGGTATACCTCCACGCCCGGATATTGCATTGGCACGGGTGGGAGCTGACGACGTAGGACGCTTCGTCCCAGATCCGCCGCTGCCACTCACCGTACTCCCGCGAGCTATCCCGCGCGTACTTGGTGCCGGAGCTGAAAACGCGTGAGCATCGATATATGCCCACCTCACCTGGCCGCGAAAGGACATACCGACACGGGAAACTCCCTTCACGCCACGCATCGATGCACGCGTTCCCCGTACACCTCTCACGCCGCTGCCTCTCGGTGCCAATCTCGCAGCTTCGGCCTTCTCTCGTTCTAGGCGTTCGCGGAGCTCACGCTCTTCCCTTTCGCGCTGTGCACGTTCTAGCCGTTCGCGTTCTCGCTGCTCTGCCTGTAGGCGTTCTTCCTCTTCTCGCCGAGCGCGCTCCTGGGCTTCACGCTCTTCGCGGTCTAGCTGCTCTTCGTCCTAACAGATGCATGAGACACACCATAGCAATATGCAAGAGGTACACAATGGACATACTGCATCAGCACCTTGCCACCGCTCATCCAATATGAGCTTCGTGATCTTCTCAGATTTATCGAGTATCCGGACATATTTGTCCAGCAACGCGTTCGTATGCTGCAGCTGAATGGCGACTCTCTATAGAGCGACCGTTCAACGCATGCGCTAAATAGAGAGAACGATTCACTAACGTCGGTGCTCGACTTGGTTTCGCGCAACGCCTCCTTATAGACTTCAAACGCTGAGTTGAGCTTCTTCAGCACGAAGAGATCGTGCTGCAGCTTCTCCTCCCTCGTCTTCGCCGCCAGTCGCTTCGCCTTCTCCACATCCTCCTGCCTCATCGTCTCGTCCATTCCCGCGTCGGCTTCCGCATCCTCCGCGTCCTCGTCAGCCACAGCGCTCTCATCCGCCTCGGGAGATTGTGGCGGGGCGAGGAGGCTGAACGGACGGCGGTGAGAGGACTTGATGCGAGCGCGTTCTGAGATAGAGAGCTCCGAGATAGACAGGTCGTCGCCGCCGGGTCCTGTGCGCGAAGAGCTGGAGCTGATATCTGGCGTGGGCTCAGAGAGCAGCCTTGAGCCGCTATGAGGCATCTGAAGGTTGGAGAGGTCGAAGGAGTCCATATTGGCAGCAAGCTAGTGCCTTTAGCGTGATACTTCAAGCAAAGGCAGTATACAAGGTGGGCAGTCACTGAGCTTCACTGAGTCCAGTCTTAGGATATACGAGCTGTGTTGCGTGCAGCCGCAAGCGTCGGATTCAGCGTCGCGTTCATCCTGCAATCGCGATCACGTGCTAGTCCCACGCCACGACGACACAACAGCTCAACGACGCGGTAAATATGTACTAGTACGCGTCCTTGGACCTTGTACATTAGGCCTAGGTCCTGCTTTGGGGCTGCTCCGAGTCACGAAAATCCGTTAGGCTTCCAGCTACAAACTTCGGCGTTAAGCTGGCTGACGCGATATGGTATATATCCAGCCTCGGCTCATACGCAGGGTTTGAAGCTCACGGCCTAAGGCGCGAGGAGTTCAAGTTATATCGTCATCGCGTTCAAGTTGAGGAACTCGAAAGACGCAGTCTAGCTACAAGCAGAGTCGTATAATGTTCAGGGATAGTAGCTATGATTCTGCGGCAGACGCAGGCTTTGCAGACAATTTAAACTGACGCTGGTGCCCATTCACCATGAGTGCCCGAGCCACATCCGCCTACATCAACGCGGCGGTCATTCTTGTGGACGGAGAGACTACAACGCTTGAAGCAGGTCATTATTTTGCAAGTCATCATTGGAAGGAGACTGGAGCTAAGAGCCGTATGATGTCAGGTTCAAACAGGGTGGTAGAAGAACTCAGCCGAGGGTACCAGATGCATTTGCAGACACCCTGATGGCAGTGTTATGGCGCGAGGGGTATGCAACTTTCTGCAATAGGTCGTTAAGGGACAAGGCTCTGAGAAGCCTAAGGCGCGAGTGAACAAGCCATACGGTCCATACCTACAGCAGGAAAAGCGAAATATTGTAAACGGGAATCCAACGGGATACTACTGCGACATTGCGCACATTTTACGGCGATGGACTCACCATTGTGCTCGGGCAATTGTACATACGAGGTAGACAGAAAGTACCATGCACATGCTCACCTGTCAGGGGATGATTTGTACCAACATGGAGACGTGTATGTAGGGCCCGGGCTTCTGCCGGGACGCATGCCTTGATGATTGTCAATGGCACTGTCACCCTATACGGCGTTCCGTAAGTTGCTCAACTTCTAAAGACTCAAAGGTGCTCTTCAGTACTCTGGAAGTCCGGAATGGGTTTGGAAGAGAATGAGAGCCAGCTTCACATACTCTGAGTCTCAAGGGGCGCTTACAAAGCTCGTCCAAACATTTTGCGGAGTTTGAACCCTTCGGCGCCCTCTTGTTGTCGACCTCCTTCTTGTGCTCGCTGTGGCTATCGTCGTGTCCCTCCACGACGCCTCAATTAAAACATATAACCATGGAATCAAGAAAGAGACCACACGTCGATGATGGAGAACCTTCGCGGCCCAAAAAGCGAGCGGCTTCGGACGACCGTGCTTCGCCAAGTCATCCCAATGGCACAACGCCGCATAACGATGAGCCCAAGGAGACCGACAACGTCGAGGTACGGATCTCTGCGACTCACGAGGCTATCTATGTGACTTAGAAATCTGTTTCTAGCTGTTCAGAAAGGAGGCCATTTACAGACGGATGAAGCATTACTCCAGGGAGGCGGAGAGGAGCCAGGCTCGGGTCGCAGAGTTGGAACGGCGGCGTACCCAGTGTGAAGCTGGGCTTGCTGCTTTAGAGGCATGTTGGACACAAGTGAGTCAGAACAAGGAACGTGTCGTCTTATCTTCTCATCACACGCTCAGATTATTGGGACGATACGCTCACTGGTTAGGAAAGAGGACCTTCCTGCTGTGCAAGAAGAGTCCGAGAGTGAGTTGTCAATTGCCGTGGTTAGGGAGTACTAAAGCCAACTCTGGCATGTGCAGGCATCCGTGACCTCACCCTGCACGTCTCGTCAGAAGCAGAGCCAGAATATATCGATGCTTTGCGAGATAAGATGCAGGCAACAACTGACATTGTCAAGGCCCTTGTCAATCTCCGTACGCAAGGCCGCGCCGGACCTTCAGACGACGACGTGGCAAAGCGCTGTCAGGAAGCTGAAGCCGAGGTACGCACGTCACTACCTATGAGTTCCTTCACTATGGCTCATGGGCAGATAGACCTCTGTTCTCCGTTCCGAGCTTTCTCTAGCGCGGACAAAGCTTCGTGATGCAGAAACCCAGAAAGAGAAGTACCGGGATGCACTTGTAGCAGCGGAGAAGCGCGCAGATCGACTACAGAGTAAATCTCTTAATCCGGAGGCGTCCAAGCTCCAAGGAGAACTACGCGAAGGCTCATCCACTGAGCACGTTGAGGTGTCATCGCCAAAGGTATGCCAGATATAATGTCTTTTTACATGGTGTCGTAATCTCGTTCGCGCATGTTAGCCGGCAACAGTAAATGGCGCTGATGTCGAAGATCCTTCTTGGTGGAAGACGCTTGCTGAGGGACGGGAGCTCAAAGTTGAGGAGTTGGAGGGCGAAAATGCGGAGCTACGAGAACAGCTACAATCTACACGCATCCAGGTCAGTCAGCGGCATTCCTAGTAGCGCTTGTCACAATGTCTCATAAGACAACCCTAGTTGGCTACACTGCCCGCAGACGTAGTCAGGGAATCGGCACACTACAAGGTCCTTCTGGAGAAGGCATCCAGATCTGAATTCGTGGTCATGGAGGTCAAGGCAGAACTTAGTAAGTTAAAGGCGGAGTTGCATCAAGTGCAGCTCACGCGACAGCAAGACCAAGACGCGTATCGGGTACGTAAGTTGGTGTGTGAAGGTGTGTGTCAGCGATCTGATGTCTCACAGAGTGGCAGCGAGTCAACTATCCAGGATCTGAAGGCAATGCTGAGCAAACGAGACGCTGACATCGTCCGTCTACGAGATCAACGAGACCAGTATCACGCCGAACTCCATGAACGGAAAGCAAAGGATGCCGTGAAGATGAATTCGATAGCCGAGATGAAGACGTTGGCAGAGGCGCGGGCTGTGGGTGTTTCTATCTGCTACTCAGTAGCAGAAAGCTGACCTGGTATGTAGGAGCGCATCGCTGTTCTTGAGTCGGAGACTAGACGGCTGAAGACTCGACTTGCCGCGGACTCGGGTGATGAAGACCTTGTTGCGTTCCTTTGGTCAAATAGCACGGACAGCTCCTCATATGTTGAAGAGTTGAAGCGGAGAGCTTCGTAGGTGCTATTACATTGCTGAAAAGGACTGCTGCTCACATACATCCGCAGTGAAGCGGAGGCACGATCGGCCATGCTTGAGAAAGTAGTCGCCTCGTTGAAGGGCGAACGTGCCGATGTCGCCAAGGCGGTCCAAAGGGAGGCTGAGTGGCGACTCCAGGTTGAGCAACTGCAGAAGGAGCTTGACAAGTATCAGGCCGTCTATGGGAATGGTTCTTCCCTGCCGCCCGAGACAGCCCAGTTGTCCGAACAGTTGCAACGCCAGCAGACAGAGATCGAGAAGCTACGCGTTCAAGAGAAGCAGAGGGAGCAGGTGTGCCTGATGAATATTCTTGTCTTTTCTTCTAGTTACTTATATACCCTGCAGGCCGAAACTGCCCTATATTCGGAGCTCGACAAGCTCTCAGCCGCTTGGGAAGCGCTTGATCGGCAACTGAAGAGCAAGGTCTATGATCTCTCTGCTATTGAAGAGCGTATGTCCAAGACGAACGTCGATGTATGTTCGCCATAGTGGAGGGGACGAAGCCGGTTTCTGACACTCAGACATAGCGAGCTAAGGCGGAGAACAAGTTCTACGCAGCCATGAGAGACAGGGACGCCTCTGACCAAGAACGGAAGAGCCTAACGCGCAGCTTGGACAAGGCAGTCAAAGCGCTCGAAAAGCTGACTGAGAGCGAAAAGGCTCTGACCAGTAGGATTGTAAGGACACTGCTTCCATCTGTGACTGTAAGGCTCGGCTGATTTAGTACTCGAAGCATGCTCTTGAGAAAGAAGCCGCGCTTCTGAAGAAAACAGCGGATATGTACAAGGAGCAGGCGAACACAGCACAGGGCGAGGCTAGTGAGTGGCGAACACGTTTCCTTGCTGAGCGTAAGGGCTTGGAAGAGGTACGCGTCAACTTGACCACTGTGCGAGAAGGTGGACTGGGGCTGACATATCTCAGGCTCGTACGGCCCTCCAAGAACAATCGGCAGCCTTTGATAAGAAGCGAGCCGAATTGCGGAAGATTGAAGAGTCCCTTGCCAAAGCCAAGAGCAGTGTCGAGAAGCAGGCGGCTAAGCTCAAGTCGCTCTCAGGTTCTTCGGGCTCCAATGCGCGGGAAGCAGAGCTGCAGAGTGAGATCGACAAGTGCATGGTGAGCCACTCTGTTGTCAAGACATATCAGTGCATAGCTGAGAGGACGATGACAGAGTCTGCTCAAGTGCTCGACGTGCAAGATGAACATGCGCAATACCGTGATCACCAAGTGCATGCACAGTCAGTTCTCCTTGATCATTATAACGTACTTTGGGAGCATGTCTCACGAATGCTCTGCTCTGTGCAGCATTTTGCAAGCAGTGTGTAGAAGCGCGAATAGCGACACGGCAACGCAAGTGTCCAGCGTGCAACCTTCCTTTCTCTCAGGGCGAAGTGCAACAATTGTACTTCCAGTGACCGTTCCTTGGCTGTGTGGGCAGGTCGAGCGTGGCGTTGATTTTCCCGGGATTTTTGTACCTACCTTATTGCTTCTACTTTTTCGAACTTTGCACGCATGTTACTTTATATCACTGCAAGTCATCCCTACTCCCGCGTTCGAAGCACACTGTCCGTCGTGTTGCATGGTCTCAGGAATTGAGAAGAAGTGGCATGAAACGCACTCCCGCTGTTACGCTTGCCTGATATCAAGGTTGTGCAAATGTTAGCCGACGCGATTCCAGGCTTTGAGATGGGAGGACCAACCAAGCTGCCGCGAACATATGCCCGACGAGCGCTACGCGCAATACTGAGTTGCCAAAATAGGACCATGTCAGACCCGGAGGATGCCGTACGCAAATCGTGGGAACGTCCAGCAGACCCATAAATTTGCGTGCCCGACGCGCTTCTGCACATCCTCTCCTTCCGCTTTCCCCTCGCTGTAGTTCCTTTTCATTTGCTAGGCATGGTACAGTGCAGGGCTCTGGCGAAGGGGAAAGCGCTCATAGCACCCGTCTTCTTCTCATGGTGAGTTGGCGTTGCATGTTGTTTGCTCCTCGCACGCGCCGTTGCGCGTCATCCCCAGTCTCTTCATGATGAATAAAAGAATCACATTATCAAGCTCAACAGTCTAATGGTCTTCACCGACCAGTTGATGACCTTCATTCTGCAATACTGAACCGTTTCTGTCTACATGTTCCTCTGCTGCTGCTCTTGGTAGAGCAGGTTTGCTGACGATGTTCCTTCCCTAGGTGAACTTCTCCACTTAAAGTCTGCTTTTCGTTGTTTCTGTGTTCATGATGTACAGTAGTTGTGGGGTTTTCAGAATGTATCTTGTCTGTAGTTGACCACCACGCATCTGTTCGGAGTCGTGCGGAATCGCTTACCAGTGCATAGTGATCACTCGCAGATGCAGCCTAGAGAGCTCGCGGTCTTAGCCTGCCCTACACAGACCTTTACTACTCAAAGGAGTCTTCCTTGCAGGCTCGCATGTAAGGCCTCAAGGGCGGCTGGCGCTGCAGAGAGGTTGTATGCCATGATGCATTAAGATGATAGACATCGAAAGTATAAGATTCCATAGCAAACAGATACCGTAGGTATGTATCCTTCTAACGCTTGACCCAAGTGTACTAGAAGGGAAGCCAGACTCAGCGGGATTCGTGAAAACATATCGGCTATAGAGCTACTCACCGCCTTGCGAGCCTTGGCCCTGCCAGTCTTCTTTCGCTCGACGGAACGAGGATCACGCTTGAGCAGCTTGGCTATAGAACGGATGAGATGGATGAGCCCCTCAAAAACCGCATAGATCGAAACCGACAAACCTTTGCGAAGCAAAGGCTCCACATCAGGGACGTGCGCTGCTAGTGCCTTGGCAATACCCAGAGCAAGCGCACCACTCTGGCCGGTGCTCCCACCACCACGTACAATAGAGAAAACGTTGAACGCGCCAATGAGGCTAGCTACCCGGAAGGGACGGACAACGCGCTCGCGGTCAATCAGGTGAGGGCTGCAAGATGACTCAGGACGCATCATGAGGGTGGAGAGAGAGGTACTGACAACCAGTCCGCAAGCGGCATGCCGTTGACGAGGATGTTCGTCGTCGGCACCTTAATGGTCGCGGGGGCCATGGAGAGCGGGCCGCTGGTAAATCCAGGGATGCCTATCGCCGGCTGCAACGGTAGTTCTACATCTTGAGCCGCAGGAGTCTCAGTTTGAGCAATGATTTGTGCGTCTGCGATTTGTATTTCTGCGACTTGTGGTTCGGGTTGTGCTGCTGAGGAGGATGCAGCCTGGTCCTCTTGAGACGGCTGGACGGCGATGACCCATACCCGCGCCGTGCTCTCCTTCCTCCGACCAACGGTGTACGTCCGTCCGTACTCGTCGAATTTTACCGGCTTGCTCTTTCCACGGGCTAGGATAGCATCCTTGTCCGGCCGCTCGAACATCCCGAGGACCCGCTGGATGGTGTTCGCCAGTTGCATGTGTCCAGCGACCTCCGCGAGGCGGCGGTACTCGTTCAGCTGGTTGAGCTGGCCGAGGAGCCGGCGATACCGCGATGTGGTAAGATTGGCCTCCAAGGCCTCTGCAAGGTCATCCTTGTTCTTCCAAACCGCTTGCAGGGGCGGGAGATTTTGCTGGGCGAAGCGGGGAGGGGAGGTAGGCTGGAGCGTCCTCGGAGGGCGGTGTTTCGTCTGTTTTGCGGCATCCTCGAGCGCAAGGAGCTGGTCGTAGTAGTTTGCACGGCCGGAGTAGAACGTCGGGGACTCGGGTTTTGGCTTAGGCCGCGGTGTCCGGGCACGCTGCACACCCTCGAGCGAGGCGGGTGGGACGTAGGCCGCTGTCGCGTATGCCCGGAAGCGGAATGCACCGCCAGCGAGCTGCCTTGAAATGTTCATGACGTCGCCGACAACACCGACGGGGAGAGCACGCGACCCGACGAGGAGAGAAGAGCGGGACAGGGAGCGGGAGCCTCTCGCTGTCGGACAGACTATGCAAGTCGACACGAACAGGCGCCCAAGCCGACTTTGCGTTGCAGGTGAGAAAGACTTTCCTCTTTCTGGCACGCGCTACTAGGGCGTCATGGGCTCGCGGGGAACGCACTGCGCCTCTGCCACCACTACACCATAAACCGTGTTCACCCTCCTACCCTCATCGCCATCCGCTTGACGCCGCGCTGGTACAATCTGGAGCTGGTTTACATTGTGGCTCCTGTATCGAAAGATCTCTTGCTGGTGGCCGAAGTGTAGATTATATACATACCACCATGACCGCCTCAGAACAGAACTTCTCCGGTGCCCTCTCCACATGGAAAGGTGCGTCAATGATGTCTGCATGAATGACCGCCGTTGTTGAGGAAAGAATAGATATCAACCTCTCGGAACTCCAGAAGACGCTCGACGCTCAGGGCATTGAGATCGTGGAGAACCAGAAGGAGAGCGTGGTTGGACGCAAGGCACTTGCAGACCGAACCAAAGGTCGGTCCGCTCTGCTCCACGATGACGAGAGTAGCGCAACCAACGTGCATCAGAGTTCAAGAAGATACCGGATGAAGAGAAGCTTTCGGCCTTCAAGACGTTGCTCAAGGGTATGCTCTATCCACTCGAACACGCTACTGCGCATGGCTGAAGGGCATACTCCAACCCGGAAGCATACCAAACTGAAATTGACAACTTGACGAAGCGTGCCAAGATAGCTGAGAATGCCTTTCTCAATGTCTACAAAGTCCTAGCAGAAGCACCGGATCCATATCCTCTACTCGAAGCCGCAGTGGTACGATGCATGTGCTTCAAGTGCAGCATATCAAGCTCAGTAGTCGACATAGGACCAAACTGTCAAGGTTGCTGAAGCGCGAGAGCTCGAGTCCGAGCTCCAGCGATCTCGAGAAGAGAACGCGGAACTGCGCAAGCGGCTCAACGAGGTTTCTACTCTCGAAAGCGCGAAGAAGAAGGCAGAGTCGCGTGTCGAACAGTTGGAACAGAAGGTAGATCATTGCAATAGCGTTGACATGGGCCGCTACTGATTGGCAGACCTAGATGGAAGAGCTCATACAGGAGAAGGTCACCCAGAAGGAGAACGAGCTCAATGCGACCTACGACGAGAAGATGCGGAACTATGAGGAGCGGTACGTTCTTCGCCGCGTCATCGCCTGGTAACAGAACTCATAGACCGTGGAAAGTGAGCAGGACTTGCAGCGCCAGCTCGCGCTCACCAAGAATCAACTCCGTGAACTTCGCATGTCGCATGAATCCAATCAAGCGAAGCTGCTCGACCATACTCAGCGCCAAGGTACGTACATCGTCGTCGGTGGTTGTACCTTTGGTAACAATCGTGTATCAGACCATGAGGTTGTAGCCAAGCTTGCTGAGCTGGACATGATGGTCACGGACCTCGAACATGCCAACAGTCGTGTAGCCACTGTTGAGCGCCGCAACGTAGGCATACTAGTGGACTGAGTGACTGTTCGGCTCAGGCTTATATGGATCACCTAGGAACTCCTCCGCGCAGAGATTGAGGCCATTAAAAGCGGTCATGAGAGCGCAGAACGGTAGGCTCGGTAATTTGCAATGTGGGGTCACTCATGTCAAACTCACGGTCGACCTATAGAATCAAGGAATACGAGGCTAAAATTGCTGAGCTGGAGTCCGAAACCGACCGACTTTCCCAAGCGCTCGAAGAGCAGAAGCGGGTAACCGAGGAGGCTCAGGCTGCTGTTGCCAGGAAACTCGACGATCTCAACAAGGAGGTGCAAAAGAAGGTAAGCTATGAATCTGCATAAGGCGTCCTTCAGTCGGCGTTTACCGGAATCGCGCAGTCGTCCGAGGTCGATCAGCTACGCTCCAAGCTGAAGCAATACTCAGACTACGACGAGATCAAGCGCGAGCTCGAAATCATGAAGGTTTGTTTTGATAGTATGATACTTGCTTCGCCACGCTAAGCCGACTCGCGTAGTATGTCGAATTCGCGGGCTTGGACGGTGACGAAGATGTGGACGGCGATGAAATCACGCTCAACGGCGACGCCCTAGGATTGTCGCTACCTAATCCTAACGCGGAGAAGGCAAACGCGCAGCAAGGAAAGCCACTTGAGGTCCTGCTCGCCATTAAGAACAAGCGCATACTCGAGGAGCTCACGAAGTTTAGGGTATCCCCGCTTTCGCATCTTCATCAGCCCAGCGCAAGACTGACGAAATGACATGTGGTAGATTTTGCATGCAGAGCTTGAGACGGCCCTCCAGTCTGCGCAGTCGCAGCTGGCCATGACTGAATCAGAGCTCGAGAAGCAGCGTGCACTGAACGAGAAGCTTGAGACCGACCTGTTGCATATGGACCAGCGCAAGGGCGACAGTGGTGCGAACGGCGCCAGCTCGTCGCCTGCCAACGGGACGTCGACGACAGTAGACGTGCTCGCCGAGTTGGGGAAGAAGCCCAGCGACTCCCCGGCGAGGAACACACCCATACCCTTTGCACCATCCGCAGATACCTCTATCCTTCCTATTGTCACCGCGCAACGAGACCGTTTCAGGCAGCGGAACGCAGAGCTCGAAGAGGTGGGTCTTCTTACCCGTTCATTCCACACATGCAACAGGACTGACGGATCGATGCGTGTGTAGGAACTCCGCAAACAGTTCAACATTATCTCGGAATTGAGGGCGGAAGTCAAAAGCCTTCAAGCAGACAACCTGAAGCTGTACGAGAAGGTACGGTACATGCAGAGTTATCGGGAAGACGCGTCGACGAGGCCGTCTACTCTCGACCCCTTGCCGTCGAACTCTGCCGGTCGGCCTGACGACTTGAGCAAGTACCGGGCTAGGTAGTACGTACACCTTTCTGCTACTTTACTGCGTGTATGAGGCTGACTTCGCCGGCCCCACCAGCGAGGAGGCAATGAACCCCTTCCAAGCCTTCCGTGGTAGAGTGCGTCTTCGTCCAGGCTGCACTTGCAAGCAAGTATCTATGCTAACGCTCACCATTACTCCATCAGGAAGCGACACGAGCGTACGAGTCGCTAAACGTCCTGGAACGCGGCGTACTCGTGTTGACACGCGCGATCCTGGGCAACCGGCGGACACGGACCGCGTTCATTTTCTATGCGATATCCCTGCACCTCATCACGGTCTTCACGCTGTACGAGTGCGCGACTGCATCGGGCTCACAGCTGGAGCGCCAGCCGAGGCCGTATTGAGAGGTTCATGTATGTGCGCTTTTTATACGCTCTAGTCCTGGTTCCGGACTTTTATGTAGATAACTTCATTGCATGTCCAATTTTGTATGCATGACTGCGTGTGTGATTCTAAAAGGTGAGTGTCTAGCGGTTAACCTTGGTAAGTGTGCAAGCCGTTTCACGGGCATAGGGTGTGGCGTAAACGTAGCGTCCTGGATGACGATCCAGTGCTAGTGTGTCCACAACTGCCTTTGGAGGGAGAGCGGGAGGACAATAACCTACCTGAGGCTACCTCCAACATGGGCATCCAGGGCAGTACTTCAGCGTTCAGCTCGCATGAGGCTACTTTATGGTGAACCTCGTCCGTCAGGGCAGTATCACTCTCGTAAGGACGGTGCTGACTTAATGTAGTGGGCAGGTAGGGTTATTCGAACCGATCATCACTGCTCGCGAGGATTCGACCTCGTCCGCTTGACAACGATATATATCTGTGCATCAGCTAGTAGATTCAGGCGGATGTCACGAGTTTGGGAGGGGAAAGGTTGATAGCGGATTCCTGCGCACATGGGGGGAGGGGGCGTTGAACCACATACCCTATCAAATCCGGACGAAACATTGTAGCACATGTGTTCAGAGATGCGCAGTTAACTCGTTTTATACAATTCCGAAGACCGCACAATCGATTGTGGGCGTATGGGGGGAAATCCGACACTCCACTGCACGCCGTGGTGGTTCACGTCGTCATGCCAAACGATTCAGAGCAGGCCGTGGCTTGAGGAGGCGAAGTCGAGTTACCGTCGCAATCTGGTCTCGGAGAGCAAGACCAGCGACTCGTCCATGGAATTGTCCATGTGCACGCACTTATGTTCAGTGCTGTAAGGTATTGTTCACGCGAGGATGCGTCGAGACGGTGCGTCGTAGGTCGCTTATTACCGTGGCTAAGTAATGTGAGTTGATGTGTCGTGCTGCAGGATGCAATATGCGAGAAAGTCCGTGAGCTCAATACCGTAATCGACGCCGCTCCCACCGTCTCCCCGCGTCCATGGCCTTCATCTAAAACCCTTTGTGTTGGCGTTCCTGAGACGCCAATACTCAAGCGCCTTGTCCACCGCATCTAATACAGGTTTCATGGCCTAACGGAGTTCAGCGCGTCCTGCTCTGACATGCCACACCTATAGCGGAATGAAGATAGTACTCACGACCTTTACCCGTGAAGGGTCTACACCCTCCTGTTGCGCCGTGAGGACAATAGCCTCGACCTTCTCGTGGGTCTTGCCCAGGTAAGCGATCATCTTCGCAGCCTTCGCAGCCTTCTGCGCGGGAGTTGCAACAGATATCGTCTGCGTTTCCGATGGCGGCGGGTATATCGCTAGCCAAAATTGTCGCAGGAATTCGTTCGCGGCGGTCTGACATGTGGTCATTTGGCGGAATAGCCCTTCTGGCAAATCATCTGGTTTGAATATCGACGTCAGAGAGCGGCACGGAGAGCGGCAGGAAGATAGAACGCACGTTTCCGCATCTTCACGTTCAACCTGCTTGCGACGTTTTGCGTCATGCTCACCAATGCCGCATCTCCAGCTTTCTTATCGATCCGGAGCTGGATTTTACAGTGAGTGGGACCATTGCGCAGTTGAATTAGTCCGCATACCTGTGCAAGGCGTATAGGCCAATCTTGCGTGCTCAACTTTACCTGCTGTAGAGCCTCTCGGAAGTCTACCTTCTGCAGTGCTGTGTCAACACATGCACGCGGTGCGCATAGATAGTGGGAGAGACTTACTGGCCCAGCGGCTCCGCCATCGCCCGCACTAGCCGCCCTGCCATCGAAGTACCGCTGCCTGTCCTGCATCTCTAACAAGATGCCTACGGACGTCTGGTTGTCATGCAGGTCCTCTAGATCTAATTGTGCCAAGTGCTATGGAAAATTAGCTCCCTGGCGCAGATGTCGCGTAGCTTCACACTCCTACCTCATCGCCGCTCTCGGTTCGTCTACGTTTCGCTGCGGGACCACCCCTGGCTTGCAAAGTTAGTCCCAGCAAACAGTGATGAACAGAGCCCCTACAATGCAGTATCAAGCAGCCTTGTCGAATGCTCGTTGAACTTTCTTATCAGCGGTAGGACGGCCTTCTGCTTTCCCGCCTGCATTGTGACATCCTTCTCGTTCCCCGTCTGCAATGGATTTAGCACTGTATGCGCACATTGCTGTGTCGCACCAACCTCTTCATGGTCAACCGAAGTGGCCGCGAGATCAATGAACGTATCTACCCGTTCCTCACGCAGTCGCCGAGGTTCTAGGTCTGGATACTGCGCTGCAGCCATGCCTCACGAATGTAGTAAAGAGCGTACCGTCATCCTCTTTCTCGAGGTAATTGTCGAAGATAGGATCATCTTTGACGACGTGCTGGGCGGCCGATGAACGAATCGACGCCCGATGTGAGTTGAACAGCTTAGACTGGAAGTAGCGACTCCAGAACTGCTCTTCTGACAACTTCGGCAGGATCAACACGAGACCTCCTTATACCCAGATACGCATTTTATACCTTTCCTGGAACGTTCTCATTGTAAGCCTTCGCAACAATGGGAAACTCTTCAAAGATGTCGTGAACCAGCTGTGGCGTGATGACAATCTTGATTTCGCCGTCGACAGTCTGGGGCCGGGGGTCGACGAGCTGACCAGGCTTGCCACGCTTCTGGCTCTCCGCGGCTGCTTGCGCTAACAGAAGATGCTGACGCATAGTGTCAGATGCAGCGAGGAGGGTGAAAAGAGTGACCAGTATGTACTTCACGCCCTTCCCAGAACTCATTTTCGGAGATATGTCCGCCCATGACTAGCTCCCTGTGCAACTGAGCAAGCTCGGGGTTGCTCAGAAGCACCTTCTTCCTCAGCCTGAAATCACTCGTGGGATCATTGACAGGGGTTCCAGATGTCCTAGTGTCGCTCGCCACCGACGCAGCACGTGAAGGAGGGGCGCGCGACAGATGAGGCGTTGGCCGAGCCGGGGTTCCCGCATGAGGTGGAGGTCTGGGTGTCGAAGGCGTGGCGGGAGAAGGGGTCGGGACAGCGACGGTAGGACCTGGCCGCTGCTGGATCGATGCGGGAGCGTTCGCTCGATTGCGCGCAATGATGTTTGTGAGCTCCGCCTCGAACTTTTCGCGCTCTGCAAGCGCGACGGCTTGCGGCGACGTGAACGTGAAGTTGTGCCCAGTCTCATCGTTGACCAGCCCGACTTTGAGCCTCACCTGGGCTGCGCCCACCTTGCTACGAGAGAGGGCTTCATGGGGCAGGCCGTCGAGGTCAGCGTCACGCCGCGAGACCGAGTCCGCCACTTACATGCAGCCTCGCCATGAGCAACCTTGACGGCCGGTGCCTTATCTCCGGCTTTCGTCCATTGTAGATGAGTGTCCGTGAGCTCAAGCAGACCTTGGAGCTTTTTGTACGACGCCTGAGCAGAGCAGACGATGGTAGGCATGGCACAGGCCTCGCTCCTCCCTTCCACCGCTAATACGTTAGGTAAGCCATCCAGCGCTTACTCAATCGTACTGCCCAAGCGCTCGTTTCGGCGACTTGTTACGCTGACTTATGGCCATCAGCAAAAACGCACCAGCCTTGTATAGGATTATGGCCCTCAGAATCTTCCCGCGTGATTACAAGCGCTTGGATGCTTGTGGAATGTCGTCGTGGTTATTCATGAATTATATGCACTCATATGCTCAGTGTGCAATTATATGGCATTACATGTGCACATAGCTGTTTCGACTTGAACAATCCTGCGCGTTTCCTCAGCCTGCGAAGTTTTTGCAGCCACGTGACAGACGCGCACCAACGTGCGACACTGCGAGGTCTGGTTCCATCTCCGCCGTAGCTTCCTTCATGTTCCACCGCATACACTGACTTATAAAACTCGCTCAGCCTCCTCATCTTGCTCTCTCCCAACTGCCCTCAACATATCCCATCGCGCTTCCCCGTACATTTCGCGTGAAGAGCCCTCTCAATCCTGCTGTCGCTCACGGTCTCGTTCTCTACGCCAGGAGTGTCCGCGGCACCGAGCAGCTGGCCATCGGACGCCCTCTCGTTCCTGATCTTGGACTCGTCGTCTCCCAGACAGAACTGTCCAAGAGATATCTGACCATGCTGAGCACCCCCAAACATGCTAGCGGCACCTCCCACAGCTGTGGCGCCTGAGCTATCTAACAGGCCATAGACAGACCCTCTCCGACCTCTCTCATCTCCTCGGCAATGTCTCTGGCCCCCTGTCCAGTTCTTCCTGGTGTCTCAGTGTGCTCTCTATTGCAGCTCTCCTGTGTGCGACCCTTGGCAGTCCAATCTTGTGTTCTTGTTGGCTGTATCCGCTTGTACTTGCTATGATCTGTTTTGCTGCTTGATGTATTCATACAGTACATGTACATATGCTTTGAATTAATCACTCCGTTCATTCTAATGATTATTAGTACCTGCGGGTGATCCCTATATAATCAACGGAAGCAGTAGTCTAGTAGCCAATTGGTACCCATGAAACACAATATACACATTTGCTCGGGAGACAACACAATGCTATCTAATGTGCATAAGATCCCGCAATGTCCGGAAGCCATTTCGAACCTTGCGAGCGATTATGTGGATTACGTGCACTCGCAAAGAAGGGGGGTATTCGGTACGAGCTTATCCAATGTTGCCTGTGTATTGCCAGCGATTATATACATTATATCCCCTTATATATAATTCCAAGCGCTCGGATGCTCCCTGCGTTTTTGCTGATGTGCAATCTTGGACCTCCCACTAGATCTGTGAGCTTGGATTGAGCCACCATAATATTGTGGCATCCTATAATGTGGTGTTCCAGGAAACCGTATGCTAGCACGTGATCTCGCACTGGTGTTGAGACCACAAAGACAGAGACTACCCTTCACCCGGCAACTTCTTGAAGCGAAAAGGAGTCAACCCTCCCAGATGAACATCCACTGACAATTTCTCGGCTCGGCCAGTCTATTCCTCTTGCGCCTCCGACATTCTCACCCATAGGCCGCCCTATCAGAATCGTCAGCATGCGACCTTGCTACGTCGACAACGAAGCATCGACTCGTACCTTCGCATACAGAGTAAGGTGGTTTCCCATCCAGACGCGATCAGAGCCGTCCGAGCCAGGCGAGTCGGCGTACCCGGGCGGCACCATCGACTCGGGGGCGACCTCGGGCACGAACTCGATCGCGGAGAACTGCTGCAGCAGACGTATGAGCATGAAGGAAGTCTCGTTATACGCAAACTGCGATCGGGCGTTTCAGCGGCTGTTACTCCTGCCTCCACGTATATTTGGATACTCACCTGCTGGCCAAGACAGATGCGCGGTCCTGCGTTGAAGGGAAGGAAGATGAAGGGATTTGGCGTCAGGTACTTTTGCACACGCTCGTCGAGGAACCGATCGGGGTCGAATTTCAATGCTGAGGTTGAGCGGTGTCAGGTCACGGCGGTCGGAGATGATTGCGTATATTGCGACAGGACAGCTCACCATCCGCGCCCCACAGATCCTTTCTGCGATGCATCATGAAAACCGAGTATATCATTCTGTCACGAAATCAGCCTGAATGTGTGCTTGGCGTCGCAAGGTAATGTTTACCTCATCCCCCGCGGCACAAAGAAAGGCTTTCCTCCAGGGTACTTGGAAGGCAGAGTAGTATCCTTCACTGCGCACCTGAGATCAAAATTTGTATCGACTATTATCGACTATGAAGGGATCAG
>CCBP010000264.1:43851-64116 GCA_000765035.1 Trametes cinnabarina | reverse complement strand
TTGAAAGAGCCACTGATTAGTACTTACACAGGGGGATACAGCCGCAGGGTCTCGTTGATGACAGCACGGAGATACTTCATGTTCCGAATATCATCGTATGAAGGCCTGCGATTCGGTCCCACCACCTCGAGAATCTCCTCCCGCAGGCGACGCAAGACGTCGGGGTGCTCTGCGAGACGGTAGACGGCAAAAGTCAGGGTGCATGCCGTTGTGTCACGGCCAGCGAGGAGAATGTTCAATGTCTCGTCATGGATGACGTTGTAATCTGCCGAATGCATGTCAGTATTTGTAGTTGTGCATCAGACACGGTAACCCACCATCGGTGACCTTGAGCAGCTGGCTCAGTAGCGTATCTTCCTCGGACACTTTCGAGTCGACATCTTGCCCTTTCTCCGCGTTCTTGCGCAGAGCGTCGGTCAGGATGGGGTTGATGAACTTGTCAATCGCCGCTTTGCGCGACTCGACTTTGTCCTTCCAAAATTCGTTCAGTCCCCATGCCTGCTGGTACCGTCCGCGTTTAGATGAGGCGATTTGTGCCTCGAGGAAAGTGGAGGAGAATTCGTCTGCCTCAGGCTTGTAGGTCTGCATGCGCGCGATGTCGGAAGTGGGAGGGTAGGGCAGGCCGGCCGCAAGGGAGCGAACGTCCTTTCCGAACAGAAACTCAGTGGCTGAATCCATGGTAAACCGCGAGACGAGGTCCTGGATGACAGGTCAGTGAGGCTTGAATGCTATGTCATGTATGCTGTTGGCGCACCTGCCAGTCGACGGCGTAACCCTCGTTCAGGCGGGTCTTCATTTGCTGGAGAGCATCCAAGGCGTGCCTAAGAGACATTGGTCAGCGTTCACGGTCGATAACAGGTACGCGCACCTATCGAAAATATCGAAGTGACTGATCCGATCTTTGCTGAAGAACGGACGGGCCATAGAACGATGGAATCTATGGAAACGAGGCGTTTAGGGACATTTGGTGAAACAAGTACGACATGCTTACTTCCACATCTCGCCTGTGGTGCAATATGTCAGTTTGGTGCCCGATCGGTTGATGTCATTGCACCCACCATCTGCATTGAAGACACCCACACCAAGGAGACTCTTCATCTGGTCGCGGAAACCGGGACCTGCGTGGATAGTTGACTTGAATAAGATGGAATCGTGTACACGACGGCGTCACAAACCTTTCTCAAAGCTACCAAAGTCGGTGGCCAAGATCGCCTACAACATTATGGCGTTGAGTCCTACTGAGCCGTCCTCGATGAGAGTAAGAGCATGATACCTTGACATGTTCAGGCTCGCTAGTGAAGAACTGTCCGGCAATATCAATCAGAACCCCGTGTTGATGTTGTGGCGGCTGGCACATACACGCTTGACGAAGAATATCTCGAGCAAGAAGGTGTTACCATATTTCTCGCATACTCTGAACAGCATGTCGCCTTAAATAACAGACGGTAAGATCAGCGACCACTACTACACCATGTACAGTGTCCATGTGAACTCACGTGGGAAGCGGTTCTCGACATCACCGACGACATTGAAATCGGTCTTCTTGACGATAGGGGGTAGGGTTGCCCCATGTGCAGCGGCCGATCTCCTCCAACGGCGCTCTTCCAATGCGATGTAGCTGAACAATATGGCAGGGTAAGAAATGATGGAGAGGATGGCGGCTACCCAGGTGGGGACAGTGACGCCGAGGAGCCAATTGGCGATATTGATTGTCAAGAAGGCAACCGTAGGTGGGAATGCGATGTAGTGCAAGTGCCGCAGTATAAACCGCGGCCCAGGGGGTAGAGCAACCATGTCGGAGGGCTTTGGTGGCGTCCTTGTGCGCGATTTCCTGCTGCCTACTTAAGTGACGGCTACGGTACAAGGGCAAGTCCCAAGTAACCGAGGCAGACACCGACGAGGAACCCGCAGCGGCGGCTGAGTGTTCGTGATGACGCTCCATAGGATAATTCGGCGGGCACCTCCGCAAGCGCCCTGCCCGGACATTTCTTTAAAGTCTTTGACCGTTTCGACCGTGACCTCGCCTGCGATGTACCTGTATGATCGACGTGCATGACACGTCCCCCAGCTGAAGCCGTCGATGTACACACCGCCTGCCCAGCGACATACGATGGGCATACATTGTTTGTGGGATACACTGCAGGGCCGTGCCACATCGCTGCCAATCGGAGCGACGGGTCGCACGTGGCAGCAGACTGGCGGGTCAGAGGCTGTGCTACCCTGCTTAAAAGATGGTGGTGGCTGAGGCCTGAGGTCGACTCATCTACGGCCCTGCCTCCCATCAAACGCGGCCGATCCGTGCAGCTACATAGAGCCACTCCGGATTTACTACTGGGCATCATATAGGTATTGCTACCCTAGAAATGTCCTTTCCTGCAGTAGAGCGTCAGCTGATCGTGTTCGACTTCGATTGGTGGGTGCCTCTGGGACAAACGGCTCATAGTACGCTCACTTCGCTCCATCGTTAACCTTCGCGTGCAGGTCTCTCGCAGATCAGGACTCTGATAGATGGGTCTTCGAGGTTCTCGCGCCCAAGTTGCGCAAAAAGATGAAGGAGCTCAAGAAAGAAGTCCAGTGGACTGATCTAGTGTAGGCTTCGAATACCGCACCAGACAATGTAACGCGCTGACACCTTCAACCAGTGCCCAGTCTCTCAAAGAGCTTCACGACCTGGGGGCTACGAGAGAGGAGATCGAAGATACCCTACGCATCATGCCTTTCGTCAGCGCTTCAGCTTGCTGTATGTCTTTCATGGCCTGATGCATTCGGTAGCACCCCGCGATGGTCCGCGGAACCTCGGCACTCAAGTCGAGAGGCAAGACGACGTTCCTCTGCTTATCGAACGCGAATATTGTCTTCATCACCACGATCCTGAAGGCAAGCGTCATGCTATCGGTGCTCGCTCAGCTTTCCTAATCGCGCGCCGTGGAAAGTCCAAGGGCCTTGAGAACCTCTTCGACGAGATCATTACCAACCCCGCCGAGTGGGATCCTTCCGGCCTGCTCAAGCTGCGCCGGCGTATAGACCCCTCTGGGCCGCAGCACGACTGCAAGGTCGGCTGCAGCCCCAACATGTGCAAGGGTGCGTTCTAGCCGATCAGTCAACCTCCCCCCGAAGCGTATCTGACGTCCATCGGACAACTAGGCGACGAGCTCGACGCCTTCCTGCAGAGGCACGGGCCAGAGTTCGACCGCATCGTTTACGTCGGGGACGGCTCAAACGACTTCTGCCCGGTCCTCCGCCTGCGCAAGTGCGTATCCGTATAGAATTTGGCGATCGCGACGATCGTGGCGATGCGCTTCGCTGACTGCGGGCTCTTGCAGGCAAGACGTCGTGTTCTGCAGGCGCTACCGGGGCTTGCACGACCTGATCAGGCCATACGAGGAGGAAGGCCGCCTGCACTGCCAGGTCCAGTATTGGACAGGTGCTTGGGAGGCTGAGGCTCTCTTGGACCAGCTTTGAGGCCTCATCAGCGCCCAAGTTCACCTCAAAAGGTCTCCAACGATGGTGGACAACCGCGACGATATAGGCTCGCATGATGTAGTCGTTGTAGATGAGCCAATGATTTCTTGTCATCGTTCTGAAAGCATGACTCCCTCAGTGCAAGCACATGCAGCTATGACCAGAGCACGCCTGGAATGCAATTGGTGTTGAGAGAGTTACAGTCATGACTGCGCGATTGTACATCAGTGTAGAAGTGGAAGAAAGAAGAGCATGGAGGAGTCCATAGTAAGCGGCCGACGCGAACCTGCACATTCGGAAACGGGGACCATTGAAGTTTTGTACGGAATGCGGAGACGAGCTACAATTCCTGCATGTATGTATGTACGAAAGAAGATATGAGCTGGGAACAATTCACGTTGCCATGGATGCGACATGTGGGCGATCGCCGAACGGTTTGACCAACAGGCGTATCATGGCATGGGTACTTCAGGCAAGAAAATGTCCGGCACGGCATCCGTGCGGAAACTGGGCGCCATATGGGAGCTCAAAGAGCACAGACCCGCCGAACCTCAGGCGAGAACGGCAACAGCACGCCAACGAGAATAGCCAAGCGGGATTCTTCACTGGCTCCAGAGCTCCATCCCGCTCTTCCGCCGCACCTCCTTCGCGCTCGTCTGCGACTGGCCATCAGCGCCGACGAACGGATTCCGCTGCTGGTTGTTGCCCATCGGGTGCCCGGACGGGACGACGCCCGCGCCGTAGAACGACGGCGGCGGCACAGCCTGCTGCGGAGGTGGGACCTGCCGCGGCGCACCGCCATGGGACTGCGAGCCCCCGGACGAGGACGAGCTGTAAGGCCCGTATTGGTCGGGTTGAAGCGGCACATACATTGCGCTCAGTTCGCCGCGCCGCTCCACGTTGTCGAAGGGGGCTGAGGACCCTTGGCCGCTCTGCTGAGAGTACGGCGCCGCGTACCGGTTGCCCGTGGTCGTCGAGTTTCCCGAGTACGCTTGGGGCGGGCTGGGAATGATGTTCGTCGAGGGCGTCGTAAAGAGGTTGCTAGCAGGATCGGCGTGCGCGGCAGTCCGTGCGTTGGTCAAAATGACATCCCGTCGATCCTCGTCCACGATCATCGCATTCGGCTGGTACGAATGGGCCAGGTTCGAGGGGGGATGGTATCGGCCAGAGGAGCCCGCAGCATGGCCCCAGTTGGTCAAGCCCTGAGCCGCAGCGAGCTCGGCCTGTTGCTGGAGGTATTCAAGCTGCGGGTAGGGCTGCGCCGCTGCGGCCTTGCCTTGCTGTCTCCGCTCCCACTCCTTCAGCGCATCGTCTCGCTTGAGCACGGGAGTGAGCGCCTTGCGGCCGCCGATGACATCCTGGTTCATGTGTTGCAGGCGGGCAAGCGCAGGCGGGATGTTGTCCAATCCATTGTGGATAGTGTTCGATCGTGCGCGCGCAGTGTAGTACGACTGGCTGGGCGGCGCGGGGTTCAATTGCGGGGGAATGGCGAATCCGCCCCCGGTTGTTTGGCCGGGATAGTGCGGGACGTCCGTGTTGACGTTGAGGTGTCCGTGCGAGCTCTGGTGCGTGAGCGAACGATGCGACGAGGTGTGCGACGAAGACGCGGGGTACTTGTGTTGCGGCTGTGAGGAGTAGTTGCCCCCTCCTGCGTTGTCCTGCGAATTGCCATACGAAGACGAATGTGACTGTGTGGACGCGGGCTGCAAGTACGGGTTCCTGTAGACATTTTGCGCCGCTTGGGAAGCAGCCTGGGCTTGGGCCGTATAGGCCTGATGCTGCGCGAGATGTTGATTATAAGAGGCGGCGTCTTGGTAGGCTCGCGTCCCCTTCGGCTGTGAAGGTACCAAACCCCCATATGGCCGCTTCGTGTTAGCTGCGTTGGAGCTCGATGATGCTGTCCCAGACGAGGGCGGCTGTTGCGGCTGTTGCTGCTGCTGTGAATGGCTTGCTGCCGCCGCCATTGGCTGTGCGGGAAGTCAGTGGGGAAAACCTGAGATGCTGCGGCATGGACCCACCTTCCACGGCCCTGTCCACTTCTCACCCGTGATGAACGGATGTTGTCTCGCTTGTTGCGGCGACCAACGTTCAATCGGATTCATGTTCAGCAGACCCTGAACGAAGTCGATGAAGGCAGCACGATTCTGCATCTCTGTGACACGAAGTCATGTTAGCGCAGCCCGCATGGAACCATGATGCACAAACGTACCCTTTTCGATCTCGTGCTGTTGTCGTGATCCTGACTTGAACGCAGGCATAGGCGCCTGCCGGATGATCTCAGGAAGCGTGGTCGCCTTGAAGTACTGCTTCCCAGGTTGTTCGTTGGTGTTGTGCTCCCGAGAGTACTGCTCGATGCTCTTGAGGCGGTACTGCTTCTGCCCATATGCGTCTACATAAGTGTCAAAGAACTGACTCGTCTGCTTGCCCATGTCCAGCATGTATTGTGGTGGCATCCTGCGGAGAAGGTTAATGCACCATTAGTAGCTCGACGACCTGGAAAGGCACGTACCCTAGCATCTCCACGATGCGCGTGATTTGGTTGTATTCGCTGGTGCCGGGGAAGAGCGGCAGGCCCAGGAACAGCTCCACTGCAATACAGCCCAGCGACCACATGTCGATGGCAGCTGTATACGGTATGCCGAGCAGCACCTCCGGTGAACGATAGAACCGTGATTGGATGTAGGTGTAGACCGTTTGTCGTTCATGGCACGCAGAACCGAAGTCAATGACCTTGATTTGTGGTGATTGCAATCTGGAGAACACGTATTAGTATCCAAGCAAGAGAGGCCAAGGGCGAACAGATGAGGTGACTGACGATTTGAGCAGGATGTTCTCCGGCTTTAGGTCGCAATGGATGAGCCGTGCCTCCTTAAGCACCGTCAAGGCGTCTAGGAGCTGTGCGGTGAAGACCTTGACGAGTTGCGTGCTGAGACCT
This sequence comes from Trametes cinnabarina, assembly GCA_000765035.1. Taxonomy (NCBI): domain Eukaryota; kingdom Fungi; phylum Basidiomycota; class Agaricomycetes; order Polyporales; family Polyporaceae; genus Trametes; species Trametes cinnabarina. The sequence continues at coordinate 57,719 of CCBP010000264.1, read as the reverse complement.
TGGAACTGGTTCTGCTTGATAAGCTCGTAGAGGTTTGAAGACAGCAGCTCGAAGACAAGGCACAGATGGTTTTTGTGGATGAACGAGTCCCGCAATCGGAGGATGTGGTGCTCGTCGTTCGGATCACATTGTTGGTTGAGCTGCCGGACAAGGTTAGCATCCATGGAAGCCGTGCCACCGCCTACACTAACCAGTTCGAGTATCGTCACTTCCATCATGCTCTGATTGAAGTATGCGGGCTTGTTCTTCACCACCTTGACCGCGACGACTTCATGCGTCTTCATGTTCTGGCACTTGACCACTTGCCCAAACGTTCCTTGACCCAGGATGTCTAGAATCAGGTACCTGGCACATGAAAACAGCATCAGACCTCAAATCGCCCGACCATGACAGATTGACGCACTTGTGTCCGTCGTCCGTCCCGAGCCAATCATTCACGTAGAGAATATAGTCGTAGTCCTCATTGTCGTACCCATCATTGTGTACCGGCTTGCTCGGCTTCGTGAGCACGCGGCGCGGGTTGTGCGTAGACTCGTATTTGAACTGCGGGTTGCAGATGTGGTACGTCTCAACGATGTTCGTCGTCAGCTGCTTGAGCGGCTGCAGCGAGTTTTGGAACCGAATCAGCTATGAGCGACAAGGCACAGCGTGTCTAATAATGAGACTCACCGTTATCGGCGTCCCATTGGTATCTACCCTGCGCCCTACAGGCTGGGGAATCGATGGCCGCAGGTCCCGGTGGTCACGCACACGTCTCAGACCAGAAGCACGGCGCTTCGGAGGCGGCGGCTCCACGGCCATGGGCTGGTGTTCTTGTGCGAAGAACTGCGCCGAACCGTGCGCGGGTGCGTGGCTGAAGGACAAAGGGGTCGCAGGCTGCGAGACGGAGGTCTGCCTTGGGTGTCTCTGCGCTGAAAGACTGTGGTTCGACGGGGCTGGACTCGTGGTGTCCATCGGATACGCGCTCGAGTACAGAGTCTGCTGCCCGGCCGATTGTGGCGAATAGGCGGCGGAAGGCACGGAAGGTGAGACAGCTTCGCTCTTTGTCTGCGAATGCGAGCGCGAGTGAGATTGGGAGTGGTAACCGCCGCTTGCGAAGGACTTGTGCTCTGTGGTAGGAGAGTACGGGTACGAGGTTGAAGAAGGAGAGGTATATTGCTGGGGTGAGTAGGGGTCAAGAAGGCTATTGCTGTTGCTTTGAGGTGCTCTATGAGGAGAGCGTGGAGCCCTCGACGAGCTGGATTCGTGCTGGGTCTGGCTCCTCTTAGGTGCGTGCATATTGGACCCGGAGGTGCCATAGTAGGCATCCTGATACGGATCAGCAGCAGTCGCAGACCCTGCTGCATTGGCACCTCCACCCTGCTGAGCTCCGTGGTAGGCAATGGGTGGCGGATAGAGAGATTGGGGGGTCTGCCTCTGACTGATGTCACCGTCTACATGGAACGCTCCCTCCAGGTCATCTTGCAGATGGGGACGACGTCCTCTCGTGGAGGAATTGGGGGTGCCACCGAGGGAGAGACTGCGAGCCAAGCTAGATGCCGAATAGGGCGTTGGGTTGAGTCCGAACTGCTGATCTTCATCGAGGAGTTGATTGATGCGGGGCTGCCTCGAAGAGCTCGAAGGTGGTTGTTGCATGGGCTGCAGACGATTTGAAGCCTGGGGTGGCGGGCCCTGGGGATAGAGATACGACGCCTGGGCTGCTGACTGAGCAGCCTGAGCAGAAGACGAGAAGTTGTCGTGGACGGGTTGGGTGTGCCAACGGGGGAGATCGAAATCCTCGTTTGTGCCGGTCATGTAGGCCAATAGCTCAGGTTCTGACATGAAAACGGGGGGAGAAGCAGAGAGGAGGACGCGCACGACAACAACTAGAGACAGATGAGAGCCCCCGGAGATGATGGTGGACGAAGAGCAAGAGGGGAGTGCGCTATGGAAGACGAAGAGGAGGAGAGGATGGATGATGAGCAAAGAGCAACGAGGCCCCGATCAGGGAGAGTGCGAGCGCCGAGCCGCACGGCGCAGCCATGGCGAGATCCAACTCAGATGACCGCCAACAGCACCGACCTCTCGCTCCTCTACGCTGACAATGACTCCTCGGCTATACCTCAATCGATCCCTTATCGTTCCCCAAATTTTCCGCATCGCTCGACTTGGCCACACGTATATCAAAGCATACATGATAATAGTTACAATGAGCGTCCTAGGTCTCACCGACCGCCTCGTGCGCCTTGAGCGTGTCCACCACCGCCCGCTCAATCGCAAGCAGCAGCTTCCCTTCCTGCCCCATTGATCCCAGAGACGGCGGCATATCGATTGACAGGAAAATCTGTTTCTTGAAGCGGCGGGCTGTTCCGGCAATGCATTCCCCGTTGCGCGCGCGCGTGCCAGTCCAGCAACGTCGCAGTTACGACAACAGCCACGCTCACAGTCAGCGCATGTCCTTCTGCGGGAAGATGGCACAAGGAATTTCACCAAGACGCTGTGCCATGGAGAGCGAGGCCGCTGAGCTTGATGAACGGTACAGCGGCGTCGCCGCCTGGGGCGTGCCTGACTTCAAGTATCCCGTGCAATAATGTTCAGTTGGGTTGATCACGACCAGTGGTCCGATGGTCTTACAACCATCCGCGTACCGTGTCTCTTGCTGGCATTGCGCACGCCCAGTCCTTCGCAAGACAGCCTTGAAGGGGGACGTTGGCGACCAGGTCAGGCTCGACGTCGGTTGTGCCTACCCAGAGCATGTAGGTGTCCACCAGACGCGTTGTCTGTACGGCCAAAGCGGGCAGCGCCAGACCCGCCGGCGGAAAGTAGCGTGTGTCGACGTGGATACGGGGTTGCGTGGCCGATATGCTGTCCTGCTGTCCTGAGGCCATGAATATTGGTCTCCTGGTCGTTGCTGGTCGGGCGTTGGATACAGCAGCCTGCAGAAATGAGATGCGGCCCGTGCCGGTTCCAGTGGGCGGCACTTCCCGTAGCGTCACTCCGCCTTCCATATTGAGCGGATATTGGCGGGACGAAAGTTCGTGATTGCCTCCTAAACTTCCCCACTGCGGATAGAATCGACACATTGACTCGAAGAGCGAGCGATCCCCGCAAACAGTCAGTCCTACCTCCCTGCACCTTGACTACCAGCAGCAGTCTGCGTAGGATGTCTCAATCATCCACGCACTCCGTACAAACGTTCATAAACGACGTGGCACCGGTAAATGACGAAGGCCAAGTCGTTTGTTACCATCGCGAGCCGGCAAAACGCATGACAAGCCACACACCAACCAATCCTAACCGGTATGTCATCACGAACCCGCTGTATGCGCAACTCCTGATCGTAGCCGTTGTCAGTGACTTCTTTGCCTGCTCCAAGAACCGAGACGATCCCGGCAAGTGTAAATTCTTCGGTCAGTGCAAACTGTTCGTCCAGTCGACGTTTGAAATTTGCAAGTTCACATGCTCTTTCAAAAGTGTGGGCGGATGATCCCAAGCTGTGTTCAGTGCTACAGTCCAAGAGAGGGTTGCTGCAGCCGACGCCGTCAACTCCTGAGCGCCCTTCGCAAGCAAGACGCGCTCTATTCACACGGTCGCCTACAATGGCTGCCGCCTCGTACCAGAAACGCCAGAGGACTCCGAGTCCAACCCCAGACAGCTGGCGTTCAACAAATAGCTCAGATGGTGTCAAGCATAGAAGAGTTGACGCAGCCGAGCACAGTGGAGACCGACTGGGCGGTCCCACCCCTAGCAGTGCATACCCACAGCAGGTGGCGCGTGCTCGCGATGGCGAGGGAGCGACACAAGACCCGATGAGGGCTGCTCGTCTGAAGAGCATTCAAGATGCTCTTCTGTCTGTACAGGCCACTCCTCGTGACCCTTCCCCGGCTTCTTCGAGCGGTTTCGTCTCGCGCGAAAATGCTGCAGGTTCATCTCGACTCCCCTCCTATCAGAGGCCGTCTGATGTTCCAAGCAATGTTGCACCCCCCGCTTCTATGTCACAAAACATACCGAGTCAGCAGCGCTTCTCGAGGCATCCACAGGATGCTCAGTCCGATGCCGGTACCTCCATCTACTCCGAAATCGAGCTTGCCGAGATGGAAGAGATGGAGTCGAGAGCGGTGCAAACTTCGCCAATCGACCACGATAGCTCCATGCTCGAAGATGATCTCTGGGGCTCGCCATCTCGAAGCGCAATAAGCTCTTCAGCTCCTGTTCCCCAGGTCAGCATTGGATCATCGCGTGAACACGGACGCGATGTGCCGGACGGTGAGCACGTCTCGGGAGCTGACCGTACCGACTGGTCTCTGGGTCCCCACACCCCTGGCCGAAGTGGTCCCTCGCGTGTATTTTCACCCGATGGGAACGAGGGAGAACGCAACCCTAGCATGCTTCTGACCCCTCCACCGAGTTCCCAGCCGCTCTATTGCTCTGGTACCGGGGCTGGACTGTCAACAATGCAGAAGGCAAGAGCACACCTGCACCACATGCAGGCGTCACCCACCGCCTTCAAAGGCAAACGTCCAGACCCTTCTGATGCCTCCGGTGATAGTCAGAGTTGGCAGATGTTGCAGTACGATCCGGTGCGCATACAGTGTCGTTGAAGAGCAAATGTCAGGGAGCTGATGCGTGTCTGTTCGCTTTGTTTGCTTCCGGCTGGGCATTGCAGGAGAATCCATTCCAGAGCCCTTCCGTATCAGTCCGGGGTGCTTCGCCCGCCCCGACAGCCATATCGGTGGCCGATAGTGTGGGCGGAACCATGCAGGCGGGAGCGCTTTCCGCGGAGTCTATCAAAACACACCTGGCAACGCTACAGAGCGTTCCAGAGTACATCGCGAAGCTCGAGCGGAGAGAGAAAGCTGCACGGAAGAGCGCGGAAATCAAGGGTCGAAAGATTTGCGAGCTCGAGGAAGAGGTCCAGCGGTGCGTGGTTGCGCGTGGTGCGGTCCCGCTATGCGCTCCTCTTGCTGACTGTGGGCCGTGTAAACCTTACCAGGCTGAGAAGGGAGAAACGCGCACTCGAGGAGACCGTGGCTGCGCTCCGAATGCGCCGCTGACGATTCATCACCAACCGCTTTCGTTGCCTTGCTGCTCCTTATTCTGTCCGTGCTTTCCGTCTGGGCACTTTCGAGATCGTTCATGCTCTGCGCTCGCCCGTTTCTCTGTACCGTCCTCACGCTCATCTTGCCTGCTCTCGTGCTGTCGTGTCATGCTCCCCCGCTCTCGGTTTGTTTGTCTCACGCTGTCCGTGAATTGCATGGATACCCCGGCACGAATAGTCGGGGCTCTTGCCTGTTCGCTGTTTCCTGTTTGTCGGGATGGCCTGAGACCAGTACCGCGGACTAGGGTCGCGGCCCCCGTCTCTTCCTCCCAATGGATCATCCTTTACTTATTGTTATGTCCCGTCAGTGATTCTCGCCCCAGGTCTGTATGCCTCTCGGTGTTTCATTGAACGCCGCGGACACGATCTGACACCTTGGCGTTTTGAAGTGTATTGCTGCTGTAATTGCTCCGAGCTGGAATTCAAACAGTTCACATACGTCCTGAATTCAAACGGCCTAAGATGCCAGATCAACTGCCTGCGTCGAGAAGGATCTCGCTATGCCTCCGATGCCAGACGTAACGCAATCTGTGAGAGTATACGAACATATCGCTACCGAGCGCTCACGACGCATTTAGTGCCAGCTGAGTTGGTCGCTCGCAGACATCAACACATGCATGGGCACATCACCAAATACGCATCAACCAGAACCACCACATAGCTGTCAAACGTCCCTCGGCACGGAAGATGCATCAGCAGCTGAGTTGGCTGTGCTCTGACTGCGGGCTTCCGTTCCTTCGAGGCAGAGAGCCTGGGGGTGACATGAGAAGGTCCGTCCGCGGGCCCTGTGTCAGTCCAAGCACGCCACTGAACGGTTCAGATCGTCGTGGGAGTGCACGACCGACGACACTCACGCAGGACAGCCGCCGCGGTCCGATGAATGCGAGCTAGAGGGGACGCGACCTGAGACCTATTCCTTTCATTTTGTCGCCGGACGCTGATCAGACCACTCACAGATCCCTGCCGAGGCCAAGCATGCCATTTACCGCGTCGATGCCCTGGTCCCATGTGTGTGCGGTGAGGAAATAGCGCGCTAAAGCATCCGGCCACTAAGTACATGCCACCACCGCAGACTTTACCTACGTCATCGTCCCGCCAGCTTCAAGGGAAGGGCGAACGCTGGCGGATTGTCCTCGATAAGTGTTCGACAGCAGCACAGACCGCATGTCGACTATCATTGCCAGAACCCACCCGGGATGTGCAGCCCGCAGAAGCCCCCGCCAGCGCGGTAGCCGGAAAGCCGGGGGCCCAATCTGACATGTCGCTGGGAATTGGGGACTGAGTACTGAGGCTTGAGGGTCGGAGGGACTCGATGCGCCGTCCTTCCCCACATCTCGACCCCAGGCACGGAGAGAGGTGCGTATGGCGAATCCCATCAATGTCCGGGATGTGCTTTCTGACATGTAGCTCGCGAAGTTTACCCCCGCCCTGTCGCTTCTTCCGGGGGTGCGAACGCAGTCCTAACAACAAAGCTTTTACGTCTCGTACTTTCTCGCTCTGGTTGCCCATTTGGTGGGAAATACGAGGTGTGTACGCGACCATTGCGTGAGCTGCGTCTACGCAGACGAAAGAATTTAGAAAGGTCCCAAGTAAACCACAAAGACTCGTTCCAGGAGAAGAGCCCGCACGATCGTAGGGAAATTTGAAGAACAACTGGCCGCATTAAATAAGATAAGTAAACCATTGCAGCGGTGGTCGTATCATCATCTAAGCTACATTGATTTGCGCACGATAGGTGAATGGTGTTTACCGCTACCGGTGAGACCCTTGTCTCAGAACCAGCCACGCTACCGGACAAAGCGGAGCCTGTGACTCTTATCAAACGAAGAGGAAGTCCGTGGAGGGCAGTATCTGTTCAATACACGGTCATGGCGGATGATCAACGAGGAGGACTTCCAGCACTCAAGAACATACGCGGAAGGCTCAACCTCTAGCTCCGACCAATGGCAGCCTCGCAAGCCAAGACCTTCCACAGGCACATTATAACGAACTAATGGCGCATGTTCCCACCACCTATGATAGGCTTCATCAGGGCGGGCAACACCGTCGGCCATGTCGGGGCCAGACGCACGCTAACGGAAGGGCGTGCGGAAGCGTGAGCCTCGCGACGCGACATGACGACGGCAACGATAGTGCGGGCACTCAGTACCAACTGCTGTAACGAGTGCTCAGGCCTCAGGCCTGAACCGAGCGCAGGCAACGGCGCCCGAACGGGTAACTCTAGCATCGTTCCTGCGTCTAGGCTAACTGACGGTGAACGCCGAGCTGCGCACCTTCGAAATCGGCACATGCGAGCGCGCAAATACACACACCACATCGCGCGTGGGAGGCTGCAGAGAAGCTATCAAGGTGGGGCACATGGACATCGCCGTGCTGAGACGGCAGGTCGAGCAGCTTTGACAAGATCGCGCGACAATGCGTGGCTCGGGAACATTAGAAGCGCTTCCGCGCATTGGATGGTTGGTGGTCCTATGACGGTGATCATGTCGGGGAACACTATACGGGTTCTCATGGATGGGTGTTTTTCGACGTCTCAGAGTGCACGGCGCATCGTGCGGGAGCCGGCGGTGTGAGCGAGCCATCACAACATAGAGCGTGAACAACCAGAGATGCAAGTTCCTCGTGTAATATGTCAATCCTTGCTCGACAAGTTTATGAGCCTGATACGCGTCGTCCTGTGGCTCTTCCGTTTTTCAAGCGTAAGGGACGTCCCGTGATAAGCTTGAATGTATAGCAACGCCGAAGTTTCTCGACTGACCGCGCACAACAGGAGGCCAAAAGCACGCACTTCAGGATAAAATCACCGAAGGCCACACCCAGAGCGAATAATATCAGGAATGGCTGGTAGTACAAGATATGTACCCTCGAAGAACACTGTTCGTCCGATACCGTGACCAACGGAAAGTATATGCGACAGTGGGAAGGAGGTTCGACGACAGACCATGGTCCTACATCCAAGGTTCTGGCCCATCATCACGCAAGATCTACACGGACGGGCTCGAGGGAAAGGAAACAATCGTCCGTGCGCTCCAGGCGCGTCAGCGAGATGTGTAGTATGCAAAATGCCGACGAGCTGTACCGCATCACCTAGCAGAACACCCGAGCAAGCCACAGCTTGAACCGCGTCCACCAATTGCCCTGCCAGCCATCGGTACGACGTTTGGTCCCCAGCCACATGGTGCCGGTGCCAACCTTGATCTCCTGACGGTCCGCCTGCATCGCTTCGCCTTCCTCGATGTCCGCGGGCCGGCGAGAGACAGACGTGACAGGGAAGCGGGGTAGGGTGTTGCGCGAGATGAAGGGAGGAAACAAGGTGAGCAGAGACAAAAACTCGGGATTGGTCAGGTCGGGTGCAGTCCATGTTCGCATGTAATCTGACTCGCAGAAGTCGCGTTCAGGGGGAGGCCGCGCGAAGAGATCGTCAAGCTCTGTGTTGGGCGTGGTGGGCGTGATGGGCTCGTCTACTGCCGATGAACTTGACGTGGACAGGCCCGTGTTGGCAGATGAGTAGGACGTAGAGAGTGCAGGGGTATCCAGAAACGGATCGCTCGGCGCTCGCGGGCGTCTCGTCTGGGTTCTGGACGAGATCGGAGGCGTCTTCGTCGTCCGTGGAGGCGCCGAGGTGTCAGCAGGAAGTGGTTGCGACTGTGACCGAGAGTGTATAGGCGACAGCGGAGCGAAGGGTGTATATTGAGCGGTGCTATTTGTCGACGGAGAACGGCTCAGAGACGTTGTCTCTTCGAATCCGAGCACCTAGCAGTACAACGTCAGCTGGATCTCAGCATTTTCAAGCGAATATCAACCTACCCCTTTGAGCACGTCGATAGCCTCGAGCATGAACTCCTTGCCGCTATAGGGCGGACATTGGCGGTGCCTGTTAGGCGGACCTATTCAATGGCGATAGAGCGTAACGCGCTTACCCTGATTCCTTGAACACAGCGTCATCAATTTCCCACTGGATTCGATATGGGCCTGCTCCACCCAAGTCTTGCGGGATGACCTGCAGTCGCATGACCGCCCACAGACCTTGAAAGAACGGCTTCGTCCCGGGCATGCTACTCGTACACCAAGTCCTGATGAACCGCTCCAGGCGTTCGAAGCGCTCCTTCTTCGCGAGCGGACCTCTGGGATCTGCACGCGAGTGAGGCATCAACGAACCACCCGGCTTCGTAGCGCTCAAGTGAGCCTTAAACTCCGCGTCTCGACGTGCATTTACGCTTGCATGATAGGCAGAACGGATAGACGCTTGTAGCCGCGCAAAGGGTGCACGTTGAGAGGGAGGAAGCGTCGCTAGAGTCTGTGTCATTTGCCTGCCAGCATTGTCATCCTGCTGATAATACCTGTGACAGATACTAAGCTCTGGATTAATGCACCGAGCCACAGAATGGCTCACCATGCTCGGCAGTGCTCTGCAAACTCTTCTAGCTCACTGCGCATAGGACGCGAAGGCGTCACAGAGCGCTTCTGCTTCGGAGGTCTTCCAGACGGTGGTGGAGTATTCTTTCTGCCCCGCATATCTCTTATGCGCGGGCTGGTGGGGGACGTTGGCGACATGATGGATGAAGGAGACCTGACTCTGGTAGGAGTTGTGGGAGACGTAGGTGTGGACGATGGGAGGTCATAAAGGAGTGTTTCTGTGCCATCTTTCTGGCTTCGAAGCAAAGAATTCCTGGTTGGTAGGTCCTGCGTCCTGATGGGCAAGGGCGGTGGGCGCGGGCGGGGCGCCTCTAGGCGATACGACGGTGGCGACATGGTGTACAAAGGAGCCCTTGTGTTGTGCGCGTCGGGGAGACAGGCGACAAAGGGCTCCTGCTAGGGGCGGGATGCGGTCGGAGATAGCCTGACAGGGTATGTTGAGCACGGTGATAGATAAGACCAAAATTCTCGGGTAGATGAGCAAAAGACTGTGAAGCGGCCCTCCAAGCGAGACCTCGGCGATGCTAGACGTCGCCGGAGAGAGCGTCGTCGTCGTGTAGGACGATGAGGGAGAGAAAGGAGAAGAACTCTGCCTGTCGTCTACGGTGTTGCTGCTCTCAACGCGGCCGTCGCGCCGAGCCACAGGCGGCATCCACGTGGCTATCGTTGTGGGCGCTTGTGGTTGCAACTCTAAACCTTGAGCGTCTGTTCTGCATCGACGCCTCCGTCTCAGGCACACCCGATTCTTGAGCGTGTCATTCCGGTGCCACTCGTTGTGTCCCCTCGCTCTATCGCCTTTACAACGTTCAATGATCGCGCTTCTTGCAAGGCTGAGTACCCTGCACGGACAGACCAGTTGGTACTACGGGCGGTCTTGGAAATTTTCCTATGAACATCTTTCGGCATCGGACACCATCGGAATCGTCGACCACGGCCCGAGGCAGTGTCATTGGTGACGACACGCACTCGACTCGCAACGACCCAAGCTTTTGGGGGTTGTATCCAAACGCGTATAGTGTTTGCCTAAGTTCACGGAGTGGAAGACGTATATGCTAACAAGGGCAGTCAAATAGCACAAGAACGCCACGAGTCGTACTTAGGCGCAATTCGGTCGCAATACCGCACGCCGTCGAAGACCCCGATTCTGAGCATGAGGAAAATGCGAGCTGATCGGGAGCCTTTTCCTTCCCCGCCCCGACGTCCCCGTATGCACTCGAGGCAGCTCCGGTGACTGCCGCATGCCATGCCTGAAGATTCCGAGTGAGTACGTATGTAGTGCTCGACGCCCATACACAACGCTTTCGCGGGTAACTGTGACGGCCCAGCCACAGGATAGATTGCTAGTGACTTTCAGATTGGTATACGGAAGGCGTTCATACATTTTTCACGGCTTGCTACCAGTGCGACCTCTCGGGAAGCGTATCGAGCTACCGCCGTCTGGTAACCATTCGTCTGCCGTGCTGAGAAGACCTCCTCATCTTGTAGGTCATCTTCCTGCAAGGGTCTTTCAATCGCCACATCGGTGACAACGTTTGACCTGCTGACTGAAGGCAAGGCAGTTGGCTGTTTCTCCCTTCCGATCACCGGAGAGAAGGCTCTTTGAATGCGTTCAAATCGCATGGTTTCGTCGTGGGCGAGGTCCATCCCCGTCTGGTTTTCTAGCGAATCGTTCGCCGCGGCGAAAGAATGCACGAGACGTCGGTGCCGTGCTATGCGGAGGCCTACCGACAACCAGACGGGTATCTTAGGGCGCATCTTCACGACCACACACGAACAGTCCCGCTCGCCTCGCGCCCCGCTTCTGTCGACTTCTCAACTTCGCCGACGGCCTTCTATTGTCGTCTTGCTATACACGAGGCTCTCATGTCCATATCGCTCGGTCCTTGCCGGCGACGAACTGCATACTGGCATCTGCCCCTCGTTGTCTTGCCACAGACTTCTCGGAGTCAGTGTGACGTACGAACAACAACAGCCCCGACTTACCTGATAATTACTGCACCCAGTGCGTTTGCCGTGACAGATGGGCTGGTGTGCCGCCCTTAGCTGCCCTTCAGGTGCGTCGCATCTGAGCTCAATCAAAGCGTGGATTGCATTACGACTATCATGACTGTTCCTCTAGACCGGTCCTGATCATCCCCTCCGCATTCGTTACGGGACAACCATTCACCACGCACCTGAGCCTTGAATACTGAGTGCAGCTGACACATTCAAGAAAAGTTATGTACTGCTGCATCACTGTGGCGTTCCTCCGCATGTTGAAGAACATATCAAAGACCGCATCAACGGATGCTTTTAGGTACGGCTATCTACACTGCCAACGTCGGTGCCTCTACAGAGCTTCGTCCATAACCGTCAACGCGACTCCGTGCCGCGAACCATCATAATCCATGCTCCGGCACTCCTTCGTATGTCCGCGCAACCTCATGACATGCCTCACCGTCCTGACTCAGCCGTCGCGGCCCTGTCAAGGCGCACATCCATCTGTATCGACCGCCGCGCCCTACCGGAATTTTATTTCGACAAAGGCGGTAAGTCTCATCTTATACATCGTCTATACACTCTCTTTTCCGTCTATCCGCCGCTCTGTGTTCCCGGACCTGCTGAGATGGCCGAGGTGACGACGCTTCGTGGCAGAGGCCTGCGCGACCCGACTTCGGCAAAGTCGATGTCTACGACGGAGCGCGCAGCGTCCAATTTCCAAATCTGCTTGTCTTCGGTGGAGCCACCTGTGCCGCCGAATACACCGGTTCTGGAAGACAAGATCGCACCCTTCTTCCTTTGCGGAGGAATGGAGGCGTGCAGCCCGCCTTGGTTCCAATTGTGTTCGACATCTGCCGTCTCCATGGGCGGTGGCTCGTACCGCGATCGAGTTGTGCGGGCGCATAACCCATACGTACATTGTGCATGGCCGCAAGACCGCACGGGGGACGAGGACGGCACATTCGGTGGAGTTATGTCCGCCTATCGTTCAGCGAGCCTAGTCGCGGCGCGCCAGGCCCGCAGGTGGGCAGAAAGCGGTATAGCTGGACAAACGGCAGCGTTATTCACCATCAACCGCGCCTCTGCGTACGATCGCCGGGCGCATGTGCATGCGCGAACCCGACGCCGGGCGGCGTTGACCACAGGCGTGATAAGCCTACAGGCCATCTTCTGCCTCAGCTGCGCGTTACGTACCTCCTCCGAGCCCAGCACGCCGCCATCAGCCCTGGACGGAAACCCGCGAACGCGGGCGACGACGGTAGCCAATGGCGTCGCCCGTGCGGATTCATCAGCGGGGCCATCAAGCACAGAGGCGCACGCAGGAGGAGCAGGATCTAGAGCAGGCGCCTTGTCCATGGGCTCGTGCGACCTGTGCTACCGGTGCTGTTGCTGCTGCTGCGTGCCTGGGCGAACCGGTCAGCGGAGGAGGAGCACAATGGCCCAGGGACGTCCGCGTCGTTCATTTACAGAGCTCGGCTTGGCAGCTCGCAAGCCGCACTCGGCAGAAGGGGGACGCTCGCCCTGCGCGGGTGCAGGCGAATCACTTGAGCAGGAGGCCTTCGCGGACTGAATGGCTCGCCCCTGCATCGCGGGGTCGCGCCTGACACCCGCTGGCGTCATAGCACGCCCCGGCAGCCGCGAAGGGCGAAGGCAGAGGAGGGAGGGGGACGGGGTGCAGTTGCACTCAGGCTCTGACACAGCCAGTCTAAGCTGAGAGGCGACCCGCTGCCCCGGGTCTCCTGCGTACTCGACGAGGACGTGCTTCTGCATCCTCCCCCGCACGCTGGGAACGCGCAAGCTCAAGCACCGAGGCGGGGGATACGCGTATTAGCTACGCTCGAGGGCGTCGCACGCGACGACGAGTAGGCTTTGCTCTGCGTCTTCGCCTCTTCGCGAGCAGGGAACGAGGGAGCGGGACGGGCCCGACGCAGTGGGCGGGCACCCCGCCGGCAAATCCCGCGGGCCTGATGGGACCTGCCTCATCTGGCTAATCAGATTCCTTCGCGATAAGTATGCCCTGGCGCCTACAGAGGGTCGCGGAAGCAAATACGCGCGCGCCCACAAATCACGCTGACGGGTTCCCTGTGCATTCAGAGGTGGCTGCACCGCTGGCGGCATCGAGAGCACAACACGCGCCATACAGCGCAATCACAAAGGCGGAGAGAGCTCGAGCCTCGCAGAAGGACGGCCGTAGCAGTATCGAGAACGCACGCCGGGAAACGACGTCCCCCAACGCTGCCTATCGCCCGCGCAGCGTCAGCCCGTCGCCCTTTTTTCCCAGACGCAGGGGTGACGCGCATGTGCCTCTCGAGCAGCGAGGGAGCGACGCGCACAGTGCACACACGCCACGCGTGCCGGTCCAGCTGGGGCGATCGCTGCAGAGGTTCGCGCTACC
>CCBP010000264.1:0-38552 GCA_000765035.1 Trametes cinnabarina | reverse complement strand
GTCGGGCGGCAGGCGCGGTTCGGGCAGCGACTCTGGCGCGTCGTCTGGTGCGCTCTGGCAGGTCGACATCGGCGAGACGAGCGTGTGGACTATCGTCGGCACCGGTGAGTGCGACGTACGTGCCGTTGTGCAGGATCAAGACTGATCGCTGCCTTCCATAGACCAGGTGCGGTATAACTTTTACGTGCCGCCGGTGCTCTACGACAGCCAGAGCAACTCGAGCGGGTCGTTCCCAATCCCGTCGAAGCCAGTGACGCCGTTCCCGGCGGTCGTGAAGTACCTCCCGCCGGACCGCGCGTCGGAGGCGCCGAAGTCCAACTGCGCGTCGTCGCGCGCGGTGCTTGCGAAGCCGAACCCGCACGCGTCGAAGATGCTCACGCTGTACGGCGAGAACTTCTCCAAGACGGACCCGGTGACGGTCTTCTTCGGCTCGGAGCCGTCGCCGTACGTCGAGGTGCGCTGCACGGAGGTCCTCGGCTGCCTCCCGCCCGAGTCGGGCAGCACGAAGCGCCGCCCGATTATCCTGGTGCGTCCGGACGGCGTCGTGTTCCCGTCGAACGTGTACTATCCTTGATGCGCCGTGCGCCACCGCCGCTATTGTACGTTCCTCAGGCACATTGGTTGGTCACTCGTCGTGTATGTCTTGCCTACCCTCCCCTACCCCTTCCCTCCATGTTGCTTATTCCCGCTCGCCATTCGTATCCTCGGTCGCATCGCTCTTTCGCTCTGTCTGCCCGGTCCGTCGCACTAGAACAGCTCGGCGCATGTCATCTATGTGTGTGTTTGTGTGCGTCTCTCTCGCCCCCTCCCCATGCTCGTGTTCAGGATCCCATAGGCTACCACGTCGGACTCTTGCGGCATATGTGTACTTGTATTGTAGACTTCTCTGTTGCGAATACCACACCCTTCCTGGTGCGTGTACGCCTCTTGTGGGCGTTGCGCGCGCGTACGTCGTGGCGTACGGACGGATCACTCGTAGAGTATACTACGTACCGAGCCACGGTACAAGTAGCGAAAGCTGCTGAAACGCTGATCTGCCTCATCGCGTGCGCGTGGTCGTAGACCTGGCGACCTAGATGAACCGCGCGGTATCGATGACGAGTTATATGAGGAGAGGGGCGTGCCTGGTGCTGACAGTTTCACAGTTTCAAGGCGAGCTTCCTCCTTGCGCAGCACCAGACCGCGCGCGTAGTAGTAGTCTTACGCGCGGTCAGCACCTTCGCAAACTCCGAGAAAACCGGAACGCTTTTCCTGGTGGCGCGCTTCGGGCGCTTCCCCACGCCTGCACCGGTAAGTACCCGGCTGCTGTGGCACAAAGTTGTACTGTGTACATGCGCCGACTCCAGGCACCGTCAGCGTGCTTGCCGCTGCCGACGACGACGATGGACCTCGTTTCGATACCGCAGACTGTCTGGCATTTCTACCTGGAGTATCTCGTCTACTACAAGCCTGGATCATGGGTCGACAGCGCCGCGTCGACGTTCCGCGTGCTGGCGTTCATGACCATCCTCCCGTTCATCCTCCTCACTCTGCTTGTGAGTCGCGCACTCGGCGCTGCCGACGTTTTCCCCGAGCTAACGCTCTGAGATCGTGCCCGATTGTGATTAGGATGTCGCGTCGTATGTGATCGCAAGGACGCTCGGCATCGTCGACGCGACGAAGGCGTCCACGAGCGGCGAGCTCGAGACATCCGAGCAGCTCCACGCCCACAACCCCTCGATCGTCGTCCAAGACCACAGCGGCCCTGCCGAAAACTCCGCAGAAGGACAGGCGCCGTCAGAGGGCCACCCGCACACGGTACCCCCGTCGTCATACTTCCGCAACCCCACGGAGGAAGAGGGCAACCTGCAGCTCTCCGGGGTGGGCACCTTCTCCCCCGCGCCGTCCCAGCCCGGCTCGCCCACCGTCCAGCGGCGCGAACTCATCCAGCATGCGCATTACGACGCGCATGGAGCGTACGGCACGGGGTTTGGGGAAGAAGGGGGTGGTGGTGGGGGGCAGGAGGAAGCTGCGGCGAGCGGAGCGGCGACGCCAAAGGCCGCGGCAGGGCACGGCTGGTCGGCGGGCTCGAGCAGTGGGGAGTCCTCCTTCGCGATGCTGGACCGAGACTCTGGCTCGGAGGACGCGGGGCTGGTGCTGCGCAAGAGAACGCGACGACCAGGTACAGGTACCAATGCGGGGGACGGTGCGGAGTAGAGTAGCCATGGGCGATGGGCGGCCGCCTCGCTGCGCAAATGAGACTCGGGCACGTCGCTCATCCGCCTGCTGTGGTCCCGTGCGGTCAGGCGACAGAGGACGACTGCTTGTTGAGGCAGCGGTTTCAGGGGAGGGGCGATTAGCGTTCTGTATTTTTATCGATCCTGGCTCGTATTGGTACACGGTACGCAAAATACACACTACACACAACGTCCGTCCGTCCCGGCGGCGCCCACGCCTGCCCTCTAAGCACGCACTGTCGCCATATGTCAACGCAGCCCCTCGCGAAGCACGACCGCCGCCGCTACCAACCGAATCTCAACTGATCTCGCGAGAAGACAGGAGGTTTCCAGATGAGACATTCGGGGTGGATCCGTCTTCGCCTCTTCTCCTTGGCCTTCCTGTACTTCTCCTGTACCGCTTCGGGAATGCTGATAACATGCTGCCCCTTGTAGTGCTTGAACAGCTGCAGCGTCGTGCACCTGTTCAGCCCGTCCGCGGTAGACAAAAGTCAAAGAGGTTGTTAGCAGTCCGCAGTGACGACGGCGAGATTGGGAACAGAAGATGCCCAACGTACGTGTTCATCACGTCGGCATGGGTGATGGAGGTCTTTTGCGCGATATCATCGATGCTGATGTCCTCCGTCGTGTTCATGAGCAGGTCAATGATCGTCTCTGCCCAGTATGCGCGGTAGCCAAGCAGCCCGAGATCAGAAAGTGGCTTCTCCGGACTTCCCAGTTTGCCTTCCCGCTTGCTGAGCTCGTAGGAGAACTCAATAAGGAGCTTTCCGTAGCCGTGCCGCTGGTGCTGAGGGAGCGTGAGGATACATGCGACGTTGTAGTTATCCGCAGACTCCTTCTCTTTGGAGAAGTAGCCGACCATATGACATCCTGTGGAATCCCTTTGGCACTGTACCCGGGAACGATCAGATCACGGCTGCGGAGCAGAGAGGCCGTAGGAACGAGCGTACCATGACATAGTACAGGAATGGTGTTACATCATAATACAGTGTTTTACTGGGAAGAAGACGCATTAGCACGGCATGCGTATGCGTTCTGTGATTAAGGGACGCACTGATCGAGGAAGCACTTGGATAGAAGACTCAGATTGCGGCAGTAAGTCAATTGCCGCTTTCCGTCGAGTTCGAAGAAAGAGATGTCCTCGTGCCGGTAGATTTCGTTGCCTGGAGGGTGTAGGAGGTTACAGCGCTTCCGGTGTCTCGATAGCATGAACTGGGACCCAAAGTACGACAGGCAGAACTCGCAGAGGTATAGCACCGGTAGGTGTGCGTACTCCTTGGGGTATGGACTGAAGTACCACGCTTCCACTTCGTGCTTGCCTATCTGTAGGCGGTTCAGGTTCTTCACGCGTGCAATCTCCGATATAGACTGTGTCATCGACCCGGATGTCCGTAGCTTCTCGATCTCTTGCTCTTTGCTGAAGGCAGAGAGTGGAGGAGGAGGCTGAGGGGAATCAGGCGCGTCGAGGTCGAGCACTTCGCCCTCGGCGTCGACGTCCATCTCGCCCTCAGCATCCGCGTCAAGGTCTTCCTCCTCCTCTTCGTCCTCCTCGTGCAAGGCCTTACGCTTCTTGCCAATGGACGGTGCAGGCGATGGGCTCGCGCGTGCAGAAGCGGGCGTGGACGGCCCAGGAGTGCCCGACTCGGGCTTCGCAGCCTTGCCGACGGCGAGCGCATTGGCGGTGGCCGCCCGTTTAAGGAGCGACTGCTGGCGCTGATTCTTCGCGGGTGTTTTCTTACCGACGACCTTCTTTGTGGTGGGTAGCGCCTTCGGGCGCGGCCACTGGAGGTCCTTGGAGAGGACGAGGCGGGAGCCAGAGACCCATTCGTCTAGGCGCTTGTTGAATTGGTCCCAGTGCACAAAGAACTCAAGGCGGTCTTCGGGCCTCTGGGAGTCCTCCTGCTTGATCTCGCCCGCCTGTCGCGTGGCATAGGTGTTGGTGGGTTTGTCGCGGATCGACAGAATCTCAGCGAGGCGTTCCTCCTCCTGGCCGTCGGGGCCGGGGCGGCGGATGTAGAGCTTGCAGCCTACGGAAACCGTCTGGGTGAATCATGTAAGCCATGCGCTGGCTGGCGCTAAACAACAGTCGCCGCCGCCGTTGTCGTCGGTGGCGACGCTCACCTGGATGCTGTACGTCCCACCTGGCGTGATGGGTGGTGGTGGTTGTTGGCCTTCTTCCTTGGGTGTATGAGGGGCCATGAGGGTCTCTGGAGGGTCTTGAATTCTTCGGAAAGGGCGGCGAGCTCAGTGTATGTTGCTCTTTCTCAACTGATTATGTAAGCGGGCGTTGAGTCGAAGTATGCGATTAGACAAGCGCCCACACTCGCAAGCGCCGAAGATATACTTTTCGGAGAGGCAAAGATCTTTTGAGGCGTACTCACACTCAGTGTCACTCCGTCCATCCCCTTGGTCCTTTCGGTGCCGTCGGATTGTCAGAGAATCATGGATGACGGTCTTGTGCTGAACCTTGCTAGTGACGACGTCGCACAGTCAAAAGGCGGTCAGTCAAAGAAGGGCGGACGGTGGACCGATAGGTACGTTCTCCGCTCATGCATCCTCAGTTGTTTCCTCATTCCGTATAGGCTGAAAGCCAAACGAGTAGCCAAACGAAAGACACGTCCTGAGACTACCACTCGCCCTGTGGAACACGATGAAACTTCCCAAACAGCTGAGCACCGTCCGGCGAAACGTGCACGTAAAGAGGCGTCGGACGAGCACGACCAGGAACGCGCTGCTGCACCTGCACACCGGCCTTCGCAAGTCATCTCGTCCTTGTTTACGTCGAACCCGAAAATTGAACAGCCCTCGCCTCACGCTGCGCACAATCCTAATGCAAAGCCAAGCAACGCACCGCTCGATTCATCGACGTTCTCCGGGCTCGGACTCGATCCGCTCATTGTCGCGCACTTGGCCAACAAATTGCACATAGAGAAGCCGACATCTATCCAGAGAGCGGTTCTTCCTGCACTATTGCCCACGTTAGAGGACCCTGCCTCGCGGGACGTATTCATCCAGTCCCAGACGGGTTCCGGCAAGACGCTGTCCTTCTTACTGCCTATACTCCAAGACCTCTTGCCTCTCAGTTCGCTATCATGGATTGACCGCTCCGTAGGAACGCTCGCAATCATCATCGCACCGACGCGCGAACTGGCAAAGCAGATCTCAGATGTCCTGGAGGCGTTGCTCAAGCTCCGGTTACGCTCTCAAGACGAATCTGCGGAGGACGCAGCCCCGCGCTTGACTCGTTGGCTTGTCTCTGGCCTTCTTACTGGTGGTGAGAACCGCACGCACGAGAAGGCCCGGCTTCGGAAGGGCGTCCCCATTCTTGTCTCGACTCCGGGTCGTTTGCTCGATCATTTACAGAATACCTCCTCCTTCAACGTCGGCAAGTGCCGCTGGTTGGTGCTGGATGAGGCGGATCGCCTAATGGAGCTTGGATTTGAGGAGACCATCCAGGGTATCCTCCGTGGCCTTGACGGCCGACGAAAACTTGCGTTACAGGCGGTGGAAGAAGGCAAAAGCCTGGAGGCGGGCGGTTGGGACTGGAGTCGGAGACGGCGAACAATCCTGTGTTCTGCCACTATCCGAGAAGACGTCCAGAAACTCGCCGGGACGACCCTTACCAATCCGATCGTCATCAAAGCTATCGCAGACTCCTCCGACGCCGATAACGAGGCCATCGTTCCCGCTACCCAGAATTTCACCCCGCCATCACAGCTCTCGCAAAAGTATGTCATCGTCCCACTCAAGCTTCGCTTGGTTACTCTGGTCGCTCTTCTTCGCTCGTTGCTGGCGCAGTCGCAGAGCAGGAAGGGGACCAAGATCATTGTCTTCTTGAGCTGCACGGACTCGGTGGATTTCCACTGGAACTTACTGGGAGGTACGAAGATGGGCGACGACGACGACGAAGACGACGACGACGAAGACGACGACGACGAAGACGACGACGACGAAGACGACGACGACGAAGACGACGACGACGAAGACGACGACGACGAAGGAGCGGAGTCCGGAACTTCCTCAGAAGTTGAGAAGGAAAAGGGGGATGGGCGTAGCGAAGGAGATGCATCCGAAACGGATGAATCCCAACCGCAGACACCGAAGCAGCCCGCGAAGAAGAAACCTCCAAAGGAAAAAGTGGAGGTTAAATCGTCCTTGTTGCCCGACACGTCAATCTACCGCCTCCACGGTTCTCTTCCTCTGCAAACTCGTCTAGCCTCCCTAAAGGGCTTCTCCGCCAACCCCTCATCGTCAAAGACCCCGATACCTCCCAATGCCATCCTCCTTTGCACTTCTGTCGCGTCCCGTGGTCTCGACCTGCCCCTCGTCCGAGCGGTCATCCAGTACGACCTTCCCACGGAGGCCGGTGCGACAGAGTACGTTCATCGAGTTGGACGTACGGCGCGCGCCGGAAAAGGTGGTGAGGCGTGGAGCTTTGTCGCACCGAGCGAGACAGAGTGGGTGAAGTGGGTACAAGCGAGGATGCAGGGTGACGCGCAGGGAGTTAAGGAGGGAGAGGACAGCGTATCTCTGGATGGCGTGTCAATGGAGAGCGTCCTGCGGAAGGGCTTTGGCGGGAAGGGCAGCGAGTACGAGGAGCGTGCAACGGAGGTCCAGCTCTCCTTTGAGCGCTGGGTGCTGCGCAACAAGCAGGTGAGTAGAGCATTTGTTTTTCTTACGGGACACTCTAATTATGGCCCTCGCAGAACGCGGAGATCGCGAGGAAGGCGTTCCTCTCACATATGCGTGCCTATGCGACGCATCCCTCCGACGAAAAGCACATCTTCCACATCCGTCACCTTCATCTGGGCCACTTGGCGAAAGCCTTCGCGTTGCGCGAGGCCCCTACCGCTGTCACCTCCAAGAACGCGAAGGCGTCGAAGATCAAAGGCAAACACAAGGGTAGCGCATCCCGCAGCGCGACCGCCGACGCAAAGCCGAAACGCAAGCGTGCTCGTGGTGGAGGGGCGAGCGACGACGAGCAGGACGTTGCGGAAGCAGAGAAGCGGATGGAGCAGGTCGTGCGTGCGCAGGGTCGGTTGACGAAGAAAGGCGGGAAGATGGTCAGCTCTGGGACGTCCGAGTTCCAGATCGCGGGTGGGTACGACTTGGAAAGGCTTGTCAATCGGACATGATGTCGGTAGCTATCCGTATAGTCTGCGCAGTCTTGTCATGGTCAGTGGCCAACATAGTTATTGCATCATAACACTAGTTCTGGCATACTTACTATCCTGCAGCGGGATTCGACCGAATGCGCTTGCCCATGTTGCACTGAGTAGCCAGGGGTGACCAGGGTCCCAGCCCAGTCACCGTGATCGAGTTGCGCCACGTCTGCAGAGTCGCGTAGCCATTAATTAATTAATTGCCAAATCAGTGCTACGGACAGCCAGACCTCCTCTTCACCAACCACCATGTTCTTCTCCAGGCTGACCCTCGGGTTCCTTCTTGTCACTGTCGCTGCATTTTTTTGCGCGCAGTCCGTTGAGGCCGCTAAAGGCCCCAGGATCACGCACAAGGTCTACTTCGACATCAAGCATGGCGACAAGGACTTGGGTCGAGGTGCGTATGCTCATGACCGCCTGCTTTGGGCGCCGCTGATGTGTGACATTCACAGTCGTTATGGGCCTCTACGGTGGCGTACGTGCAGTGTTACTTTTTGCATTGGTGATCCAGGCGTTAAGCAATAGGCACCTCTAGACCGTCCCGAAGACCGTGGAGAACTTCCGTGCTCTCGCGACTGGTGTCAAGAAGGACGGCACGCAGCTCCCGGAGGGCTTTGGCTACAAGGGCTCCAAGTTCCACCGAGTCATCAAGAATTTCATGATCCAGGGCGGCGACTTCAGTACGTTGTAAACCGGTCCTAACAGGCCCTCGGTAGCTAATCGTACCGGCTATAGCTCGCGGTGACGGTACTGGCGGAAAGGTACGCTTGAATCTCTTGGAATTGATGTTCAGATATGAAGACCATGTCGCAGTCAATCTACGGTGATCGCTTCGCCGACGAGAACTTGTGAGCGTCATCATTTACTTTCGAAGGGTAGTCACACTGACCGCGAGTTGCAGCAAGCTCAAGCACACGCGCCCTGGTCTCCTCTCCATGGCAAACGCTGGCAAGGACACTAACGGTATGCTGAACTGTTCCGGCATCACTACTACATCGTCTGACTTGTCGGAACTTGCAACAGGCTCCCAATTCGTAAGCTGGCCTCGTATTGAATGTGTTGAGCGAATGGTTAATCTGTCGCCTACATAGTTTATCACGACTGTTCCTACTAGCTGGTTGGATGGCAAGCACGTAAGTTGATCCGCACTAGGATCCGTCGACGGCTGCTGATGCGATGCAGGTTGTATTCGGAGAGGTCCTCGAGGGCATGGACATTGTGCACGCTATCGGTACGTATACCTTTGTTTCGAATCAACAGCATCTCACCCAAAGGGCCTACTGTCACAGAGGACGTTCCGAAAGGCAGGAACGATCGTCCGGTCGAGGATGTCATCATCGTTGATTGCGGCGAGGTACAGTCTTAGTCCTCACGTCTATCGGCTGAAGCTAAACTTGTCTCCCTTTCCCCTCTCAGCTCCCCGTCGAGTCTGCCGCGCCATCCAAGGAGACAGAGGTGCCTGCCCATGCTGAGCTTTGACGCTCCGTTTTGTCCGAAATTAGGCAGTATACCAATGAAAATCTTGCTTGGTTTGTTCACAGGGTAGTTTCACTATCGCGACCGTCGGTGCTGCAGTCGGACCCACTACCGGTGCCGCTGCCGCTGCCGCGCCGGAGACGACCATGCCCGCTGGTGAAGCAGTGACTGCGTCCAAGGAAGGCTCCGCCTTCACGGCGAAGCCCGTCGATGACATCGCGGAGCCTGAGGCCACCGACGCCCCGGTCTCGGCAGAGGGTGTCCTAGACAGGGAAGAGGGTTGGAGCATCTTCTCCTTCCTCTTCTTCGTCCTCGCGTTGGCGGGGCTCGGATACGCGTTCTGGCATTTCGGCGGCGCGAAGTACGCGAAGCTCCTCCTCAGCGGGCGTGAGCGGGCGCATTATCGTCGGATGAACGCGAACGTGGAGCCATGATGCAGTCAGCATCGGCGCGAGGGAGCAGCTTAGGCGTAGAACCCGTTCTACTCTCGCGCTTTGTGTAAAATATTGGACTTCGTGCCGTACTGCCTCTCTTTAAGACTTGATCATTCCTTTGTAAGCTTCAGTAATTGGAGTGCCCAACGGTGGCAACTGCATACCCGAACAACGAATAGAAATACAACAAAAACAAGTCAATACAGCGCCAGAAGGCCAACCAAGGTAAGTACGGCATCGTGGACACCATGTCATGGGCGATCGGCGTGGCTCGAGCGTGTACGCTAGTCCTCGCGTTTGATCTTTGAGCTGCGCTCAAGGCCGTATTCTTTCATCCGCTCCCGCATGTACTTCTCGAGCTTCGTCGCGCTCTTGTGATACACGGTGTCTTCGGGGTTGTACGTCCGACAGTTGTCGAAGATGAGTTGCGCGTCATCGAGGAACGCGTCCACGTCCGGATACTGGTTTGTGTCGAGCTTGTGCTCCATCGTGCTCAGATCTGCGGCGCCAGGTGTAGGCGGTCGGTAAACGCCTTCCGGTATGACATGGGAGGAAGGAGGGACATACCCATGGGATGCGCGATGACGTCGTAGTAGTCCGCAACTTCTTGTGGGTCGACAGGTGCCTGGAACGGCCAAGCAGCGGAGTGCGATTGAAGGTCGCTAAGCAACTTCTCCATAGCAGCGCGTTCGGCGTTCCGCCCGGTCGGGCGTAGAGGACTGTAGCAGATAATCAGCAAGTGTCCAATGAAGAGCGGAGGACGCAATGCTTACGTCGTCTGCATGTCCGGCGTCCATCCACTCTCCCCTGTGCAGCTAGCTCAGCATATTCCTGCGCAGCTCCGCGTCGAGAAGACTACTCACGGAGCCCGGGAACGTCCTTCGGATCCACCTTCACACCCTCGGCCTGCCCGTTGTGGAACTGCGGCAGTCCAGGATAGACGATATGTGACCGGCTCTTCTCCCTAATCTTATTGAGCACTGCCTCACGCTGCTGCGCGGTGATCTCCCTCCAGCGCAGGTAGTCGACCTTAGGAAGGAGCTTGCACTCCATGATCGTGCCACCTTCATAATCTTTGATGTAACCAGCCCATTGGGAGCGGGGGAGGGTGATCTCCTTTGAGAACCCTTGCTTGCGGAAATAACCGACGGCGTAGTTGTCGGCGTAAGTGAGGAAGTACATCATGTTTGGGTAGGTCTTGCGGATGTGCGCTTTGAAGTGGTCCATGAGCATTCCACCATAGCCCTATGGCATATCCTTGAGATGATGTCGTGAACGGTGCGAGAGATGACCTACCTTCACTTGGTCAATTGAAGCAGTAGCGAAAAAGACGATCTCTGCGAAGCCTCGATGTGGAAATGGACGGTAGCATATTCCACCGACGACCTTGTATCCTCGCTTGATAATCGCAAGACATTTTGAGTTCGCGTCGAAGACCAGTCGAGCGATGTACTCCCGGGGCATCTTTGGTAACTGTTTCTGAAACAGCGTCTTCAAGCCGGTCAAGATGACTGACGAGCGTGGTTGTCGGTCGTTCTCAACAGCCACGACCTTGATGATGCCTTTTCGTAATTCGACGTATGCAGCCTTCTCCGGCTTTCCCGTTGGCTATGGATACAGAGATGAGTTCGCCGACCCAACCATACCTTGAATAACTCACAGCGGCAGAAGCGGGTCCGGAAGCATCAACAGTTACGCCAGTAGCCAGTCGCGACAACTGGCCTTCGTCCATCTTCTCTTCGACCTTCACGGTAGCTTCATGGCCATTCACGGACTCCTCTTCCGGAGGAGGAATATTCGTAGGTGCGGTCTGCGCCTTCGCTTTCATACTGGACAGCTGCTTCCCGCTCCGCGCGCCTGTCGCGCGGCCAGGCTTAGTGAGGCTTTTATTCGCGGTTGTCCGGGGCGCGACCGCTGCTGCGACTGTGGCCGCAGCAAGAGGTCTTTCCTCCTCTTCCTCTTCCTCTTCCTCTTCCTCGCTCAGCGACGAATAATCTACCGAGACACGCCGTTTCTTCGTCGGGCGTTGCTCGACAATCTCACTGAGAAAGGAGGAAGCGGGGGATAGAGGGTGCTTATCTGGCGATGAAGGGACTGTTGCTTATGTTAAGCGACTGTAGAGCGACGACCAGCGAGCTCACTCACCTAAGGCGCCAAGCTCATCCGACAAGGAACTAGCAGGGGATTGCGGCTCAGGTAATCTCATCTGCTTGCGTAGCGAGTCGATGTCTTCGTCGGAATAATCAAAATCAAGCAGTCGACCAGAGTCCTAGGGGGGCCACCGAGGAATGCGGGAGATGCGTAGGAATGTTGTATATTGGCCGAACGAGTTTACACATACATCATCAAACACGGTGGCCAAATATTCATGGACTTGCTCACCTCGAGCAACTCGTCCAAGCGGACCGCTACTCGGCCGCGGCGAGCGAACTCGTCATGACCGATGAACTCGATGTCCGCACCGTGTGCATCCACGCCGTGGCCACATTGACATCGGTCCAAATACCTCGAGGGCGGTGGCTCATCGTCATCGTCTGAGTCATTGCCATCGGGAATATCGGGGAAGACGCGCCAGCCCAGAGGGGGATGCAGACCGGGGCATGTACGGCAGACCGAGCATGGACAGTGGCGAGCGATTTTGAGCGCCAACTGGGAGTCAGACAGGCTGGGTATATCGTGTGAGGTTGGATATAGGACCTTCATAGTTCACTAGACAGAGCTAGCAGAAAGCGCGATCAGTTCCACGGAGGTCTGGGGTTATTTGCGGTTCGCGGCAGGGGAGGAGAACATGGAGGTTCGCGTCAAGCTGTACTGCAGCAGCGCGGTCCGCCAATGCCGGGCGTCTCCTTCGATGCGCAGCACAGCCACAACACCTTTCGTGGTTGAGCGATTTGGCGCGGATTCACCTGCTGTTAGGCTGTGGGCATATGTCCTCTGATTATGTGGCTTATCATCCGAGCGTTCAATGAGACGCTTAACCCGGCGTGTATCACTGTATCTTCCGTACGCCCGCCATCATTGGCAATATCAGCATCTTCTTCTCCGCCTGAGACAACCTCCCATCCTTAAGGTATCTTTATATTTTGAATATGACCTCACCGAAGTCAAAGAGGTTTCTAGGGGGAGTCTAGGTGAGTTCAGAGTAACTTCGGAATAGTCCACAGGTGCTTCCTCACACCCTAAGCTCAAGTTTGCGTGCGCGACTGCATGATGAACATGCGGAAGATACGATCTTTTTACAGACATTTGTCTAGGTACGGGCGCATTGCCGTAACAGCATGGCGATGAGACAGAGGCATTTGCGTCTCGCTGCGCGCCCTTCAGAAGGTACGAAGCGACGAACCCCCGACCTGGATGGCTTCTCAAGGGAAGGCAATGCCCGTGCGGTTGCTTATAAGGGATGACGGGTTCTACGAATTCCCACAGTAGCCCTTTTTGATTCACCCTGTTCACTGGCAGCATGATGTCTTTTACTTTCTTCCTTGGCTTTGCCGGGGCCATCATTTTTGTTCTCGGGTCTTCAGGTCCTCCCCAGCTCTCTCGTGACTCGTCGCGTCCTGCACGAGCATCGCCGCTCTCTCCCTACAGGATGGACTCTCCACAAGTGTGCTGTCCCGGATGCTACTCTCCCGCTCAGCATTGCGCTTGTGCAGCCGAATCTAGACAGCCTCGAATCTTATCTTCTCGACATCGCCGACCCAGAGTCGCCCAATTACGGGAAGCACTGGACGCCTGATCAGATTAAAGACGCGTTCCGCCCTTCCAAAGAGTCCTTTGAAGTCGTACACTCCTGGCTCGCGAGCGACGGTGTCGATCGGACGCGGATCGAGCTCAGCGACAATGGTCAATATGTGCGCGTAAACGTCAGCGTGGCGGAGGCGGAGGGCCTATTGGCCACCGAGTACTACATCTACCAGCAGACGCGAGCGGCACTGATCACCTTGCCTGCGGGTATGGTTACTACCTTCCGGAGCATGTTTCTCGCCATATCGATCTTGTGACGCCCACCGTGCACCTTGGACGCCTTTCGGCCAACGTGCTCCCGTCTGCTCGTACGCTCCACGCGAGGGGTGCACAGGCTGTCAGCCAACGCATGCGTCCCCTTGTACAGGTTGGTCTAGGTTCACAATATGTGTCTCAGCAGACAGCTAACTACTGGTGCAGAGTGCCGATTCCAACTCACAGGGCACGGCGGGCGGATGCGCGGGATTTGTTACGCTGGACTGCATCCGACAACTTTACAACTTCAATTACAGTGTTATTGGGAACGGGAGCAACAGCATTGGCGTTGATGCGTCTATGCTATGGAGTCAGGTTTTGGTGCTGACTTGACATATTGTTTACGCAGTTGAGCTGGGTACGCAGAATTACAACGCGGAAGACCTCGACGCTTTCTTTAAGTACTATGTTCCCGACCTAGTTGGCCAGAGACCGAAGATGATTAGTATCAACGGCGGTAGGTGCCCGCCACTTCTTTCAGACTAAATTGATCACTGAAAAACAATTACCCAGGCTTGGAGAACAGTGGCCAGTCAGATGGCAATCTCATCGGCGAATAGAACATGGACTTCATGCTTGTAATGGGTCTCTTGGATAACAAGGTGCCGGTGTACCAGTACCAAATTGGCAGTGCGTACGCTCCTCGCTGTCACTGCATTCCAGCGTCTCTTATGGTTCTGGTTAGACTTCTTCGATGAGCTCGTGGCGGCCTTCGACATGCAATATTGTAGTGACGCGAGTAGGCAGGCCTAATTTCACATGTTGGAGCTCAAACTAAGCCTTCCCCTCGCCATACAGGCTTGGCAGGCGATACTACCTGTGAAGGCGCCTTCAGGACAAATGTCATATCGGTGTCGTACGTCTCGGGAGAGCAATGGCCTTCGAGCTATCTCACAAGGACCTGCAACGAGATTGGAAAGGTACGTTGGCAATGATGTTTGCTTTCACTTGTTCACTAATGTTCTCAACTTAACGCATCACAGTTGTCCCTCGCTAGTACGACCTTCATCGTTTCCTCAGGCGATAACGGCGAGGCGTTCATCAACAATCAATGCTTGTCCGATGACGGCTCTCACCAAAGGCCACTTCTTCCCAGACTTCCCGGCTACATGCCCTTACATCACAGCGGTCGGCGCAACACAGATCCCACCTGGCAAGGGTGTAAGTTGTACGTCTTACTGCAATATATCAGACACTTACTACTGGAATACATGACAGGCTACGTATCCTGAGAGTGCCAGTATCTACTTCGGCTCTTGTGGCGGGTTTTCGAACGTCTTCCCAATGCCATCCTGGCAGGATCGCATAGTGAGCTCGTACTTAAGCAACCACGCCCCTTCTTACGGCGCAAACGTGTAGAACCGGTCCGGAAGAGGGTATCCTGACGTCTCAGCCAACGGGTGAGTACATTCGTGGATTGATTTCTGCGCTTTCAGGCGATTGACCGTGTCCCGGACGGGCAGGGCGTACACTGTCGTTGTGTCTGATAACAGTACCACTGAGGGTGGCGGAACCTCTGCATCGGCGCCCCATACTTGCCGCGATTATTGCAGCGGTGAATGATGCTCGCATTGCAGCCGGAAAGAGTCCCGTTGGATGGATCAACCCCGCCGTACGTCTCACAGCTGTGTGGTCACGTGTTCCCATACTGACCTCTTGCGGACTCGCCGACAGCTCTATTCCAGTACGTTTGTCAACGTCTTCAACGATATCACAATTGGGGGCACTCCTGCATGTGGTACGAATGGGTTCGCCGCCGTCCAAGGCTGTGACCCGGTGACTGGTTTGGGCTTCAACCTGCTGTTGTCGAGGTTCATAGCGCTTCCTTAATTTCTGCTTTCTATATATCTGCAAGTTATTCGCTCTTGGACGCTCCCTATGTAGCGATATTTGTGGCTTTCTATGAATGGTTTCACCTATGTCGCAGTAAGCGGTCACTATCAGGTCAAGACAAAGGCGTGGGGCCGCCCCAGGCGCTTGACTTGCCCACCCGTTGAGTACGTTGAGTCTTGACCATGATCACCCACACCGGCAACACCTGCGTCTCGACACATTGGAGATACTCAACCGCATTTTGCAATATAGCTATCCGAGCCTGTTAATGTTCTGCAACTTACTGGCTGTATTGGTGCGATGTTCTTGAGAATATAAGGCTTCGGTGGCTGAGATGCATGTACCGCCGTCGGCGCAGCTGATGAGATCTTCTCCGCCCCGCTTAGCATGCCTGTGCGAGACCTTGCCTCCTCCATCCACCATGCCTGGCGCAGCCGCGCCCAGATACTAAACTGATCCTGCTCACACTCTGCTGTTGCTGTGGTGAATGCTGTGGTCGCTGCTATACTTGCCACCCCGACTGACGCTGGGGATGCCGCTCTCTTTTGTCATGCTCGTTCTCTCTCTTCTCTGGGCAACTGCTACTGCAACGGAATGGATCCAATACCCAGATACCGGCACGGCTACTATGACCCATTATACTCTTCCAGACGGTTATATTGCATCGTGCGGCTGCACAGGCGCGAGCACCCGATACCCCACCGCCGCCATGAGCCAGTATGCCTTTGGAAGTAGCACCGCGTACGGGCCCGCATGCGGGCGATGTTTCAAGATCACATTGCTGAATACCTTCCTTTCCGACCCGCCGTTCTTCCCGAATGTCACTAAGAGCGTCGTGATCAAGGTGACGGACCTTTGTCCGGCAGGAGGAAATGGATGGTGTTCGGCCACGCCAGGGAAACCGAACCAGTATGTTGTGCTCAGCAAGTTGTGTGGGGAAGTATATATGAACATAACGTATGCGATGCAGAGGTGGTCAATATATCAACTTCGACCTTGCATGGCCGTCGCCGTCCATTCCCGACGACTTCTTCCCGTCAGATGCAGCTCTGTATGGTGAGCATCATACCAAACGCAATATGCCATAACGCCCCACTCAACGTGTCCCTTACCTTGCAGGATATACTGTAAGCTCTTCGCCAATGTCGATGTCAGTGGGACAAGTGCTCAACATACCGTAGGACTTTGGAGTGTGGAATGTCAGTTACCAGAGCGTGGATTGCCTGAAGAACTGGGAGGGAGCGAAGGCTCCTGCAGCACTGGGTAGTGTTGACGACGGTTCTAGTGTGTGCTGTCCCGCAGACCCCACTGTAAGTCCTGCGTGCATTGTTCGTTTGGGAGGTTCTCCTCACTCAATATCTGCCATGACCCGTAGGGTAGCGCGAACGACACTTGCCCATCCTTCTCAGACGACAACGGCATTCCGTACGTCCCGTCGGCTCCCTCTACTAATTTGCCATTCTGGAGCTAACTCCCACACTTGACTGTCAGACCGGACACGGCGAGCGTGTCCGAATCTTCTGCCGTTCATACCAAACGTGTCTCGATACCTTTCATCGGCCATCGGTCACTGTTGTTGTATTCGCTCCTTGTATTGCCATTCGTCTTCTCAGGCTTTCTCGCAGGTTAATATTATCGCTGTGCTATGCTTCCGGGAGGATGGACTGGACTACGAGCGTTGAGTCCCATACTCACGTCCCGGCATCGATTTTCTCCCCAGGTTGCCGGTGTCGTAACAAGGGATCGACGTGAATTGAGTGCAAGAAGCCATTCAGCTCCTTGGGAACACGTTGTATTCAGACGCGTAGCGTCTTCCGACGGCTTATTCCGACTCAAGCATCCGGCGGCCGCAACCCGAAGGAGGTACAATGCAATGTGCGAGGATGGATTGGTTTTGACTCGACGCCCTAATGGTACAGGGAATGTGTGCTGCTAACTCAAATACATATGCGAAGGAAAATCCGCTCCTCGATCCAGCGCAAGAACTCACTTGCGGAGACCGTAGGCCTTGGTCTCGTAGCCGTCTGAAAGTAGAAATGTCAGCGAACATCCGAGACTGTGCGTAAGCATGAGCCAGGTACATACGGTGACCGATGATGATGTTCTGGGGCTCCTGGGGCTTGTTCTCGAGGTAGTTCTCGAGGATGCTCTTGGTGCCCGCGGCGTAGCGCTGCTGAGCATCGAGCGTCGTGCCGGAGTAGTGGGGTACCATGCCGTTACCGCCGCCGAGCGGGTTCTTCATCGTACGCCAGATGTGGTCCTTAGGCGCGGGCTGGACGTTCCACACATCACCAGAGTAGCCGAACAGCTGGCCGCTCTTGAGCGCCTCCGCGACGGCGTCCTTGTCGCAGATCGCACCACGGGCGGTGTTGACGAGCCACGCGCCCTTCTTGAAGTGCTTGAGGAGGTCGGCGTTGACGAGGCCGCGCGTGCCCTCGTGGAGCGGGCAGTTAACGGTGATGACGTCGCACTGCGAGACGAAGTCCTTCAGGTCGTCTACGCGGCGCACGCCGACGGCCTTGGCGGCCTCCTCGGGAAGCGGGTTGTAGTCGTAGTAGAGGAGTTCCTTGCAGTTGAAAGGCACGAGACGCTGGAGGACGCGGTAACCGATGCGGCCAGCGCCGATGGTGCCGACGACCTTGCCCTCGAGGTCGTACGCAGCGCGGGCAATGTCGGAGACCTGCCAATCACCGCGCTCGATCATCTATGTACAATGATCGTAGTGAGTGCACGTTCCATATACATTGGCGAAGTTGAGCATACCTCGTGTGCGGGAACGAAGTTGCGGACGAGCAAGAGGATGCTCATGATTACGTGCTCCGCGACGGACACGACGTTTGAGCCGGAGACCTCGAGGACCTGAATGTGCTTCTCGACGGCGGCGTTCAGGTCGACATGGTCAGAGCCGACACCAGCGGTGATACAGATCTTGAGGTTCTTGGCCTTCTCGATGATATCGCGCGTGACATAGGCGGGGTGGAAGGGGGTAGTGATGAGGACCTCAGCCTGAAGAGAGTCGTATGAGCATGCTTCTGCTAAAAGGGTGGAGATCAATACTCACATCGACGATGTGCTTCTGGAAGACGGAGTTCGGTCCCTCCTTGTCATCGGTGACCTACAAAGCACATTTTAACAACACAACGACGATGTCCCGTAATATGAGTGGGAGCTCACGATGTACTCGTGACCACGAGACTCGAGCCAGGGGCGGATACCGAGCTTTTACCAAATGAGTGAGTACAACGACGAGACCTGTTACGTCGCACACAAACACACCTGGTTCTCGACAGTACCGAGGAGACGAGGCTCTTGCTTGGCGGCTTCGCCACCCTTGTAGAGTACAGCGAGGATCTATAGGGGTTGGGAATGACGTCATAGTCAGTGATGTGGTAGCAGCCACAAGCCAAGCTGCGCACCTTCATTCCGGCGGCGTAGTTCTGAGAGAGAGAGGGTGCGAGGCGGGTAGAGCTGAGAAGGCGTGGGGACCTGGTGGCCGAGGAGAGGAGGCCGCGCCTTAAGTAGGTCGATGAGATGCCGGCGAGCATGGTCACGAGTGGTAAACGGTGTATGCGCTGTGGGATCGATTAGGAGGAAAAAGGTTCAGCTGGACATGCGCAAGGACGGGCTCGGAGGGCTCAGACGCGTACCAAGAAATGGTAGGATAGATCTGCGTGGGAAGCTAGGGGCGCCGAGTTGTTCCTGCTGACTTTCGCGGCGGGATGCTAGTCTCTCGCTGGGTCCTGCGGCGGGCGTCCACGGAAAGTAATGGGAGTAACTACTGAGCGTCGAGTTCAGTCGTTGAATTGCAATGCGCACCAGAGCTCACGACGCCTTTTTAATACCAGTTTCCGAAAGCCTACGAAAGTTCCAAGTCTGAGAGCATTATTGTCGTATTAGGACGCGCCGGGTGGGCCGGCACTCTATTTACCCCCCCTGTGTTTGTCAGCTGACGCATCGCACCGCTCATGCCTGCTGCAGTGCGGCGGGCGAAATACGATGCTGGAAACGCTGTGCATCCAGCTCCCGGTGCGACAATAATAGCAGCAGTCAACGACCAGCACTCTCACCTACCTCCCCGCGATTTCTCCCGATCGACTCAACACCGCGCTTACATGCTGTTACGCTGTATGCCATCCGACGGGCAATAATGTTTCAAAATCGCTCGGAGCGGATGCCGCGCGGCAAAAGAGGAATGTACACTTACGATCACGATCAGCTGAACCTTCGGGCGCACATCGCGAAACTCGGGTGCAACCGCGACCGCCACTTTCCTCTCCGTGTGTCTCGTCCAACGGCGCATGATGTCCAAGGTCGACTGTGCATACCGATTCGAGCATGGCGTACCTGGCCTTTCGAACCCGAACTCTCTTTGCTTCCTCCAATTGCAATTGCTTCGCGTGGACTCCCCGACTTCCTGTGTTCCCATGCCCATCGCCCATCATGAAGTTGATAGTCCTTCTCCACTACGCAGACATAACATGTCAGCAGATACACTCACATGGACGAGCACGCGACGCGCGGTAATTTGTGATCTCCAAGATCCCGTCTTCTATCTCTCCCTTGCCTTGACCATGACATCGGTTGCTGCGTTCGAAACCCCGTTTGAGTCTACGGCTGAGATTGTTGGGACGCCAATAATACACTAGTACACTAGTAGAAGCTCTGCGTGGGTAGTGATAACGTGAGTGCGGCACCCACGAGGAACTCCGCTGCCACTCACCAGCGTGCCAAGCGCAACGCTCGAGTCCAACCGTCCAACCTCGTTCCCCACCGGCCCCCGAGCAAGTTGGGTGCGCCTCCCTCCGCCAACGACGCCGCACCCGGGTTGGTACGCATGTCACAGTCACGCAGGGTGTTAATGCCGCCGCCGGAGGGTCTACCCGGCCTCCGAGGCGTGCCCGCTCACATCCGAGCGGATCATCTCGAAATCGTCCTGCTCCTCCGCAATGGTCCCATCCCGAAGAGAGTCCCCGCGGTCCCTTGTCATGAGGCCATCCAACGAGCGACCCGGCGGGGGTGACCGGGGTTCGCGCACAACGTCTGCCTCCTTCACGGCCTCCCACTCGACGCGGAGGAACACCCACATCCATCGGCGCACGACCTCAGCGAGCTCGATCCAGAAGATGATCAAGTCGCCTTCGGCATACGAGTGCAAGTGACTGGAGAGCTTCGCGGACCAGGTGAGGCGGAGTACGAGGTCCACGAGTATCGCGAAGGGGTATACCGGAAGGGGGAAGAGAAGTACTGAGCGCAGGCCGTACGGGTGAGGGTGCCGGTCAGAGGCTGAGGGGGCAGTGATGTAGTCGGCCGCCTCATCAACCTGCTCGTCCAGCGACCCGTCAGGATGTTTCAGCAGAGCCGAGCGAGAGTGCAATCGAGGAAGGAGGAGTGGACGTGGCGGCGAAGGAGCACGAGCTGTACGTTGGCCAGTTCGTCGAGGTCGTAGTAGCTCCAGACCCCAATCGTTGGTCACATCCCACCAGAAAGAATAAAGTGAATTAAAGGCTGCAGCGAGTAACCTACGCACTAGAGCGTGAGCCGAATAGACCGCCGCGGTAACACTTTGGACCACTAACCATAGGCGAAAGAGTTGATGCTCACCATGCCATGGTTGGCTAGCGGCGGCTTCGCCTTTCACAGCGAGAATATCGGACACCACGATTCGTTGCGCCGCGGAGAGATAGATTACGGGGAAAGAAGATGCATACTTGAGTGCGTTATAGAGGTGTCGACGGCTGGCGTTTGCGGGAGCATTATACTCAACAAGACACTGACGGAAGCGAACAGCGTAAGGGATACTGTAAGAGCCAAGAGAATGAGCATATATATCTGCAGCAGTGGTGGAAGGGGATCAGGTGAGTGTGAAAATCAGTTGTTGTATGCCGAGATGACCTCATTACAGCCGCCAAGAACTTCATCACAGGGGCCAGTAGGGTTCGATGGCCGATATCGATAGGCCTGGGTTACATACGCCTCAAAATGACCAGTGTGAATGGCGAGCATGCACGTCAACAGCAGTCGCGCATGCCGCGACATTCCGAACTTGTGTGCCTCATCGCATTTTGACCCATGATATCCGCATCGGAAGGCCTGAAGCGAGGGACAGTTCACCAAGACGCCGTCCCAAACCGTAGGAGAGGAATTCGGCAATATGACGGTATTCCACATCTGGAACCGACGATGCAAGAAGTTTGAACAAGTGCTCACCTCATGAGCGTGGGTAGGATCCACCGAGAGAATTCTCCTTGAACAGAATGGGAAAGCAGACTTCCGCTGGGAAGCAGCATTAAAGTGGATAACCATACGTCTCCTAGTACCTTGGCGAATGAAGTGATGATATCCGCGAAGACGATGTCGGAAAAATGTATCCGATGCGGAGACGGGAACAAACATCGATGCACGGCCCTGGTAGTATATGGATGAGCATGATTCTGGAACAAGACATGATGAGAGGATACTTACAGAAGGAATTTGTCTCGCTCATGCTTGTAGAAGACGTTGAACGGGCAGACAAGCACGGTCAGGACGGAGAGCATCGCGATTGCCGGCACGAACTTGTAGCTGTCGACTAAAGACACGTCCTTGTGCGTGGCCAACCTGTAGACAAGCCAACAGGCGAATGTCCACGCCGAGTATGCGATGAAAACTTTGTAGATAGGGCGATATGCGGCAGCGCCGTAGAACTCGGTGCTTTTCCAGCCTCTGTTTCTCCGGTCCGTAGGCAATGGTGAGGTTATCCGGTACCCATCTCCAGCAGCGCCGAGTTCAAGAGTTCCAACCGCGTCGACTTGCCAGAGGTGTAACCCATGGAGATTGGTTGCCCAGCCAAGGATTCCTAGTCCGATGAGGCATAGCACGCGAAACGGTAGAGGGAAAGCGGCAGAGAAGTAGAGCTCGTCAACGAAGTCGCTTTTCATGTAGAAGATCGTGGAGAGTTATGGCGCGTTGACTAGTACGCGAATGGGCATGAGGACGGTTGGGAGTAAGATGGTGGACGTTTGGGGTCAACGTCACTGCAGGCTGTATGCACTCTGCCTGCCCGCGCAGTGCCATCTAGCGCCCACTAGCACTGACAGCCTATGGCTTAGGCGCTTGCGCCGCCCGTATGCTGCCAGTGGACCATGGCCATTGCTTCAATTGTTGCGAGCTTAGATCTGACAACACGCTGTATGTCTTGCTGTGTGACATACAGTACAGTACCGTAAACAGCATGAGCTCATCACGCCCGGGCCAGTAATTCATTGTCTACTCAGAGGATGCGTGACATCGGCGCTCGGCCACGAAACACTGCTACAGCAGTCTACAGCAGCGTCGATTGAGCTAGTCACTGCGAATCGACGACTTTGGGGAAGTCCAAACAGTCCACCGTTTCAGCAGAGCTCTCCAGTTCAGGTCGCCGTCGCACGGGCACCGTGAACTGCACCGGTCGTTTGCCAGGACGCGATAGTACACACTGTCCGTCCCGCGGGAAGTACTTCTCCTCCCTTGGTAGGATTGCTCTTGCTTTATACCGTGTCTGCGCTCGGCCGATTGAAGTTTCCCCACCATCGGCATGGTCAGTCAAGGCGTGTCGGGGTTGGGGACGCTCCAGAGTTCGTGTTCAAATGGGGAGTTGACCAAGTGGGGAGTTGACGGGCTCGCCGGTCGCGTTGTCAACGAAGTCCTTACAGTACTCGGCGAGAGAGAGCGACCCCGGAAAGAGCCTGATGGAGTGCTCGGAATCGGGTATCGGGTGAACGA
This sequence comes from Trametes cinnabarina, assembly GCA_000765035.1. NCBI lineage: Eukaryota > Fungi > Basidiomycota > Agaricomycetes > Polyporales > Polyporaceae > Trametes > Trametes cinnabarina. Next base: position 15,692 of record CCBP010000264.1, on the reverse strand, counting down.
ATATGAGGGGTCTCCGGCACGGGGTTTCTTCTGCATGCTCAGGTCAGCACCTCTGCAGAAAGATATGTATGAAAGCGTGACATACGCCCGTGTGCTCCATGTACGTGTCCAGAACAGTCTTCACGTTATTATCAATCACTTCACGGCCATGACTTTGAATGTTTGTCTCGTAACGTTCATCAAGCCAGACGTAGAGCGCCGCTGGGTCGTCCTCCCGCTCAGGTAGTGTTCCCAGCTGTATCAAGTCCCAGTCATTCCGCGGCTTGGATTTGGGATAGAAATGTAAGACTTCGAGACAGGCGTCTCTGAACAGGATAGTGCCAGGTCGGGGTACGTTTGAGCACTGTTTGAGAGTTTCGCAGCTGCATCAGACGATGACGTTGATTTAGAGGCACAGGCCGCACATAGGTTTGCAGCCTTCTTGCGCTTCACTTCGAATCATTGTAAGGATGTTCTGCTCGCATCCTCTGTGATCGGAAAGACAATGAGCTTGCTAACTTGAATCTGGTGGGTCACGGTAACGATCGCTAGAGGTACTTACCTGACGAGTTGATTTAGTCTTCATGTTCACACAGACAGTGTCCTATAGTAACCAATGTCAATGTACTGAAGAGTGGCACAACTGGCAGGTAGTTGAGTGAAAATGGATGGTGGCGGCTTGGGACATGTTCAGAATTAGCCACCAGGGGAGGGCACTTGCCAATCCCACGCGTTGACACATACCGACGGTCATGTGACCGTGACTAGGCAGGAGGAGAACCAAGACTTGAGCTCAGCGGTTGGGACTCAGCAAATTCAGTGACATTGGTATGCATGCCTTTGAGCCCGCGAGCGTTGACACGCCATTAAATGTGTATATTTTGAGTCTTCATTCAATGGGTTCAACGCCAACGTAACTGCCGCTGCATCCTACCTTACAAGGAACTAATTCCCAAGCACAACGAGATCTCGCCCTGAGGACATCCCAAGTCACTCGACACCTCGCTGATATCCGGTACTGCATTCTGCGACAGAGTGGCCATGATCCCGTCCGTCATGTCCTCGGAGTCGTCGACGAGGGTAGCGCTAAGGCAGAGGATCCCAGTACACTCTTCTTCAGCAGGGGCTGCGTTGTTCACGTTCGCATTCGCGTCCGGAGCGCCAAAGCCTTCATCGCCAAAGGAAGGTCCTCCAGCGAAGTCCCCTGAGGTCCCGTCCAAGTCATCGCCCGAGGCGTCAACAGAGCCATATGCAGAAGCGTCGGGACCGTCGGCTGAATCATTGTCCGAATCGTCGGTAGAGTCGGAAGGAGCATCGTCACCGACAGTGGCCGTGCCATCAGGAGCGTTGTCGCCGGAGGTTCCGTCGGAAGTATCAACTGAACCATCTATAGAGGCGTCGGGGTCAGAAGAGTTGGTGGAGGAGTCAGTGGAGGAGGCGGGGGAGTCGGAGGAGTCGGTAGAGGAGTCGGAGTCGGAGTCTGCAGTAGCGTTGTCTCCATCAGTCGCCGCGCCGTCAGCGCCGCTGGAAGAGTCATCAGATGCAGGGGGTTCTGTAGGAGAAGAGGCGGGCGCGTTCACGTTCGCCGAAGCATCGCCGGAGTCAGGGACAGCAGGGACAGCAGCCGGAGTGTTGACGTTGCCGGTGCCAGAGATACCAGTGCCAGTGCTAGAGTCACCACTAGGGTTCGCGTTAGAGTTCTCGCCCGAGCTAGCACTGGAATCAGAGTTTGAGGTGGCACCCGAGCCCGAGTCCGAGCCCGTAGTAGGGCTGCTCGAGTCGGATCCGGAGCCAGCATCGGACCCCGTGTTCGCGCTTGCGCTCGCGTCGCCGGCGTCGTTGGAGTTGACGCTAGCGTCGGCATTGGCGTTTGCTGACGCAGGGGGGTTCTCAGACTGACCATCACTATTTGCACCTGATAAGGCATCCGACGGACTATCGCCTGTGGCATTTGCTGTAGGAGGGTCGGACGAAGGGGCATTGGCAGAAGAGGTGACGCCGTCAGACAATGCAGCATCGGCAGTATTAGCACTCGTATTAGAAGGCACAGAGGCTGATACATCGCCGGAGGCCGCAGGATCTGCAGGATCCCCGGCTGTTGAAGGAGGAGCATTGTCGATGAACCCGGGGCCCTCATACGCAGAGGACCCCGAAGGGTTGCCGTCAGAGATGTCCGCTGCAGACGCACCGAAGCCACCGCCGTCTTCGCCACCGGCGGACGCGGATGGCGCATTGATGTTTGTGTTGGTATTTGGAAGACAGGAACCAAGCAGAGTATCAAGTGCAGCGGGCGGAACATCTTCCAGACCTGACGGTAGGACGCCACTCTGTAGAAGGGCCCGAACGGAAGCGGCGTTGACCTGGACGCCGAGCACGCTGCAAGTCAACGGATCTAAGGCCTATAGTAATTTGTGAGACGTTGCTCCTCGTTGATGCAATTTGTCACATACCGCTATCGCATCGCTCAGGGGCAAGATGTTGACCAACGCCGACGGAAGGATTGGGGCGCCGGAAGAGGGGAAAGATAATGAAAGGAGGGGGAGGAGCAGGACCAAAGAGCGCATGGTAGAGATGTGTGCAGCCATGAATGAATGTCGTTACGGTCGTGAGGGGCTTGAGGCGAGACGGAGAACTTGACGGCTGAGGGAAACAACCGATGAGCCAGCACGCCCCCGCATGGTGCCTTTAATAGGCCACAGCGGACAGCGACGGAATGGTCAGCAGCACGTCAGCCTCCGTGTCAAGACTCGAAGGAACTCCCCGAGCGAATTGCAAGCGAGTCATGTCAATGTCAGGCTGCATAGTCCGAGCAACGAGCCGGACGCCATCGCGATCGGGCTGGTTACGCCACAGCTGGGACCAGCTCGAGGTCCTACCAGTTACTGACAGAGCAACGAACTGTTAGCGCTTGCCTATGCTCAGTTAATGCCTCCTGACAGGCCTTGTTGTCAATATCCACCGTGACCAGTAGCGTCTCGGAATGAACAACCTGAAAGCTTGCATGTACACGCACACGTTGCTCGTCGCGTCGAAGAGCTTGAACAAGTTTGGTGTCTTACAACCATGGGTTCACCCTCATAATGCAAGAACTCCCGTCGCCACTCCATGAGAATGTTGCTAGATCGTAGTACACTGTAGTCTAAGTCCATGATGACCTGCGGAACAACACGACAGCGTCGAATTGGTCAAAGATCGACGACCTTTGGGAAATCGATTACGTCCATGGGTTCCACTTCTTCCAGAGCAGGTCGCCGCCGTACGGGCACCGTGAACCGGACAGACCGTTTGCCAGGGCGCGTCAATACACAAGTCTGGCCGTCCCGGAGGAAGTACTTTTCCTCCCCAGGTAAGATATCGTCCTGTTTGATGCCATGTCCACGCTCGGCGGAGCGGAGTTTCACCACCATCGGCATGGTGAGCCACGGCGTGTCGATGTTGGGTACGCTCCAAAGCTCGTGTTCGAAGGGCGAGTTAACGGGCTCGCCGGTCTTGCTGTCCACAAAGTCCAGACAATACTCGGCGCGTGAGATTGACCCTGGGAACAGCCTGAGGGAATACTGGGAGTCGGGAATTGGGCGGACGAACACGAGAGGATCTTCGCCACAAGGCTTCTTCTACATGTCGTTCTCAGCGTCCAGTCAGAAACGAATGAACGAACATGAAACGCGAACCCCAGTCTGCTCCATGTACGTGTCTAGGACGGTCTTAACGGAGTGATCAATCATCTCACGTCCGTGTGTCTTGATGTTGTTCTCATAGTGTTCATCCAGCCAAGCATTTAGCGCCTCTGGGTCGTCCTCCCGCTTCGGATTCGTTCCGAGTTGCAGTACGTCCCAGTCGTTCCGCGGCTTCGTCTTCGGATACAATCTGTTGACCACTTCAAGGCAGGTCTGACGGAACGGTACAGCACCTGGGCGAGGTGTGGTTGGGAATTTCTCAGCCGGGAAACTCGCATAAGCACAAGACGACATTCTGGAGGGATCACAGGACTTCCGATCGTGAAGAAGGTTCTGCTTCTTGGTAGGATGGGATGTATCATATGGGCGTTTTGCCCTCGTACTCTATGCGCTTGTTGAGTACACCGGCGAGACATGACTCGCTCCAACTAACCTCACGAGTAAATTTAATTTTCATTTGTGAACCGGTATATAGCGGCGCCGTTGGGAGAATGTCTGGCACAAGATCCGCTAAGAAGCAAAAGGGACGGGCCGTGTCACGAAGAGAGTGTGGCCGATACTGTCAATATGTCGGGAGGAAGTGGTGGATAAGAGCAACCTTGGGAGACAATTGGCGCCCATGACGCAATTCAAATAGTAGAAGAAACCGATGTCTTACAACCACGATGATCGCTTCATATGCAAAACTGTCAAAACATGATCTCTGCCACTGTGAGATGAAAGCCATCATTAGGGTATGTTACAGATCTACTCTCGTCCATAGTCCATGATCATCCGAGAGAAAGCACGTCAACACGATGGCAAGACAGCCTGAGCACAGGGTCGAACTGTCGATGGTCACGGATCAACGACCTTTGGAAAATCGAGTACGTCCATAGTTTCGATTTCTTCGATCTCGGGTCGCCGTCGTATGGGAACCGTGAACCGGACAGAACGTTTTCCAGGACGCGTCAGTATACAAGTCTGGCCGTCCCGGAGGAAGTACTTTTCCTCCCCAGGTAAGATATCGTCCTGTTTGATGCCATGTCCACGCTCAGCGGAGCGGAGTTTTCCCACCATCGGCATGGTGAGCCACGGCGTGTCGGAGTTGGGTACGCTCCAAAGCTCGTGCTCGAACGGTGAGTTGACAGGCTCTCCGGTTTTGGTGTCAATGAAGTCCATACAATACTCGGCGCGAGAGAGCGATCCAGGGAAGAGCCTGATGGAATACTTGGAGTCGGGGATGGGACGGACAAAAACGAGTGGATCATGAGCGCGGGGCTTTCTCTGCCAGACACCGAAAATCAGCGTCTGCAGAGAAACAGGGAATACGAATTGCAAGTATACCCCACTCTGTTCCATAAAAGCATCCAGCACCGTCTTCACGGACTCGTCAATCATTGCACGACCGTGAGTCTGGATGCTTTGAGCGTAGTCGGCGTCCAACCAAGCGTATAGGGCCGCCGGGTCGTCATTCCGCCTGGGTTGTGTTCCGAGCTGCATCACGTCCCAGTCATTTCGCGGCTTAGTCTTGGGATAGAACTTGTTGATGAAATCAAGGCAGGTCTCCCGGAACTGGACAGCGCCTGGGCGAGGCGTACTGGAGAATTTTGCAAGCGTGGAGGGTGATAGTGAGGATGTAGCAGTGCGAGAAGGCTGCAGTGCGGTGGACTTTTTCCGCTTGACATTGCTCTTTGAAGCATCGTAAGGACGCTTTGGCCTTGTGCTCTGTCCATTTCCGAGGTGTGAGTGAGATATGTGAGTCGCGCGTGCGCCACCCAACCTCTCGGCCCACTGACCTCGCGCGCTGGTTTCGACTTCATGTATACACTGTATCACCAGTTACGCGATCAGAATGTAGATATGAGAGGGAGCGAGGGATTTGATAATTGTGTTGTGGCGAAGGTGGTGAATGGCAGCAGGATTGCGGAGTGGCGCACACGGCGACACCGACTATGAATGGGCGCCTGTTCACATCACGAGACTTTTCTCCTATCTCTCTCTCTCCTCTCTCACACCAGACTAGACAACTTTCTGGGCACGCGCAATTCTGAAGGCATGGATCTTGAAGTTAGAACGGTGCTGCCAGTGCTGGATCAGTGATACCTCTCTAATCAGCCTGCGATGGCGGTATATCATTCCGCGCGATTTAAATGGTATGAGTGGATGCTCTCTTCGCGCCATTGGTACCAGCAAGCTTGGTACGTGCCGCCATCTCGATTACAATATGTAGTTTAGAAGACTTATTCTGACGAGATTATACAACCTGGACAGTATATCGATGCTGTACAGTAAGTATGAGGGCCACCCGTGGACAAAGGTGATTACCCCTTGCAATCACTGATTTGGAGGCGTTCACCTTGTTTTCGAGCCGGTCACTTCAAGTTTGAACTTCGATTTCAGTTTCGAATAAAGTTTCAGTTTCGGATTTAGAGTTTCAGTTTCTTGTGGTCAACTTCAGACCGGCGTCTATAGAGGCGCTCTGTGGTCCCCGCGCCTTTTCCTAGCCGCATTCATATGATACTTAGTACTACTCTAGTCGTAGATACTACCAATTGTACCCCGACTCTCACCCAAGCTACTAGCCATCATATGTCCCAGTGTAAGACCCTATGTATTGTGCCTCAGGACATTGGACAACTAGGCACATAGTTATATGAACCCCTTTTTCCAAATCCTACTTGTGCGGGCCATGAACGATTGAGCAAGCTATTCCAAAGCTGGCACCGGGCGCACTGCCCCCTCGAATTTGCGGGCCTCTTGGCTCTGGTACGACCTGCATAAATATTGCTATGCCCCAGGCAGCATGTAACATATTGGGGAGCAGCCATATATTACAGTGCATATTCTAGCAAGATGTCATTGATGACGCCTGGCAGTATATGGTGGCACCAGTACCACAGTGTGCAGGTGGTTGGCTTGGCACCTCTGCAAGTATGTACTAATCACGGTGTCTTGTGCCATGCAAAAAGCGCCCATTAAGTGGCATTGATGCCGTGTATAGTATAGTCCAGGTTCAAGTGAAAACCTGGGAGTTGAAGCACACTTTTGATCTTGCAATCCAAAATACACAGAATAATTCGAAGTCAGAGCGTTGATCTGAGTGCATAATTCCAAACCCAAGTTTTCGTCGGAAGCCCAAAAACTTTTGTCCACGGTATCCCCCCATAAGTAAGCAATCAGCCGTAGCTAGTTCTCGGCACAGCTACGTGACTAGTAATACAGTACACCGAGCCGCAAGTGTATGAACCACCGTCGCATCGATCATATCCCAATCATACAGTCTGTACCCGCCTATAGTTCGATACTTGGGTACCAAAAGTGAGTTTGTTGAATGTGACGCTCTTGCCTTCTGCTTTCGGCTCGGGTAGCACGAATTGCACATGACCTACGCGCCTCTTTGTCTGATAGTAGTGCATGGCTTGTTGACCCCCACGTGTCATGGTGATACGACGGTGCCATGGGAGTTGGAGCCCAGTCGAAAATCGTTCCGGCGCACGCTGCCCTAATACGGCGCCAAACGCGTGGCGCAGATTCAACTTGGCAGGATCTGCCACAACACGCAGAAGCGCCTTAAAAGGCCCAAACTGGCGATCCATCTTCACTTAACCATGACGTCCCTTCGTTCACTCTCACTCTCTAGCTCTCCTCTTGTCAGATATGTCACCGACAATGCCACGTAACTACATCTTGTTCAACTAGGTGCACGAAGGGACCCAGTTAGGTGAAGCAGGAGTAGGACTTAGCATAATGTAGCTCTCCTCGACACTCTCCTCGACTCCCTCCTCGACTCCCTCCTCTGCCTCCCTCCTCTCGGCTTCTAGCTACGCCCTCGCTACACCGTTTGCTCAATATACACAATTTTGCTGTCCCACATGTCTAGCTCCGAACGCATCTGGTGTGATTGTGCAGCTGTATGTGCTCGGAAAGAGGGTGGCAGGGACTTGGTATCTGCACGGACGTGGTATTCTCACCGCTGCCACCGCATCCAGGTACAATCCCTGGCGACGTTCTTGCAAGGCTCTTCAAATCACACTGGTACATCTCGGAGAGAAGATGCTGCTCCCCCTCGTGCCCGCAAGCGAAGATGTCAGCGGGACGTCGAACCCGGCCTTGAGGTGAGTAAATGCGTGTATTCTCTATACCAATGTACTGATTCCTTCTCTGATTTAAGGAACACGAGAGTCTGAATCAGATTCATCCTGTTGAGCGTGAAGACAGCCCGCTCCACTCGCGCGATTCTGGAGACTCTTTGCACAGACCTGAAGATGCCTGCGCGCCGCGTGAGCCTCAGGACCCTTTACGTCAGGCTCCTGTGCCTGCCAGTGAGTACCCCGCTGGGGAAGCGAGGGGGACCGAGCATCCTGCGTCCGGGGATCCACCAGGAGCACCACAAACCGGAGAGGACCACACACAACCGGCGGAGTCGGAAGACGCGTTTCCGGACGTCACACGGGAGGACATCCGGAATACTTTGAAGTACATTGACTTGCTCCGGTCAGCGACTCTGGGTGCTAGCAGCCTGTCGGACGATGTCCTGGAGCAATTGCAGAACCCGCTGCAGGAAGAGTTGAAGATTACGGACCCCGATGTCGTACTATCCATCGAGCTATACATGGCATCCGCAAATGGCTCGCGGGAGACGTAAGACACTATCCGTGATGCGATTGCACGTTGTCAAGCAGGCATAGAGGTTCTTTCTTACTACAAGGTGGGATGCCGGCATTTCTGATCCTTGAATCAGGCTAACCTATGCGATAGGTCAAGCGCACTATTGAGAAGCTCACCGGCATCTGTCCCGTAGTCAACGACATGTGCATCAACAGCTGTATGGCGTTTACCGGTGCGCAGGGAGTCCCTTGATGCCTGTCCGAAGTGCCTGCAGTCCCAGTACTGCCCCATTCGCTCGAAGGAAACACGTAAAGTCGGGCGGCAGCAGTTCACAACAATCGTTCCTGGTCCTCAAATCCAAGCGCTATATCGGTCTCCTGATACTGCGAAGGACATGACTTATCTCTTTGACAGATGTACGGAGATTCTAGAGCGGATACGAAGCGGCGAGGGACCTGCATCATACGGCGACTTCCCTTCAGGATCCTGTCATGGTCCATGCTGGAGTGGCAATACATGACATAGGAACTGCTTATATAGACTCCAGACAATATGCTATAGCCTCAGCATAGTGGCCTTTTGGTCCAGTTGTTAGATTGTGTTATTGTCTGGGCATGGTCTCTCACAGTATGCTGAGGCTTTCCAGGTACTGGTTCAATCCCTGATGGTGGCATTCTGTTCCGCCCCACAGGGCCCCAGACCAGTGGCTTACAGAGGCTTGGGAAACCTCTGGGGGTCTGCTATTAAAAGCATTCCTGGGTCCTAGTAGGCAAGCTAGCCCCAGGGCCTGGAGAACCCTGGTCTGAATTGTCAGGCTAGCACCTTCGAGGGCTTGGTGCCTAAAGGGGGGGCACTGTCATGGTCCATGCTGGAGTGGCAATACATGACATAGGAACTGCTTATATAGATCCAGACAAATATGCTGATAGCCTCAGCATAGTGGCCTTTTGGTCCAGTTGTTAGATTGTGTTATTGTCTGGGCATGGTCTCTCACAGATCCATGCTCCTGGAGGCTGTCGCGAATGGTACAATCACGATGCAAGATGTCGTCTTGCTGTTCTCAATTGATGGCGCGCAGCTGTACCGCAACAAGCAGTCAGATTGTTGGATCTATATCTGGGTTGTCGCCAACTTGGGCCCAGATAAGCGCTACAAGAAGCGATTCATTCTGGTCGGTGGTGTTATACCTGGGCCCAAGCATCCGGACGACTTGGACTCTTTCCTCTACCCTGGTTTCTTTCACGTCTCGGCTCTCATGCGCGAGGGCTTGAAAGTCTGGAATGCTGCGCTTAACTCAGAGGCGTTGTCTCGGATCTTTGTGGCTCTCGGGATGGCTGATGGACCTGCGATGGCAACTGTGCAAGGCACCGTCGGCCATCACGGTGCTCGTGGTTGCCGTATCTACTGCGGGCTTGTTGGACGCCATAAACCTGGTTGTCCGCACTACTACCCCGCACTCCTGAAGCTGCTCGGTCCACCTATTCCTGGCTGCGAGCACGATGACATCCTGCTGACTTCTATCAGGCTACCATCTGCGGATGAATATCAAGAGAATCTGAAGCTTGTCGTGGCTGCTGACAGCGATACCCAGTTCAAACAACTTCGACGTGCTACCGGTATCTGCAAGCCCTCTATTTTCTCAGGGCTCTCTAGGATCTTTCCGCTCCCGCTTGGGTTTCCGATTGATCTGATGCACCTTACTGGGCTTAACTTGCCGGACCTGTTCATGGGGCTCTTCCGCGGCGTCATCAAAGGGAGCACACGATCAGATCCAAAGACGTGGCCATGTGCTGTCTTGCAAGGGCAAGTGTGGGTCGACCACGGCCGTCGTGTCGAACGCGCGATGAATTTCCTCCCAGGTTTCCACGACCGTCCCCCTCGGAATATCGCTGAGAAGATTTCGAGCGGTTACAAAGCGGCCGAATTCCAGACCTATCTTTACAAGTATGCACCTTGCATGCTGCGCACTATCTTGGGTCGACCTTACTGGCAGAATCTCTGCAGAATCTCTCGGGCTATTGTCATCCTACATCAAGAAGAGATCCTACCTGGCGACTTCTCGAGTCTAAGGAGCTCCTTGACAAGGCTGTCGTCGAGTTCGAAGAGCTATACTATGCACGTGACCCCGACCGGCTGCACATTGTTCGCCCAGCCATCCACAACCTCTGGCACACACCTGACGAGATCGTACGCAAAGGTACGCTTATCGGCTGCACGCAGTACCTCATTGAGCGTGTGATTGGGGAACTGGGCGCGGACATCAAACAACCGTCCAACCCGTATGCCAACCTCTCGCAGCGTGCGTTGCGCCGATGCCAGATGAATGGCCTGAAGATCATGCTACCTTATACAGACCGCAATTTGAAACCGCCTGGCTGGTTGCCCCGTGGGGCCATTGATCTCGGAGATGGATATGCTCTCTTACGGGCTCTCGATGGCTGCGCACGTCCCCTCCCTCCTTCTGAACTAGCTGCGTTCAATGATTTCTGGCTTCTACATCCTGAACTAAGGCCCAGGGCACCTAAGGTACGGAAGTGGGCACGCCTTCGCACTCCGCGAGAACAGGTGGCCCGATCAGCATGGAAGGAAACTGAGAAACCTCTCTCGAGGCTACGCATGGCTCGCTGTGTCAAGGTGAGTGACTTGCTCAGCTCGACCGCTTCAATGTACTGACAACTTGCATGAGTTCCTTCATGACGGCCGCACAGACGTCGGCGAGGTGAAATATTACTGCCTGCTTGGCTCCGAAGGGCAGCAGCGCGCAGTCACGCTCGTGTCAGTATTCGGTCCCCCCGACATGCAGTTGTATGAAGATTCATTCAAAATGGTCGAGTTGCGAACATATCAAGGCGCTCAGAATCTACTTGTCATTGATGCGAAGTCGATCAAAAGTGTCGTCGGGATGGTTCCAGATGACATGGACATGGCCGCCGACTATACCGTGGATTACGAGCACTTACATGTCGGTCTACATTATGCTGTAGTGGAGAAGATGGGGTTCACACTGGATGCAATGGCTGGGGTAAGGGACCCCGAGATGGACATCGATGAATAATATAATGTACAATTACTCCGAGGCAACTACAAGCGGGGCAGGTTGACAGCAAGGGACGGAGAGGGGACACGAGAAACAGCAACACAAGTCGTGCCTGCATGGGCAAATTGCGCCGCGAGCATGGTCTCAAGGGACGGCACAAGAAGGTAGGGGTACTCTACTTCGCTTGGGCAGGATGTGGGAACAACAAGCTCGGTTGTGGCCTCACCCAGGTCAAAGGGACGAAGGTGGAATGCGTTAGCCCGCGACGGCGTGGCTTGCACCCGACGCGAGCACAGGGTTCCGGGATCCCCTGCGCGGAAAGGTCGTCGAGAGTTCTGAAGCGATACATACGACGTACCGATGTTAAGTTGTAGCCCGTCGTCCACATCTCCATCCCCCTCCATATCCTCACATGCACCCAAAAGACCTGGAAGTCGAGAGGAGACCCTGCAACAGAGATGCGAGTGAGGAAGCTGCGAGATGCCTATTGGCCTTGAGAGCACTTACCAGTCATCCTGTAGCCAGCTCACGTCCGCCAATGGAATCGCATACAGGCTATCACGCAAGCCGGCCATTGCCTGCACGACATTGAGGTAGGCGACGCGGACGGTGTCGGTATGTATGCGGTGAGAGCTCGATTGCACACAGCTCGAGCTGGCTGTCTTCACGAACTTTCTGAAGGCTAGATATACCGTCTTGGACGTCGTTTCGTCGAGCAGTATCTCCTCAGAGCCCGGGGAGTTGATAGGAGGCGCGGGGGGCTGGTACTGGAAATAAGAATGGAGTAGGGCCTGAGAACTGTTTTGTGGACCATGCAGCTTGAGTCTGTCGGACAAGTGGCAAGTAGCAGGTAGGTCAGGGATATTTCTGACCTCTAGAGAGAGCGCACTTACCGTGTGGGTGTGAGTGGGCTCCTAGGGTCTTGACACACACTAATCACGCTATTCTAGTTAGCAGAACTTATCAATATGAGTCAAGCACGTACACTGGAATGGGTGAAGACATATCCAAGAAGTTCTGGAGAGCCTCGGGCACTCGAAGTTCCGCGCCGTCCATCCATTGGGAGGAGAATTCGAGCGGCGTACTAGAGCCTGATGATTCAGAGACAGAGACAGAGTCTTCGCTATCGCCAAGAATCCCAGAGAGAGCTTCAGAAGAAGAACTTGACATAGCAGAGTATGTTGGCTGAGAGAATGCTTGGGCGACAAATGTGGTAGAAGTCTATGCTGCGTTGTATGCGCTGGAGGGCGGACGGACGTCGGACAGGCGCCTAATTTCCTGGCTGTGCCCAATTCGGTATGTGTGCAAGTACAACGATGTCGCACCCTTCACCTTGCCACGTCTTTGTCTACCACCACGACCACGAACGCAACAACAACAACGATAACAGCATACAATGAGTGACTCACTTGGCAACAAGCTACGCTCTTTGTCTCGGTTGAGCTTCAGCCACATTCACTCAGCCACCAGTACCGAGCCGGGCTCGATTCCTGGAAGTCCTCGACCGCAGATATCGCCGACAGCCCCCGGTTCGGTTCCACGCCTCTCACGCCGTCATTTTCCAATGGACTATCACGTAGCCTTACTGCACAGCTGACAGAATCATCCAGCTCGAATGATCTGCAATCACCGGTGAGTTTCTCGCAAGTTCTGCTGATCTATGCATTTTCAGTCACAGTATCTAGTATACACTTGCCGCCCCTCACTTTCCGCCACACCAAGTGTCTTTCGTAGAGTTTAGAGAGGCTTTAGGTACCATAGACCGGTTGAATATGTGCATACAAGAGTTGGAGACACGAAACATCGAGCTCACGGCAACCGCGCGGGCCATGGAGTACGTAGCTTTGCTATATTGTCGCCGCGCATCCAGCGGCCACTCACTAGTTTTATATCCAGAAATGCCTACAATATCCTGGCTTCCAGCAAGGTGGAAAGCAACTCCATCAATACTCGCCGAAAGGTGGATTTGATTGCCGCCGGAGTGTCCTCCCTACGCGCACCTCTTCCTGCGCCTGTCAACGAAGAGGACTTGAAGCCTACTTACGATCCAGAATACCATGCAGACCTCAAGTTCTGGGAGAAGCGTTCCTGGGAGCCCTACAGCTCACGCCATCACCTCCATGAGTTCGCTTTGGAAGGCGGCGTACCAAGGTTCCTTGAAAACCTCGACGGCACCGTGATCGACAAGAAGACCTACGAAGATCTGAGATCTGTTGTCAAGACGGTCTTCCAGGAACTACAAGATAATGGTCAGGCCCCCGAGACGTGGTCGAAGCGCAACGTCACCGCCCTTCGCTTTATGCGCGCGCAAGTTTATGCACATTTCCCCCAGGTACGCGAATGCGACAACCACTGGAAGATTGACGTCCTCTGCACTCGCATGTACCCCGACTTCACCCGCGACCGTTCCAGTCACAGCCGTGTCGCTAAGGCAGGTTCAAGCCACGCCAAACGCCAACTCTCCGACGTTGATGAAACATCCGAGTCGATGTCTGCACATTCCAGGCCCTCAAAGCGCACAAAAACCGCGCCCGTTCGACTTCCTCCTGATTCACCATCTCGCTTGATCAATACGACCCCCGCTGACGTGCTACCTGGTACAAACATTGCCGCCGCCACTGCACCCTCTTCACCTGAGGCTACTGAGCCAACGGTGGTGCAAGATAATGGAACATCTCAGGCTCAACACACCCAGTCAACGCGTCCTGGTATCACTGGCCTGACGGTACATTTTTGGATCTTTTTGATGTCATTTTGCTGACATGATGTGCCCATGCTGCATTTTGCAGGATGTTATCTCGGACGACATGCACAACGTGTTGTCATCGATCCCGCCAATTGCGCCATCATCTGCATTGCCCCCAGCCATCTCTGCACTCGTTGCCCCGCTAGCACCCCAGGCACCCGGCCCTGGCTCTACATCAAACGAGAGTTTGTGCCAACCCGATCCATCTTCTTCGCGTTCATCTTCAACATCCACCCGGGCTCCAGCCGCGCCGTCTCCTACTGCAGTCCCCGCTTCAGCATCCACCGTGACCGGGCCTCCCCTCATCCCTCCTACGACTCCTCCGTCGACTCCACCGGCTTCTCTGAATGCCAATTTGACAGTGGACGATAGCTCGTGCAATGAGGGACACCCGGAGGCCCATCCCAGCACCTCCGAGTCTCAACCTGCTCGCAACGACTCCGAGCATGTGCCAGGACCCTCCACAATTACGGTATGCCCATGTTTCATGCATGCAATTTCGTCGTGATTGACTTCTGCACACAATTGACAGGTATTTGATCCGCTGTAAGTGCACCCAGTATTGCCAGTGTTGCATCGGTTGATAACATCTTGAACAGCGCCAAATTTCGGAGTACGGACAGCCCCTCTCTACCAAGCTTACTCTCAAAGGTCGCAACTCCTCGAACAGCAAATGGACGTGCTGCGAGTGCGCGAGCTGATACTACAGAAGCCGGGATCTCGGGGACGCCTTCTGCGAGCACGACTACCGGCCAGCCCACGACAGAAGCGGCGGTTTCGAAGAAAGGTGGAGGTAAAATGCGCTTGACGAAGCGCAAGACCGCGCGGTACGTTCTCTTGCTTCGTCTCACCTACTAGCCCTCAAGGCATCTCATTCCGAGTCTGCACTCACACAGGAACCTCTATGCGCACGCCTTCCTCAAAGACAATGCTATCGTCACCGCACATGAATTTGACGAGATGTTCAAATCACTCAACACTGCGGTTGCCGATGTATGTCGTCTCCTCGTCCCGATGATGTCTGAGCCCTCTGATGCAACCCCTACAGGAATATCATGCTATGTTCGTCCCAGGCTCGTCGTTGGACGGACCTGATTGCTGACAAATCGTGCAGGCATCTCTTCGCTCAAGACCACCAAGAAATAGAAGAACCGTCCGAGGTGATCAGCGCATTCGCTGCGCTCCCCTCTCCCGACCGTCAGGTGAGTGAATATAGTGTATCGCGTCGCAAACCCGAGACTGAACAACATTGTATTGGTACTCTACTACAGGTCTACAAGGATCGGACCAGGAAGGACAAGAAGGGCAAGGCGAAGGCACGGGGATGAATCAGCCGCTATTCGAAGGTCTACCAGCGCGCGCGTACGTGGAGGTCGGGAGGAAGGGGAGGGTGCAGGGCAGGGGGGAGGGGAGAGGACGAGCGGGGCGCGACAGGGCGGAGAGCAATCTGGCGGGATCTGTCGACGTCTGGCACTGTGCGCGGAGTAGTCGTTACGCATAATGAGGCAGAGCGCGGCAGGAATCACCGTTTCGCCCAGATCGTCTGCAGAGCGGGCCAGCGCGCGGCAGTGCGTGATCTGCGTCAGTGCAGAATTTCCGCCGGATGCTGCTGATTTCCGGCAATGCGGAGATTGGCTGATTGGGGCAGGCGTGCGCCGGAACG
>CCBP010000263.1:0-26209 GCA_000765035.1 Trametes cinnabarina | reverse complement strand
ATGGACCACGCCCAAAGGAGGGTTAGAGCAGGGGCTGCGATGATGATCGTCCTGGTCCGCTGGTTGCATGGTCCGTGGGGCGTATGCGAGCGCCTGCGGGGCATATTTACGCGGACTCCTCCGCCGCGGCGACGGGCTCGTCATCCAGAGGCTTGGGGGCCTCCGCGAGCGGGCTCTCCTTCGCGGGCGTTGCGTTCATGTTGGAGCTCGTCGGCGAAACGGACAGGCTCTGGTGAACGGGGGGCGACGTGGCGTGTGGGATGCTAGACACCGCGGGTAGAAAAAGCAAACGACGCGAGTCAGCACACCATCGCACGCGGAGAGGTTGAGTGAGCCACCGCTAGGGACGTACTTCTCGGGGCTGGGGATGGCGGTGCCGACGGTGTTCTGGGGAGCCTTGCCGGCCTTGCTCAGCGCGTAGTCCCCAGAGTCAAAGTACTTGCGTTCCTGCGCAGCGGGGGTGAGATCGCGCTGCGAAGGCTGCGCGAGCGAGCGGGGGTGGGACGCACCTTCTGCATCTTCGTGAGCACATTCTTGTGCGTGGGGAGCTTGCCGTAGAGGCGGAAGAGCTTCTGCTCCTCCTCCGTGAGTTTCTGCAGACAAACGACGGTGAGTCGGCTGCCGCTGCGACGGCGTGGACGGGGACGTACGCTGAGGTCGACCTTGTTGCGCTTGGCGGGCAGCATCTTGGGTGTGGAGAGAGGAGTGGAAGGGAATGGCTCTGGGAGGGCGCAGGGACGAGCGGAGGGCGATGGGGCAAGCACAGACGCACGGGCGTAGTGAAGCAGAGGGGCGGGAGGGTGTGCGCAGAAGGCAGCTGCAGTCGGTCGGTGGTCGATGTCTCCGTTATTATCCTGGACGTCGTCAGTCAGTCCATTAGCCGCCCATCTCCCAGCCACACTTCACCCCTTCCGTGTCCGCTCCGACTCAATTCTTCGCAGCGGAGTGGCAGCGGACCTCAAATAAACCCGGCTGTGACGTAAGCTCCGCCCGTACTCGAACGTGGCGCTGTCGTCTGGGCACTCCTCCCTCCGTCCTGGGACGGTCACCAGAACGCACACTCAAACGTATTTCGACCAAGCGCCTCCCCCGTGGGCGCTGCCACCGGAATAAGTTTGAGAGTTTGCGTTTGCCGTTGCGAACCCAACCTTCTTCAGCCTGAAGTCAGTCTGAACGCCACCACAGCATGCTTCGAAACCCAGTTCCCGATATAACAGCGGCCCATGAAAACAGAACGTCGCCGAACGTACGGCAAAGCCAACTGTCCCAGCCATTCATCTACACGACGACACATCCGCCCCTCCCTTACTTAGCGCGCCTGTCTCTCAAGTCCTACGGGACCGCCAGCTCTCTTCAGGACACCGTCCTACGCGCCCCTCCCGTCTCCTGCCCAGAAGCCCTTATCACCAGCGCGAGGCGTGCAACGAGGCCATCCTCGTTCCGCCTCATGTGCCCCTCTATCGATGGCTGTATACTGACAATGCATGAGCTGCAGTCTAGCCGCGACCCCCGCGATGACTGGCCCGAGCGGTGATACATACGAGGCGAATCTTCAGAAGCGCAGGATCAGCTTCTCCCCATCAGGTGACCGTCGTTCTGGTCCGCCGGGACGTGCGCCGAACTCGCGCACGGGCAGATGCAGAGCGTTTTCGGTGAAGGGAGCAGAAGAGCCGCCAGCAATGGCACCAGAGCGGGACCTAGAACCGTCCATGGCACACGCAGGATCGTCGCCGAGAGGAACGGGCAGCCAAACGTGCGCAGGAGGACCCTGGGGGGAATGTGTCTCTGTGACCGAAGCAAGCGGATTAGCGTTCGGTTGTAAATCGATAGCTGAAGCGTCCGCGTCATCCACAGTAACCTCCAGCCCAGCGGAGTAGATCAGTTGCGATAGCAGTGCAGGTGTCTGAGCGAACGATGACACGAGAGACTCAGCAGGGCGAGAGACCACGGAGAGGGCCGCAGCGCAGAACTTGTCGTCATGACCGACTGGACCATTATGAGCACCCGAGAGATCGTCTAGCCAGTCTTCCTCGCCATCGTCATCGTCCGCAAGCAATATAGCCGGGCCAGCCAAGCGCGGATCAGCATCGGAGACAACACCTTCAGCGCCCCAGGATGACTGAGAAGCTTCGAAGGAGTAGTCTTCCCAGTCCAGCATGCCATCCTGCGAGAACAATTGGTCATCATAAGACATACGCGAGACATGTGCGGCGGAAGAGCACGAACGCCGTCCAGTGTCGACTGTGAGCTTGCCCACAGGTCGTCGAAGTCGGGATCCACAGCGGAAGGGAGAGAGGCCTCGGGGTCCGTCGCTTCGAACAACGCAGCGTCCGGCATCTGAACGTCCCCGACTGAACCATCGTCGCTGAAACACAAGCCTGCGTCTTCTCCATCGATGAAGTCTTCGCTCAGCCGCTGGCTCCCAGCCAACGTCTCCATCTCCGCGTCCGCATCCTCATCGTCGTCAAGCCACAAGTCCGCGTGCAGTCGGTCTCGCGACGGCTCCGATTCAAAGTCCCGGTCCGATCTCAGCTCCAGATCAAGCCCAGCCAACACCGCGAACCTTTCTGTGCCCTCCTCTCCCCAGAGTGTTGGAGGTGAGTCGGATCGGCCGCCCGACGGCGCGACGGTGAAGAGGTTGTCGTCATCGCTGTCGGCGTTCTTCGTCCCTCCGGGCGGTCCCGACGATGACAGGACGCTCTGGTGAGGGCAGTGTCGATTTTTTGAGGGGGATGCGCAGCAAGAAAGTTTTTAAGCGGGATGCTGCAGATCGTGGACACAATGCGATACGAGATGCGCACGGCAAATATGGCGAAATAGCATTACCTTGTAGCGTTTGAGCCTTGGATGAGACTTGAAAAGCCTTTCCATCGAATGGCAGAGGGCTTCAACATTGTTGAAAGGGGAGGACGACTCACCGCCAACATGAACACCAACGGATTGTCCTATATCATCGTCCTCGATATTCTGCACGAGGCCACGTAATGCCTCCACTCCCGTGAAGGAGGCGGAGGCGCATTCCTTATGCAAGGCCTGTAGTACTGCAGTTAGCTTGAGCTCTATCAACGCACCACAATAACATTTGCGGGCGACCTTGATAAGCAGGCGCGATTGCTTCCGAAAGCGGGTGTGTGGAGACCGTTCAATGATTTCCGCGACCGCGTGCGCGATTTTGGCCGATGCACTGACCTCCTCGTCGAATCGCTGCACTCCGCCAGACAGAAAAAAAAAGGAAGAAAAAGAAAGGGAAAAAATGGGCGGAAAGGCGCAAGCTCGGTCAGTGCGCATGTTCATCCATCGACCGTCGGATGGTCAGGGTATATGCGTGCCCACCTCGCGCCACGGGCCGAAAATGAGCGGATAGCGTCTACAAAAAAGCATAATCCCCGCGCAGAAATTAGAACGCGTAAATATAGGGCGATTGAAAATAGCGGAGTTTCAGAGAAGGGGGTCCCAACCTGACTAGGTGGAGGGCTACGAAACGCTCGACTGTGCGGTCGAGCGCGGCGGCGAGCGGGAGGAACGCATGTGGCGAAAAGGGGTCCGCAGCTGTGGCGGGGCTAGCATCTGCTATGGTATGACGAGTGAGGCTAAGCAGGCACGGTTTCGAGACGCGCCGCGCCCAATGGCCGGGGACACAAACGAAATAATCACGCACGGGTATGTCGCTGCGCAGTCCGAAGCGGATCGGTCCTGAAGACGTAGACGAGCTCGATCGCGCACAGGCGGATGGTGGTCGGGGGCGAACGGGGCTTCAGTATGGGGCGGGTCGGGCTGAGCGTCACTGAAACACGCATATGTCCGGGGCAGATACGACATGCCACAGGGTCATGGATGAGTGTCCGAGATCGTTCACTCAGGGTCTAGCGACATATGTGGTCAAATCATAATGAACAAACTCACGCTTGGCAACGCCGTCAGAGTCGTCCACGTAGACCTTGGACGCGGGACGCACGCCGAGCTGCTCGCTATTCTGTACCAAGCCGGATGAACGCGCGAGAAAATAGTACCCTATGGGGCACAGCAGACTCATGAACGCGACGCACCGCATCGAAGTAATTGAGCAGGTGGCTCGCTATCGCCGAGCGTTGGATGTCGCGAGAATCGATCTTGACGCAGTTGACGATGCCCGTGAGGGAGACGACTAGGTCCGATTCGAGGATGACGTCCAGCTCGTCCGGCAAACGTCCCTTGACCGTCTGCACCGCGTGAGAGGGAGACCCGGCGACAAGGATGTGCCGAGCGCGAAGAAGGAGCAAGACGCCGTTAGCGTTGTCGCGGACCTCTGAGGAAGTTGCGAAGGACGGCATGGACGACGGGCACGGTACGTGTCGGAACGAAGGGGACGCGTCGCTCGTGGTGCGGAAATGCAGGAATGGGTTTCTGGGGTGAATTACGCTGGGACAAGGGGTTATTGCTGCCGGATATGGGCATAAGTGGCGGTGACCAAAGCAGATACACACAATCACCGCCCCTCGGCAGGAGAGGCAGACCGCGGCTCTCTCAGCAAAGCCATCCTTGCCTTCTCTCCCTCTCCGTTCAGTCTGCTACGAAGCCACTCTCGCCGCCACCGCGGGCGACCGATCACTTAGACCGCCATGGTACGCTCGTCGTCTGTCTCATCGTTGCTACAGCAGCTCTCTGACACAGGCATTCCATGCTTCAGTCCTCGCAGGCGCACGAGCTGGACCAGAAGATCCAGGACGTGTATAAGCGCATCGAGACGGAGCGCAAGTTCCTCGAGGCATCCAAGCTCATCCGCCAGGCGACGAACAACCCTGATGTCCTTCGCAAGAACGACGCCAAGATCCGCGAGGCGGAGCGTTCCCTCTCCTACTTTGAGGACACCCTACGCGAGCTGCATTCTCGCAAGATGATGCAGCAGCGTGAAGATCACTCCCGATCGAGCAGCGCCAGTTCGAACCAGCCCGGCTACCCTCAGTCACCCCGTATGGCTCGTGCCGGCGAGGCCAATCGCTTCTCTGGTTCATCCTCTGCTTCAGACTACGCTAACCGCGGCGGTCGTTCTCCGGAGATCCATCCCGCAGGCGGACCGCCCATAGACGATGCCTATGGAGTACCCAAGCCCAAGACGTATACCAACCTCGACCTGATCAAGGCCGACACCCCCCACACTACTGCCAAGATCTCGCGCATGCTCCATCAGCTCGAGTACAAGCTCCAGGTCGAGATGCAATACAAGCGAGGCATAGACAAGATGGCCAAACTTTATCAGGCGGATGGTGATAAGAAATCGAGAGCGGATGCAGAGAGCAAGCGCGTGGAGAGCGAACGCAAGATTCAGTTGCTACAGTCTGCATTGAAGCGGTACAAAACTCTGCACATTCTCGACGACGTTGAGGAGGACGACGAGGGAGGTGAGTACAACCCACTGAAAGAGGAACAGTTCAGTCATGAACGTACTCCATCATCCAGCCTCGGGTCCTGCAGGTCCCGGCGTCGGTGGTGAACGCAAGGACAACCTTCGGTCAAAACCTCTGTCTGGCAAGCTGCAGATCACCCTGAAAGGAGCGCGCGAGCTGGACCACGCGCCCATCGTGTCCACGTTCAGGTCTCGTTCGGCGTCCAAGCAAGTTGAGACGTATGTTTCATTCCGAGTTGAGGGCACGCAGAGGGCTCGCTCGCACCCGAGCAAGACCGACCGCTGGATGGAAGACTTTGAGATCACTATCGATAAAGCGAACGAGGTCGAAATCGCAGTGTACGACAAGCAGGCGAGCGAGCAGCACCCGACACTCATCGGCCTGTTATGGATCAAAATCAACGATCTCGTCGAAGCGCAGCGGCGACAGAAGGTCATGATGGAGAGCGGACAGGGCGGCTGGGTCACCGCCGGCGCGATGAATGGCGACGCAAGTGGCTTCTCTGGGCAGTCTGGCAGCCTGGGTGACATCAACGCTCCCATTCCGTTCAATGACGCCCGCGTTCCCATGCCAGGTTCCATGCCTGGGATGCCTGGAGGTGCTGCTTCCGAAGGAATCGATGCTTGGTTCGCGGTTGAGCCTGCCGGCGCCCTAGCGCTACGTCTGAACTTCAGTGAGTCCCGTTCTGATAAGCATATCATATTATAACTTACACATCACCGCAGTAAAGGAGAATGTCCGCAAGCGGCCACTCGACGCCCCGGGAGGTCTTGGTCGTCAGGGTGCTGTCCGCAAGCGCAAGGACGAGGTCCATGAGATGAACGGGCACAAGTTCGTCCAGCGGCAATTCTACCAGATCATCCTCTGCGCGTTCTGCAACGAATTCTTGCTCAATGCTGTCGGCTATCAATGCGAAGACTGCCGGTACACCTGCCACAAGAAGTGCTATGAGAAGGTCGTCACCAAGTGTATATCAAAGTCAAATACAGGCGTAAGTGGAATCAGCTGTCGCATCGGGGGGTTGGACGTTCACTATCAATTTTGCTTCTTATACCTTCCAGGAGGACGAGGAGAAGATTAACCATCGCATCCCCCACCGCTTCGAACCTATCAACAACATTGGAGCCAACTGGTGCTGTCACTGCGGTTACATGCTCCCTCTCGGACGCAAGAACGCTCGCCGGTGCACAGAGTGCGGCATCACCTGCCACGCCAATTGCGCGCACTTGGTTCCCGACTTCTGTGGCATGTCGATGGAGACCGCGAACCAGCTCCTCCGCGACATGCGCGCCATCAAGGAGCAGCAGCGGCGCCCTGCCCAGGTCCGCGTCTCTCCCCAGCAACAATACCCTACCCAGCAGCTCCCGCCCCCCGAACCGTCACTCCCTGTTGATCAGATGGATCGTATGCGGCTGGGCGAGGTCCCGCCGCAGCAACCACAACTGCCCGGCTACGGCGGCTACCGCACACAAAGCCCCGCACGCGACATGGGACCCGGCCCCCAATCCATCCCTCCACCAGGGTTCCCGCAACAGCCTCCTGCACGTGCGCCGGCGGCTGGACGTCCTGTCGTTGCATCCCCCTTCCCCACGGAGCCCCAACAGGTATTCCCCGGTCGTCCCGGAGCTGGGTATGAGATACCCCCGGCTCCTGACGCGTATCAGGTACGTCTCTTCTGTGCTTTCCATGTGATGTACGCGCTCCCTCATACAATATTGCGCTAGGCGGTCGCACCGCAGGTGCCGCAGAAACAGCCTTCCCTCCCCGCTAGCCCTGCAATGGCTCCGCGGATGACCCCTACGGACAGGCAAACATCCCTCCCTCCAGTACCGCAGCCGGATGTGCAGCAGTTGCAGCAGCAGCAACAATTGCAGTATCGCCAGCAGGTCCCGCCTCAGCAGCAGCAGCAGCAGCAACCTCCGGCGCGGAAGCGGAAAGTCGGGCTTGACGACTTCAACTTCCTCGCCGTGCTCGGTAAGGGTAACTTCGGTAAGGTCATGCTGGCAGAAGAGAAGAAGACGAACCAGCTCTACGCCATCAAGGTGCTCAAGAAGGAGTTCATCATAGACAACGACGAAGTTGAGAGGCACGGTGTATTTTCAGTCGGCTGTCATGGGATTACGCTGAAGTATTGTTTCATATAACAGCACGCGTTCAGAAAAGCGGGTCTTCTTGGCGGCGGCGCGGGAGCGACACCCGTTTCTGCTCGGGTTGCACTCGTGCTTCCAGACGGAGACGCGCGTGTACTTCGTCATGGAGTACGTGAGCGGTGGTGATCTCATGTTGCACATCCAGCGCAAGCAGTTCTCGCTCCGGCAAGCGAAGTTCTACGCGTCAGAGGTGTTGCTCGCTCTGGAATACTTCCACGCCAACGGGATCATCTACCGGTAAGTCCGATAAACCATATATACGGAATACATGGAATCCTGATGGGGCATGCGCAGTGACTTGAAGCTTGACAACATTTTGCTGACGCTGGACGGTCACGTCAAGGTCGCTGATTACGGTCTTTGCAAGGAGGACATGTGGTACGGCTCAACGACGAGTACGTTCTGTGGTACACCTGAGTTTATGGCTCCTGAGGTACGTCCATCCCAATGTCATGGCAGTGACGGGTCTGTAAGTGAGATCGTAGATTCTGCTTGAACAACGTTACGGTCGCGCCGTCGACTGGTGGGCCTTCGGTGTGCTCATGTACGAGATGTTGCTTGGTCAGTCGCCGTTCCGTGGTGACGACGAAGACGAAATCTTCGATGCTATTTTGGAAGACGAGCCTTTATATCCTATCACTATGCCCCGAGACGCCGTCTCGATTCTGCAAAAGGTACGTGCATTTTCTTCAGTTTGATTTCGCCTCACTCACCGCTTTCCGTGATAGCTGCTCACGCGTGACCCTTCACGGCGTCTGGGCGCCGGCAAGAGCGACGCTGAGGAGGTCAAGAGGCATCCGTTCTTTAAGGATGTGAACTTTGACGATGTCTTGCACAAGCGCATTCCCCCTCCATACTTCCCAACTATCGTGCGTTTCCGTTCTCGAAGGCTTTTGGGACATGTGCCTGATAGATGCCCTGCAGAATGGAAGCGCCGACATCAGCAACTTCGACGAGGAATTCACGAAGGAGCAACCGACGCTGACGCCAGTGCATACCCAACTGTCAGCGCGCGATCAGGCCGAGTTCAACGGCTTCTCTTGGGTACGTGATATTGCCCTCCCCGCTACCTGTTAGCGCCAGTGCTCATCATCGTTCCGCTATCACTGCAGGTGGCGAGCTGGGCCGACATCTGAGGGATACGACTCACTTCACGATACTTATTACGTTTTACCTGTTCTGTCGCATTGTGTGCACTTTGTCTCACTCCCCCGCTGTATTTGGATACCTGTGTTGTTCGCTCACGACACTCGCAAATGACAATTCCACCTCGAAATGAATGGGCGTCCGAATGCGTCGTAGGTATACAGCAATAACAAATTGAAAACTGAGAGTTGTTGTTACGCCTCATGTTGCTGCTCTCCTCCGCCTCCACTACCCGATTTCGATGCAGTAAGGACATGGCCACCTGTTCCAGGCAGGCCATGTGGGTCGGCCTCGCCAGAATTGTCGTCCTCGTCGCGATGACCCCGCATGAGCTCATGGAAGCTCTGCCATAGCGCAGCGATAGTCTCGTATTCTCTTGTCATGCCGAGCACCTCTTCTAGTTTGCGGTTGAGGTTGTTGCTCGACGAGAGCAGCTCCTCGAAGCCCTGCCAGAGCGCCGGTATCCAATGTCAGTGCACGCTGCGACATTTATTGCTAGAGAATGAGGCCTCACGGTGGTGATTTCGGCTGTGAGCCGATCTCGCTCGCGTTCGAAGAAGGAGCTCTCGTCATCCATTGCCGCAGAAACGAGATGGTTGGACTGTGTATGAGCTAGGGGACGCTTGGTGATGGTGGTTTGGTTGCAAGCATGTTCAGCGGCGGAGTTCAACCACAACTTCTATCATGCTCGCATGCATAGCGAAGCTACGTATAGGCGCCAACGACGTCCGAGTGCTTCCTGCAGAGTCTTACACTCGCGTCACTTCGGCACTGTTGAGAGATGCGCCTATGATACACTCCCGAACTCAGCTCGAAGTCCATATACCTGGCAAGCAACCAGGACGCCCATGAACAGAGGCCTGGAAGATGTGATACTAATAGCGAGCCGCACGCTCGATGTCTCAATGTTGGTACGCGACCTCGCCAACTGTCAATGCGAGTAGCACGATGTCCGGCACAAAGGGTACATAGTAGTACTTACTATGTCATGTCACACTGCTCTCATTCCCTTGCATGGCAGCGACCCTCATGGCTACCATCCCTTTCACCGCTCCGCATGACTTCAGCGGTGGTTCAGCTTGCGGTACTACTGTACTAGTTGGAACTGCAACAATATTAGTCACGGTACAACTCCCGACCAGCGCTCTGTCTCCGAGTCTGTGTACTCCAGCATGTACTAAGTCCGAGTCGTTGTACCCGACGGGAGGCGCACGACTCAGAACCGTGCACACAGCCTTCGTTCGCTTTCTACCAGTCACAGACGACTTCGACTTGACCGTCAAATTCAGACTATTCAATGCGGCCATAACACGTGCTGATTCCAAGCCAGTGAGCGTACGACGTCTGAATCCGGGCTCCGTCCCCACAGACCGATATATTGATATAGATTGTAGTGTTGCGGAGGGTGTGCGTAGGCGCTTGTTGGAACTACGTAGAGCGGGCAAAAGAGCGTGTGTATTGAATGAGCAAATAACCAGCGCGTTTGGCATGGCTACAGGGTAGAGACAGAGGTAGTGGAAGGTTGCACAAAAAAGGGGGAGCGACGGCGAGGTATGAGGGAGAGGCGTCCGCATGCGGAACGCACCGCCGCACACAGGAAGAAGCATGATCACCAAATTCACACCTCGGTGGAGTCATGCCCATCATTTCGCCAGGTAATCGAGATACGCAGCGTGTAGAAGGAGCACGAACGACTGTCCCTCCGGGCTGTAGCTGCCGGATTGCGAGGGCGTTGAGAATGTCTCAGGATCGACAGTGTTGAGCAGCCATCCGTTCGAGTCCACGCTTGACTTGATGAGGTTGTATGCCTTGTCCACAGCCCAGATGTGGCTATAATCGCCAGTAAGGCTTGCTAACCGGTAAGTCACCGCGGCGAGCAGCGCCGTGGAGGAGGAGTCAGCGAACGAGTCGCTCTCATCGATGTAGTTGAAAAGGGTCCCGTTCGCATGCTATACGCAGGTTCATGTGAGTGCTTGAACTGGATCACACATCTTCAAGACGCTACGTAACACATACCTGGTACTTCCAAGACGCGCTCACAATCTCATTGATCCAAGACGTGAGATCAATCTGTTCCTTCAGCATCTCCGAGGCAAGCTTGGAATGATGTATGGTTCCAAGCACCCTCATCATACCAGCAGCTGCCCATGCATTTCCTGGACGTCTCGTGAGTTGCTTGCTCAAAAGTGCGAATGATGGTGGCTCACTCACCTGTGCCCCAATGATGATTATCCTGCCACGAGCCCAAAACGATGTGCTTCCACAGCCCGCTCGAGTCCCGCAGATACTGTCGGTAGAGCTTGCACTGCTGGTATGCAGTCCTCAGTAAATTGAGGCCACCGCTGCCTCCCTCGAGTGCCCCGTAGTAGGCGATGAAAGGTGGCGCCATGTACAGGAAGTCAGCCCTAGATAGTTGACGTCAGACGAAGTGCTGTACACGACGTTGCGGGCAGCATCCTCTACCAAAGCTGGACCTCCTCAGCGCGGTGTGATATTGCGCCGTCTGAGGTGCGTGGTGCAATGTCGAGCAGGTAGGTCAATTGCTGTGCGGCGGCAGTCGAGAACTCGTCATCGTTGCGATTGGTGCGAGTCCAGTTAGTCAAGAGGACCGATACTCCGATACCTAGCAGTAATTCAGAACCTGCGTCCAAGCGGCGGTTATTGGTACGTACTGGCTGGGTCGCCAACGGCTCCGTCATCGATCAAGGTGAGGGAGTTAGGATCCTTCGCCTTTACGACCCTGAAGTGAGGTCCATAAGCCGCGCAGTGAGCGACGGGAACGGCAACTCACTTGGTGGCCCACTCTATCACGTCCGAGGCCGTGCCAGAGGGGAGCTTCGCCGGCGGAGGCAAGGGACCTCCGAATACCGACAGCGAAGGCCACTCCAACTCGGTCAGAGCCTCCAAAGCCGTGCCAATTTCCCAGCTGTTCGAGTGTCAGCGAATCGGCTCTGTCACTGTGCATGAGCGCGCGACGTACCTGTGGGTGGAGATCTGGATCATGTTGGACTTGACCTTGTCGATAGTGGCATCGCTGATAATGCTGGCCGCTGCCGTGGGGGCAGCGCACGTGGCCGCCCAGCTTGCGAGGAGGATGAGTGCAGGGTGTTGAATCATGCCTTACGCAAACTACGGGAGCGAGGGTGGTGCGGGGAAGGCGGGAACCTGGCCAACTCTCCCGTCTGGATGGTTCGCCCTTATAGCCCTTATTCCTATGCTCCGGCACCTCCACTGAGCATCAGGCGATAGCACGCCAATATCTCAAGATGCATCAATGACAGACGGATCAGTATAATGAGGATGGAGGCCAAGTCTCTGGCACTGTTGGAAAGCTCGCAGAGCGGCCGGGTCTGCTGCCCGACGTGTGCCCGGCGTCGCGCGCCATGCGCCGCCGCCTTGACTATATCGAGCTCGGTAAAGTCTAAAAGAGAGAGATTCAAAGCCCATATGGGATCATGGTGCATGATGCCCAGCGTGCGAACGGCTCAAAGTGCAGTACATATGTATGTCCGTTGATCGGGTCCGGGTCGCGGATGTATATCGCCCATGCGACAACATGCCTGACGGAAGCGTGAGCACACCACCGCTAATGATATCAAGGCTGTGGTGCGATAAATGACGACAAACGTACCAACCACACCACGAACGAACGACCAACTTGAAGTTGGCATGCCCTCGTAAGGTACAGATGCGCAAAAGTCAGATTCCGCATCGTCAAACGGGATCCACATGAATGCAGATGCGTATGTCGAGCCAGTCACAGTACTGGTATGACCAGAAGTTCGCGAACATGCAGAGCGCGGAAAAGACGAAGTAGCAGCACATTGATATTGGATCTTTTGTGTGGGTTGGATAGCAGCCTAATTTCGTGCCAAGACTCCGATTGTCGCTGCGTCCAGACAGACAATGACCGTACTTGTGTCACTATGCCTCCGCATAATCTACAAGTACAGTGGTCCGAGTCGTACCCAGACGGACGGAAAGCCGACTGAGTACAGCTCAGTCTCAGTCCAAGGTAAGTGACCTAGTAGTCTTCGTACCTGGGCCGCAACACGGGCGCTCGTTGACGTTATGGTGGGGTCTGTATGGTTAAGAGACCGTGGTGAACCTAAATCTCATTGAACACAAGTACAGACGGTCACGATGCCTGCGCCAGTTACGTCGCAGGATCGCCTTCTATGACGCTCACCAGCGGAGCTGTCCACCCACCCCCCGCAACCTGTGAGGCGCACGAGCAAGCAGACATGGCGCTGTTGCAGGGACAAAACTCCTCATGCCAAGATATATTACATCTCCGGGTAGTACTACACACAGTAAGGGGAGGAAAGCGACTAAGGGAGGTAAGTAGTAGCAAAAGGAGCATCGGGCGGGATAACTAGAGCAAGCAAAGACAGAGGGCGGCACGAGAAGCACATGAGCAAAGAACCCGAGGCTCGTCCTATGCATAGGACGAGCGTGTGTAGGAAACGCGTTCGCGGTCGACGAGACAAGCTTAACGGAGCTGCGAAGTAAGGTGTCGTGTGGCATGCGCGCGGGGAAGGGGTAGACTGCGCGGCCATAGTGCGGCAAGGATAAATGGAGCAGTAAGAAGTGGAAGCGTCCCTTCCCAGTTTTCTCCGGTTTTCATATCTCACCCTCTATGACCGGTCCCGGCGACGATCACAGCGTTTCAATCTCAGTTCTTCTCCTTCACGTACCCATCGCCGAAGTCGGTCTCAGTGTCGACAGTCACGCGCACGCCCTCGGGGACCGGCACGTCTATAGCGACGGGTGACTCGACCGGGAAGATGTCGCCCTCCTTCTGGTCGCGCCCGCCCACGGAGCTCTTCCCGTCCCAATCCGCGCCACCCTTGTCCGCCGCATCGAGTGGTACGGCGTACGTAGGCTGGTCGATGCGCCCAATGCTGAGCACGGGATTCGCGCCGGCAGGGATCGCCCCGCCGGTACCGGCACCAGCGCCCCCGCGCGCGGATGAGAGGACGTGGGTGGTGTTGGCAGAGCGCGAGCGCGAGGCGTGCGAGGAGCCGGCCGACACTGCGTACGCGCCGCCCTTGGCGAGCGAGCCGCGAACGGCGAGAATGATACGCATCGTCATGGACGCGGTGAGCACCGCGGCCATGCTGGTGACGATCGTGCGCACGGGGTCTTCGGGGCCGGTGGGACGAATGATGAACCAGAAGAGCATGTTGACCATGTTGACGGCCCAGATGGAGCCGTACAGGTTGAGGCCGTCGCGGAGCATGAGCTTCCAGTACGAGAGCTGCTTCACCTTGAGCGAGCGCAGCGAGCGGCGCACAGCCAGCACGAACTGAAAACAAATATGGATCAATGTCAAAGATAGATGACAGATGTCATCATGCGCAGACGTACCGAAGCGGTATAGGTGAGAGTGGCCGAGAGCCAGTATATGCCGACCCAATTCGCTTTGGGCTCAGCGATGCATCCTTGTCCGTCCAGAAGAGGCGTAGCTGAAGGGCGTGGGAGCGTCAACGGATGCTGAGTCGGCAGGAGATGCGGACACTCACATCGGTAGAATCCACAGCAGATAGCTGTGACGACGATCTGGAGAGCGAGGAGACCGCCCATTCCGAAGAGGACATTGCGGCTCTTGTCGTAGATGGCGTGAATCCGGATGACGTGCACTAGCGAGCACGCTGCGAGGAGTATGGCGGTACAGATGGGCTCGAAGAGGAAGAAGTGGGAACATTGCTGCATAGAAAGTTAGATTCATGTGGGGATGACTCTTCGGAACCAGGCTGGTCGACAGGGAAAGAAGCTTAACGCTTGACCGGTGAGAATGCGGTTGCCATCAAGTTCCGTGGGCGCCGGAAGATACGAAATGCCCTCTATCGTCTGGCAAGAGCACACCCCCGCTGCCTAACGGAGACAATCTACTCACTGCTTGTGACCACTTTGTATCGAAGAATGCAACACCTACAGGTAGAGTGAGATGGAAGGATGGGGACGTGAGACATTTGCTTAACAAGAACGCACCGACGATAGTGAACTCGACGGGCATCCATATCCGCAGGAAGTGGAAGAGAATCTTGAGGGGAGGCCATTCTCGAGTGCGGAGGAGACGCCAGGTTCTAGGAGAGAGAACGAGGGTGTCCCAGGCGGCGACGGTAAGCGTGCAGACGAAGAAGTACTTGTGGGCAGAGAGGTGTGGGGGAAGATTGAGATACGGGGGAAGGATCTGGGAGAGGTCGGGGACGTCGGAGGACGAGTCCGTTGAGTTGCCCGTCGAGTTGGACATGATGGCGGTCTTCCTGAGAGCCGAGGAAGCGAAAGGAGAGACGGGGAGAGACCTGTGAGGCGGGGAGGAGGAGGAGGAGGAGGAGAGGGGAGGAGCGAGCCTGGAGGAAGGGACGGAGGAGTGAGACGGTCGGCTAGCAGCTACTATACCCTCCCTGGGCGTCTACGGGCGTCTCTGATCATCAACCGTCCAATCACTCCTTCCATCCGTCCCTCCGTATTCCCGATTCCTCCTCATCCGCTCCCGTTCGCTGTTATCTCTCGCCCTGCAGTCAGCTGTTCGTTCTCTCTTGGAGACCGGCATCTTCTCTCAGTCCACCGCTCGTCTGCATCACCGGCGGCGGCGCGTAGATTCAGAATACAATGCCTGGGCATCTAATACTAGCTCGATCTAACTGACATGCATTCCGCGCCCCCAACTTAGTCTGTTGCATCGCCCCTAGCTCTCCTTCCCGCGGGCAGTGTCCCGGTTTGAGATCTTATCACCAGTCGCGGGAACCCATGTCTATACATACCGCATCCCTCATACTCTCGAATCCATCACTCACTCACTCACTCACTCGGAGATCAGATTCATAAGTCGTCTTGCGCCGGCTCCTTGACGCCGATCACCACAATCTCATCGAGTGCCGTCGCCACTCCCATCATCGATGCCGCCCGCGGTTGCGCTTGTCCTCCTCTTCTTGCGTCG
Source organism: Trametes cinnabarina (assembly GCA_000765035.1). Lineage (NCBI taxonomy): Eukaryota > Fungi > Basidiomycota > Agaricomycetes > Polyporales > Polyporaceae > Trametes > Trametes cinnabarina. Next base: position 10,583 of record CCBP010000263.1, on the reverse strand, counting down.
GCATATAGTCGTTCCCACGTCGTTCATGTATCTGTGCTCTGGACATTGATCAGCTGTGAATGCTGATGCCAACGCCAGCGAAAGACGTCGTTCGGCTGGGCGCCTCCGACCAATCCCAACGTTAACGATGAGCGGGTCGGTCGGGAGTGCTGCAACCATCTCCTCCGGGGTCCCGCATTGCCTGGCGCATATCGACTTTTTGCCTGCCGTACAGGAGCGTACAAGCCACGACGGGCGGTGTTCAGTCCTCTCACAACGACACCGTTCTCAAGGCGACCCACATTGAAATATTGACCCACCACCTCGGCGGTGCACACGATTTGCTTCGTGATCGCCAAGGATGTTGGCTACGCGTTGTCCTTATCGACGATGTGGTACGTCCTCGTAATGGCTACGGTACTCACTTCGCGACAGGCACATTAGCAAATGGGACGGCTGGTCGATGAACGAGCTTAGGGCTTTCGAGCTTCGCTGTTTATCCTACTATTGGGTATTCTACGCAAAGTAGTATTATTGTCCATTGGCGAAGTCACAACCTGTGGCCGCACGAAATCCCTGGCGAAGCAATATGTGAAGAGTGGTCGCGTCTCGACTCCTCGCGATATCGCTCTCGATGTCCATCCCCTGTAAAGCGATTCTTGGCGAGGTAACTGCGTCCACTCATATGCAATTCGTTACTGCCTGGATGCTGAGCGTTTCTCAGCATCTTCGTACTTATAGGTCAGCCTCTCGAACCGCTACGTATATCAATGCCCCACACGCCTTACGGCCACCCACTCTCGAGACTTACTATGTCTACAAGTGTCGTCCAACGTGCCTGACCAGGCTATGTGTGGCTGCGCTAGAGTGGGCATGTTACAACGGGAGAAACAAATCGGAGACAAGCTTCCAAAGTGCCGTCTGCTTCAAGACACTGACAACGATATTCGGATAGTGCCGTCCGACAATGATCCACTCGATTGAGTCGGAGATGCCGACCACGACTCGTGATTGCTTGCATAACTTGCAATCGGGATCTGCATGTAAAGCCAGCGCGCGGCAGAGCTCCCATACTGAACATGCACAACTACCATGAGTGCGCACCGGAGGTGAACCGGTGTGGGTGTGATGGCGTATATAAGCTGCGGTGGCTTATCAGCCCTGGCAGGTTGTGAGTCCGTCTACCTTGCTCAAACTGGTGAGTGGAACTGCTATGCTTGGCCCAGCGCCCTACGACCACCCCCATTGAGAGGCATTGCCACAGTGCGTACCGCCATTTGCACAGCACCAGTGTGCGTTGACGCTGAATCGAGCCTTTAGCGACTATTCATCCGGCTGCGAAGCATTTGCACCTATCCACAGAGTTACAACTACCAGCTAGTTCGCAAGATACTCGATACTTAGCCTGAGGTCAAGATGTCTTCCGCACCATTCCCCGAGCCCGACGCATCAGTCCTGCCGTCCTTTGTCCTCGTCAACGCCCCCCCTCGCATAAACCGAGTCACCAAGGAACCCATCGGCGGTCCTCCACTCTGCGCTGAATGGCAAGCTGCGATCACTGAGCTGCCGCCGTCCGTCGCGGAGCGCTTCACCGTCAAGGAGGCACAGTTCGACGCGGCTGCGCTCGCGCGTGAGTTCGGCCCCTGCCAGTGCGTCGTGTCGCCCGCGAACTGTTTCGGAATCATGGACGGCGGGTAAGCGTCACAGGCGTTCCCATCGCGAACAATACGATCCTGACTGCTCCACGACTCCAGGTACGACATGGCGCTCACCCAGGCGTTCCGCGTGAACGGCGACATCTGGGCTCTCACCAACGCCGTGCAGGACGCCCTTCGCGACCGGCACCGCGGCTACCTCCCGCCCGCCTCGTGCGAACTAGTCCCGCTCTCGCCTGCGCTCACAGCCTCGAATGCGCTCGGGTGCACCGTCCTCGCCGTCGTCCCGACGATGCGCGTGCCGGAGAGCGTCGCGTGGAACGTTGACCTCGTGTACGAAGCCATGTGGAACCTGCTCAACGCGATTTGGCGGTGGAACAAGGGCGAACGGCCGGCCGGCGCGCCGTCCATCGAGAGGGTGCTGCTCACGGGCCTCGCCACGGGGTGGGGCGCGATCGGGCACAGGAAGTGCGCGAGGCAGATGATGCTGGCGTCGCTCAACTTCGCGAGGGGATGGGGGGAACGGCCGAGATGGGATGATGTTGGCGCGAGGGTGGAGGAAATGAATCGCACGCGGTCTTTGTGAGCTGGATTCAAGCTCTGTCACATGGACAGCTCGAGAGATGGTCGGAGTCGGTGTCATTTGGACTGGGGCAGGGGGACCAGTGAAAGCGAACGAAGACTCAGTGCACGATTCTGAGTCGTGCGCCTCCCGCCGGGTACAACCACTTAGAGTTCGTACATGCTGAAAGGGAGTGCACAGACTCGGAGATATTGCGGTCGGGAGTACTTGTACCGTGTTGCAGTTCTAATTTTACCGGAAGCTGAACCACTGCTAAAGTCATGCGAAGCGGTCAAAGAGTTAGAAGCCATGAGGGTCGCTGCCATGCAAGGGAATAAGAGCACTGTGGCATGACATACTACATAGTAAGTACCATGTAGGAATTGACAGCTGGCGAGGTCGCCATTGAGACATCGAGCGTGCGGCTCACTATCAGTATCACATCTTCCAGGCCTCTGTCAATGAATCATGGGCGTCCTGGTTGCTTGCTAGGCATATGGACTTTGAGCTGAATTCAGGGGTGTATCATAAGCGCACCTCTCGGCAGTGTTGCAGCAGGATCCTCGAGACTCCTCACATCTCTCCCGACAATATTGATCTCGTAGGGTCCTGACGCGGAAAGGCGTGTCGAGACTATACTCAGCCATGCACGCACTGCCACGCAGAAGGGATGGTTCTCGATACGACGTCAGGATAGTTTGATACAAGGCCATGGCAGCCTGGCTGAGTGCCATGGCCGCCGATTCTTGGCTGAACTGCTTCCGGGCGTTTATCATGGCTGTCGGGATTTGCCGACCCATCCATTCAAGGCCCAATCAGGCAACTCAGCCGTTCAACTTCCTGGCTTCCACCACCGTGTTCCTTTGTCCTCCGCATTGGTCTGGATTGATCCCTTTGTCTCAACTGTTTGTATGAGACCAAGCGAATTATCTGATTGTGATGCACGTGTGCTGACTGGATGATGCTAGCTCCACCGTCCGCGCGTCCCTGCTCTCAACTATAATTGCGGCCACAACCCGGCGCGAGCCTTAGCCACTTTTCCCTCTCCCATATAAGCCTCCCTTCCCCTTGAACAATCCGTGAGCCCCTCTCATACTTTGACCTGTATTCTCCGTTTGGATTGACATGAATTTGCCTCAGCATCAGTCTAGTCCCGTAGGACTTGGACGGCTCGTTGTTCACAACCGATCGAACTCGGCTGGGCATTCCTCTCTTTCGAACGAGCTTGGCGTTCTAGTCGGCCAGTACCGTGCAGCAGCTGTCGAAGATATGGCACACAAAGCCATCAGAGTCGAAGTCGAGGAGTTCCTTGTCCACTTCCTCAAGACTTCCGGCCCATCCTCCTCCAACTCCCCTCCCACTCTGGATGTTAACCCCTTCGAGGGTCTCGCGAACGCGGTGAATATGCAGGAATCTGAGATATCGGATTTTTTTGTGAGTGGTTCAGACTGGTTTGATGGCGCGCGTTGCTGAGCATGTGGCTCAGGTCAAGGCAGTCAGCAAGCACGACCTTGCTCCCGGGCTCAAGATGGCTTTGTCGGAGCACCGCCCTGACAAGAACGACGCCGACAAGCAGAAGATCGACGCTGCGTTTTTCCGTCCACAATTCCTTCCGACAGACGGGCGGCCACACTGGGAGGATCAGATGGTCCCAGTCGAGTTCAAGGCCCACGACACCGCGAAGGATCCGTACGACGACCGCGAGGCGGGCACCGTTGACGCCTATGCGCAGACGCGCAAGCAAGTTCGCGGTCAGATCATCCACTACGCTCAGAAGATCTTCGAGTATCAGCATCGGACCTCTCTCATCTTCCTCATCGTCATTGGTCGTCGATTCCGCCTCTCGCGCTGGGACAGGTCTGGTACGATCGTGACGCGCGCCATCGACTACGTGGAGCACCCCCAGATCCTTTGCGATGCGCTATGGCACATAGGTCGGATGTCAGACGAAGAGCTTGGGCTAGACCCCACCGCCCATCGTGTCTTGCCTGGTACCGCCGACTATGTGAAGATGATTCGCGCGAAGTTCGAGCCTGACGGCATCCCAGACATCGCCCACACAGAGCGCCTCCTGGACGCTTTTCCTCCTGTCGATGCTGTGTTCGCCTACGTTCGCAAAATGTTCCGCAAGTCAATCGAGTCGACCAGCTTCCCCTGGTACCGTTTGGAGGTGCCGGATGGGAATGCTATGCGCAACTTCCTCGTTGGACGCCCTGTGTTCTGTGCCCTAGGGATGGCGGGCCGTGGAACTAGGGGATACGTGGCCCTCGATGTCGATGCTTCTCCGCCGCGCTTCGTGTGGCTAAAGGATGCGTGGCGGACCTTGTACGATCTGGTCGCCCCGGAAGGTGCGGTGCTCGAGGAGCTCAACGCCGCGGGAGTCATCAACGTCCCAACACTCATATGTCATGGTGATCTTCCTGGTCAGGAGACTGTGACACCGACATGGTGGGAGCTCAAAAATGCCGGCCCGACCGCTGAGTCCCGTGTTGTCTCTACAACCTCACCCACGCCCTCCGTTGCATCTTCTTCTCGTACTCTGGTGAACCACTCCAGCTCCTCGGAACGTACGAAGCGCAGTGCGTTCGAGATGGAGGAAGCCGAGACTAGCCGAGAGGCCTGTCCTCTGCGGCGCCACAAGCATTACCGGCTTGTGGTGAAGGAAGTCGCCATGAAGCTTGTAGAGTTCAACCATGGCTTGCAACTTGTGCAAGTGATCTTTGATTGCATTCTCGGTATGTCGGTGTCCCTGCATTGACTTGTCAAGCTTCTGACCATTGTGCAACACAGCACATCAAGCAGCAGTGACGAATGCCAACATCATGCATCGCGACATAAGCGGAGGGAATATTCTCATTCTGCCGAAAGCCACGGTGGTTGCCAACCAAAGCGACCCCAGCAAAAATACCATCGAGATGTCCTGGACTGGTCTTCTCGTTGACTGGGAATTGTCAAAACCTCTCATTGGGAGAGCTGGTCTTCCCCGACCACGGCAACCAGAGCGGACGGTTAGTCTTTCATTTCCAGATCCCTCTCGCAGCCATTCACGCGTGCTTACCCCTTACAGGGGACTTGGCAGTTCATGTCGGCTGCCGTGCTTTCCGACCACGGGAAGAAAATCGAGATATCTGACGAACTAGAGGCGTTCTTCCACGTGACTCTCTATTACGCCGTGCGCTATCTGCGCTCAAACTGTGTCGACGTAGGCGCCTTCATCGAGGACTACTTCGATAGTTATACAGTCGAAGCCAACACCTACAAGTGCGGTAACAGGAAGTCCGCGACGATGAAGCTGGGATTGCTCATGACCACTACCAACTATGACACTCCTCTGAAGTTTGGGTCGGTTCTGGACGAGGTTTTCAGTCAGGCTTTGCGGTGGTTCAAGTCCCATTACGTCGTTGAAGCATACAAACGTAACCGAGCCGCACAGTCTACGACGACCTCGAAACTGCTACCAACCCCGATATCACGGCCAACAACACTCCGACCTAAGCGCGTGCCCCGCGCGTCATACGTGCCGAAGCGTGTCGTTGCTTTCAGCGAGCAGAATAAGCCATTGGTCGAGGAGCCATCGGCGCAAATGCTGGAGGACGCCGCAAACTTGGACACTCACGATGCTCTGCTTGACATGCTCTACGCCGCGATGACTGAGCCGAACTGGCCCCAAGACAGAGTTGCCGACGACAACGTGCCGAAGAACTACCAACCCAGAATTCCCATCGGTCCACCCGTTGTCGGGAGCACCGTGCCCCTCAACAAGAGACAAAAGACGGCGCCCGTGGCGCACGGAGTCAATACCCCACTCACGAAGTATGCTTCCTCTTCCGAACCTCCGCGCACCCCTCCTCGCCGCACCACTGTCGTCTAACAAAGTCTCAATTCATGGCCCATATCTCTTGCACCCCGCATACTGTATATATATATCCACATTTCATGTTCAGTTGTTCATCGTTCGCACTCAATATACCTCCACCTTCTGTCATCTGACTCGCAATATCGTGAGAGGTTGACGGCTCCACTGTTCGCAGCACCATGCGGAGCATTCGTCACTTTGTGAGCCAGAGAACTTTGCCATAACAATGGAATCTGAAGCGGTGGCTCGGAGGACCAGTAGCGGCTGACCGGCTGAACCGTGCTGGGTAAGACGTCGTAACGACGAGTCACGAAGTTGGTCAGTACATGCCGGAGCCTGAGAGACACTGATATGAAAACAGAGCTGTATCACTAAGCGTTTGTCGCGCCCAGGAGAGATTCTCGAAGTACACACATGGGAAGCAAAGTTGCAGCTTTAGTGACGCCCTGAGGGCCGAGAAATGCGCGACTGGTCGACGCGTGTGTCACGGTCGGGTCACGACATGATTTTGTGACTGTACGCGTCCCGAGAACGCGAACGCGATCCGAGTCCGAGTCTCTGGCCAGGTCGAGTTTCGTCCTCCGCTCTCCCATCCTCCTGCGCCTTCGCCACTCACGCATTCGCGACATGTCCGCAGAACTACAGCAACTGCATGCAGAGCTCGAACATTACTTTGGAGATGATCTGGACGACAATGTCATGGCAGAATGTGGGTACTATTCCTTCTTTCCATTGCGGATGATGTGCTCATGGTCGTCATGCATTGCGACGCGTCTTCAGGCGTGAAGGTCTGCCAGATGCACAATTTGACTGGGGAACGCCTTTTCTACAAATGGGAAGCTATCAGGTTCAACCGTGGCCCAGCCCAGTTCTCGCTCAAGGACTTGCAGGAGGTCAAGGCGCAGCTCAGCCGAGAACTGGCCAAAAACAATGCTGCAAAGAAGCTGACAGGGGGGCATTTGACTGGTCCCCAGTCAAGACAGTTTGGTATTCCCCAAGTGCGAGGAGGGAGAGTTGGGTTCGGTGCTGTGCGGGGAATGCCGGTCAAGCAAATGCGCCCGCAGGATGGTTTCGATCTGTCGCGTGTGCAGGAGTCCAAGTATCCGATCGCGGGTCAAAGTCGCGTCACCTTCGTGGGACCGTCGATGGATGAAGGCTCGCGCAAGAAACGAGCATGTACGTTCCTTGCGAAGCAGTGGAGCCCACGGCAGAAACTGAGAATCTCACAGATCGTTACATGTACGAGAAAGTCTCAGAACGCAGTGAAGGTGCGCCCTGCGCCCATCAGACGTTGTCTGGCGGCCTGACTTCAATCACACTGTTGCGTAGTCCTCGATGATCGGATAGACCACATCGGAGAGCTCGTGAAGGCGTACTATGACATTGACGAGCTTGGGGACCCTTCCGCTGTCACCGATGTAAGCCGTTCTTTCTCTGCAGTTATCTAGTCATCCTTCAACCTTAGGACACAGGAAGACGTCGTCGTTGTAGGACGGATTGTTCCTGATGCGGAAACGTCGGCAAGCGCGATGAAGCTGAATCAAGCCTCACTGATGCTGGAGAGCTCACGTATGATGGGCTCTGGCGCAAGAGTGCCTCTGCGCTTCGATCCTGGCCTGAACGTTCGGCGAGGTCCGCAAGGCGTTGGCGGGCAGGGCCTCTTCCCTGGGGCGATAGTGGCTCTCAAGGGCAAGAACGGTGGCGGAGGCTCCTTTGTGGCGTCTGAAATTCTCTCCGTGAGCCCTTTGAACTAGCCTGTCCGTGCAAAGCTAACGGTGTCAATCCGCGAACGCACGCAGCTTCCTCCCCTCGACCCGCCATCGGAATCGCATGTGAAGTCTGAAACTGGAGACACCCGATTCTCCATGTTCATCGCTTCCGGACCTTTTACATCCGATGCTGATCTGACGTATAAACCTCTCCAGTCGCTTGTTGCCAAGCTCGTTGCAGATAAACCAGCCGTCATCCTGCTCGTACGCAATTGCTTCATGACCATGCACGTCTAGGGAAATGATGCTGACTAGGCTGCTTAAATGTAGATTGGTCCCTTCGTCGATGCTTGGCATCCCTCTGTCAAGTCCGGAGACGTCGACGTGCCGCCCCGAGACATGTTCCGTACAGAGGTCATAGACCGGCTGCGCGAGGTCCTTGACGCTTCTCCCGGGAGCCTCGTCCTGCTCCTCCCCAGCACGCGTGACATCTTGACTGATCACGCCGTCTTCCCACAATGCGAACTGCCGCGCATGCTATGCGACGATCCTGTGAGTGTTGTTTGACGGGTATTGCCTTTGCGAAACGGGATCGAGTAAACGCACATGCCATTCTACTGCAGCGCATCCGCCTCTTGCCCAATCCATCTCGCTTCACTATCAACGGCGTACATATCGCAGCAAGCAGCGTCGATATTCTATTCCACCTGCGCAAGGAAGAATATTTCCAGCGCGCAGGAGAGACGGAGCCGCTTCTGGTGGCCCCTGCAAGCGATGCTCCGGATGCCATGGCGAACCTCTGTAGACACATTCTTCAGCAACGGAGGTATGTGATTCCATTGTACTCGACCAGATGACATGGTCACGTTGATCACGATATGCAATAGCTTTTATCCGATCTTCCCTGCCCCACTCGAACTGGCACATGAGGTCAACCTCGATGTGACGCACTCAGATCTTCTATACCTCTGTCCCCAAGACGAAAATGATGACGACGAGGAGGGGCGCACCGACCCCAGCCGCGCGCGATGTGCGCCGGATGTTCTGATCACTCCGAGCAGGCTGAAGCATTTCACAAAGGTGCGTGCACGGTGGCAATCCTGCGGGGAATATGGCAGTGCTCACTGGGCAATGTGCGGGCAGGTGGTCGACAGCACCGTCGCGATCAACCCTGGATGGCTGACGAAATCGACGTACGCGGTTCTGGAGTACGCGGGTCATTCCAGCCCGGGACCCGCGAAGGATAGGACGAAGGTAGAAATCCGTCGTCTCGAGTCGTGAGCGCTACTGTATGTCCGAATTCCTGTCTTGCAGTTGTATTGGATATTTCTTTGTAGCCGGCTGCATCATTATTTCTTACACGAGTATGGAGCAGTGTGATTATGGCCCACTTTAGCATCACGGGTTCTGGGCCGTTCGTTGACCTCCTCCATTCAGTCCCAGGTTCATTCCACTTCAGGTGTCGGTGACTCTGCTGCTTGGGCAATGCGTACGATGTTCTCCGCCTGGACAGACCAAGAAGGGTTCTGAGAAGGGGGCGTTAGCGTGTACCTGCTTGACCATCAGTGCTCTTTCGCTTGCCAGGGGCAGTGCGCAACGGTTTGCGGACGATTGGTAGACAGCTCGAGAGATGAGCATTGTAGATGGCAAGGCTGCGTACCAGCAGAATGGTTGCTGGCGTCGTGAGGCCTTCTATCATCGACTGCCTGTAGGCTCACTGGACGCAGGATCACCTTCAGCTTGCACTCCCTGACGAACGAGGAGCCGTGGCACCCCACTCGGATGAGCGCTTGTGTCCATGATAAAGTACTCGGTCAACTTGCACCAGATGGTCGTCGGGGCATGCCATGGTGGTGGGGTGCGACCCCCTCATCCGTCTTGGTACGAGTTCACCCTGGACCTCACTCTTTGAAGCGGCCAGACTACTTGTGAAATGGCATGTGTAGGCACATTGTGGTTCCCCTGGAGTCGCCGCGACGGCGATATCCTTCGGACCACTCGTTGCTCCGGACTGTGTAAAAACCTAGCGCACTGAGGGCTTGCCTATCGAATGCAGGCTTGCGCCGGCGTGCCAGTTTTATGATCGTGGTATATACAGCATGGCGGATTGTTTAAGCAACCGCAGAGTCGGGGCGTTTATCATTGTCATCGGACTTTGCCGACGCATCTACTCAATGCCCAATCGGGCAACTCAGCGGTTCAACTCCTTGGCTTCCAACCTCGCGGTCCTTTGTCCCCCGCATTTGTCTGCATTGATCCCTTTGTCTCCATTGTTGGTATGGGACTAAGCGGCTAATCTTATTTTTATGCACATGTGCTTACTGCATGACGCAGCTTCCCCGTCCGCGCGTCCCTGCTCCCAACTATAATTGCGGCCACAACCCCGCGCGAGCCTTAGCCACTTCGCCCTCCCCCATATAAGCCTTCGTTCCCCTTGGACAATCGGTGAGACTCTGCCGTTAATTTCTCTCCTAGTCCTGGGTACTAACATGGCTTCGCCTCAGTACCACTCCACTCCTGTCAACAACAAAGTCTCAACCACCCACAGCCGGTCGAAGGCAGCTGGACATTCCTCTCTCGCGAACGAATATCGAGCACGAGTTGGTCAATACCGTGCAGCAATCGTAGAAGACATGGCGCACAAAGCCATTAGACTTGAGGTTGATGAATTCGTCGCACATTTCCTCAAGGCCCCTGGCCCTTCCTCTACTGACACTCCCCCAACCTTGAGCTTCAATCCATTCAAGGACATTGCCAACGCGGCGGAAATGTTGGAATCTACGATCTCGGCGCTTTTTGTGAGTGCATAGATCATCTACATG
>CCBP010000261.1:3749-21593 GCA_000765035.1 Trametes cinnabarina | reverse complement strand
TGGTTGATTGTGCGACGGAGGAGCCTGGCGGTGTGTCACAGAGGGATCGGCGCGTAGGGGCAGCTCTGAGGATGTCGCACACGGCAGCGCAGCAAAACACCACGGCGCAGGGCGCAGAGCGCAGAGCGCGTGAAAGCTCCCAACGGGAGGGAGCCACCGCAGCTTCAGGAGCACACAGAAGCCCGAGGCGCACCATAGCGTCGAGGTGGAGCGTCGCGCTGCGCGCTCAAGGGGTTGATGGGCGCAAGACGCACCCGCGTCTGTCTGACGCGGTTCCACGCAGAGCGCACAAAGGCGCAGGCACGCGGAAGCTCAAGGAGGAGGGAGCTGCGGCGGCAGCTCCAGAGCGTACAGAGCTAAGACGCACCATAGCATCGAAGGAGCGCGCGCTCCGCGCTCAAGGGGTTGATGGGGTGCAAGGCGCACCCGCCAGCTGGTGTGTGCTGTAGCGCTGTATGGGACTACTCCAACAGCCCACGACGCGGACGAGCGACAGACACATATCCCACCGTCCGTCTGACGCGGTCCCGGGCCGCCGATAAGTGCAGTGTGCACCAACGGCAGGACTGTTCGTGTCCGCGTGCCTCGACGCCCCATGAAGAGAGACAGTACGCGCCAAGCGCGCTATCCTATTGCGCCCCATGCGCTCCTTCGCTGTGTCCATAGCCATTGCCCGTGTGACCAACCGCTGCGCTCCTCCTAAGCTGATCCCACACCAGGCCTCGTCGGGCACCAGGGCCGTTGAGCGACTCCTGCGAGGCGTGCAGCTCTGCGCACAACTTCTACCTAGCTTCTCCTACCTCGGAGCAGACGGAACGGCCGCCACGACGTCCGTTCAAGCCCCTCCTGGGCGGAGACACACATCCAGCGACGCCAAAGATGCCCCTGCTCCCCGCGCTCCGTTGCGCCGCTTGCCTCGCATGGCCCCGCGATGGACACCAAGGCAGCGCTGCGAAGCAAGTCCTGCGCGGCGTATAGCTCTGCCGTACAATTGCTTCTACCTCACGGCCGGCGGAGCGGTAGCCTTCGGCGTCCGCTCACACTAGTTGTATGCTGCCGTCGCGCGCAGACACTTCATGGACGCTCCGCCAAGCAACCATGAAGTGCCTTCGTGCCGCACCTCCTCTCCGCCGCCGCTTGATGGTCCATGTCCCTTTCTCACTTACCGGATGCTCTGCGCGTGTATGAGCACTCCTCATTCATGGTACTCAAGTAGTAGTACTGCTGTCATGATTGGTAATTTGAACCGCAAATCTAGCTCTGGCCAAGAAGTCAGAAGAAGATACTCGTCAGAACGCAGTGCAGAAAACGCACCCTATCTAGTGACCTCACGATGACGCACTCCCTGTCGATCCCGTCAGGTGTGTACCGGTATGCTGCAAAGTGAGAGATGATATCGCCAAGGCTGACAACATGCGTGTCGTCATCGAACTCATCGTAGACAAGATGTGTGTTGAGGTCCGGGAATTGGCGATACGGGTCGCTGGCGGTATGTTCTGGAGATAACTGCCTATACGCTTTGATCACCAGAAAGGGCTCGATGATTAGACCGGAACCTTCATCTGGCTGGTGATAGAATATTTCATGGATCTGCCCAGCAAGAACAGCGCCAGTCCGTGAGCGAAACCTCACGTAGGAGTTGTGCGATCTGACCGCGAAACGGATTCCATCACGCTCCACAACGGTGACGGGTTGCCCAACGGGAGGGAGGTGAGCTAGCGAGGATGACGCAATGTCGTATACGGACTGAAAACGGGCTACCATCCTGCTCCCGATGATCGCCAGCAGTTCTTCGTAGACTCGCCGAGCCAAATGTACTTCGCGTTTGCCGTCGTAGGGGAAATTGCTAGAAGAGCTTCTCGACGCCTCCAGGATATCCGTGACTCTAGTACCTCGCACACGATCGTGAAATGCGGTGTCGAAAGCCTTCAGCATGTCGTCATATTCCGAGAACTTCGGCCAGTTGGTCGTGCGGATAAGCCAGCGAATGTTGGCGCCTATGTACCAACTGCGCATGAAGATCGTCGGTAGGTCCGCTGTATTCTATGAGATCAGTTTGAGTGTGAATCATGTGCGCAGATGCTTACAAGGCTTGGAGTTGGTGTTCATGCGTTGAAGAATGCCATTATACCGTTCGAATGGGAAGGCCCACCACCCGTGTACCGGCCCAAAGGCCTCCAGTAGGGGACGTAGATGGAGCGAAAGATGATGATTAGGGACAATCTGGTGCTTATAGAGCCTGCGTAGGCCTTTCAGGTAAGCTTCCATGTGTCGATCGTAAGCAGCAGCGCGTTCAGCGTGCATTGACCGCCGGGAGGCGAGGTCAACTGCACAAGCGAGATGAATGAAGTTATCCAGCACCTCGCGTTCTTCGTCAGAAGCACTGCTAGAACCCCACAGCCGCACGAGGGTGATGACGAGATTCACCGTCCCCAGCGTCCGCCACTGGTCCGCTTTTAGCTTTCCATGGGCAGCGGTGCCGAAGTTCCTTGGCGCCTTCTCCATCCAGGAGGGTAGAACCGTAGACGCGATGTCTTTGCGAAGCTCGTGGAGGATAGCCGCGTCGAAGATGTCATACTTCGACTTCTCAGCGGGAAGATCATCCTTGGGGAGGCGAAATCGTGCCGCAGGCTCGTTGAGCACAGGCGGTAAGTGCAGTGATTCCGTAGGGTTCTCCCGGTCCTGTGCAAGCCCTTCGAGTGAGCTTCCTTCTGCGGATGAGGGAAGGAGAACAAAGGCATACCCATGCCAGAAGCGCAGCAGCTAGCTGTTGGCGTGTGAGATTCGAGCTAGTCTCTCCTACGACATTGTTGAAGCGCGCAACAGCCGATAGATAGTCTCTGCGTATACCGGCCAGCCTCTTCTCGGCACGAGCGCAAACGGCGTTGAACACCTTGTCAAGGTAGCCTTGCTGCTCTTCCGGAGAGTGGACCGCCAATCTCGTCGTGGAAGGTTGGTTCTCTTCGGCGACGGCAGTACCCCAGACTGATTTGCAGTGGTGTAGGATCTCGCCGAGAAACAGATTATGCATGACGTCGAGCACTGCGTAGCGCGTGGGATCCCAGTACGGCAAGCGGAGGAGCTCTGACCACCTGATCCCATGCGCTTTGACGAGGTTTGCCTGAGCCTTCTCTGACGGCGCACTCTTCCACTCCTCTGCTCTAGAAAGATGCTCAGTCCAAGAGCGCTGCTGTGGCCAAGTCGAACGCTCCACGTTGTTGATATCGGCGAGGGGCAGCGGGCAAAAGGAGCAGAAGTTCGTCGAGCTATACGACGCGAAGCCAGCAGTTTTGCGCAGTGCAGGGAGGTCACAAACGAGAGGGATCATAGCGGCACGGATCAGACGACCAGCGGCTCTTGACGCCGTCTGAGCGAGATATATGCCTGGATTCCACAGCTCAAGTAATTCGTCCACCAACGGCCGTAAGAGTTCATTGAGCTGGTCGACACTAGGCTCTTTCGGGCCGGGGATGATACCAGCGAGGTAGACGTTCTCGGGGCGAAAGCGCATATGGGGTGGGAGATTGAGGCACACCATGTAGATGGCACCAATAGAATGAGACTTGCCCGCCTTCTTGTTCCCATACGGATTGAACCAGTCTATGAAGAGGCTGAATACGAGATGTATGGCGCCATTAGTCTGGACGGAGAAGAGCGTAGTGCCATCTGGACCGACGAACGTCCGTATGGCCGGCGCATCCATGATATCGAGACAGATCGCGGGATCAGGCTGCCTCTCCCAGGCCTCCAGGACAGCGCTCTCGATCTCAGCCCGGCCAAGGAACTCGGCGAGCCAGGACTTCATCCGACGATAGGAGTATACTTTCTCCGGCCTGGTTATCGTTTGTGCAGGATCGCCTTTCTTCTTGCCCTTGACGTTCTCAGAGCGCACGAGCTTCCTGTTGCATTGAGGTGCATCGGGGAACGCTCGTCGAGTGCATGTACGGGGATAAGGGTGATCGGCGTCCGCGGGGTCGGGGAGGTAGGTCGCGAAGCATCGAGGGCAGCAAGCGTACGAAACGATGTTGGGATTGACTTGCAAGAGATCTAGGACCGTGCGCAAATCCAGCGGGACGCCTCGAAGTGCCGCTTGCTGAGCGGGGCTCAGAAGAGGCGTTGGTGATCCCGGCAAATCAAACATCTCGAGAGTGAACGCTCCGAGCAGGAGCACCTTCACCGTGGCAAGGACGTACTGTGCTGCGGGGAAGGAGACTCCGGCAAACGTATGCAGTACTGTGACCATCACAAGCCCGGCCATGAGGAACGGCTGTATAGACAACCGATTGACGTGCATGTTCGCTAGGTAGCAGGAATCAGTGGATGTGTCCTAGGCAACCCGACGGCGTAACCGTACCTGCGGGTATGATGATTGGCTCGTCCTCCGAAGACGCTGAGCTGGCTACAAACTGTGCCCACATTTGGCGGTTCCATGCTCGATGTAAGACATCTTGCAGTCGCTGCCGCTCCGCCTTGAAGGCTTCAAGTAGGACCACATATCGCATATCCGCGTCTTTTTGTCCTGTCAGAGGAAGACCAGTGATCTGTTCCAACGTCTGATCGATCCACTCGCGATGTGCCACAAAGCTTGCATTCTGGCCTCCAAGTTCCTCGAGCGACCCAGGGGTATCGGAGTATTCCGTTACGGGCTTGAAGACGAGGTGGGCGTCCCGTGAGATTGAGCAAGACTGAAGATCCAACTGGGATTGCAGGAGGGAAACATAGGCAAATCGCTCGCGAACTATGGCGGCGTGCTGACAACGATCATGAGCATGCTGGAAGAGTGTTGATATTGGATGAGAAGCGGATGTACCGTTTCGCTTGTCATGGATTCCGAGGACGTATCTGGTGGGATTCCCAGCTCGTCTACAGCAGCGGGATCGGTGTTACTTCCCTGCTAGAGCTGTTAGTCATCATGCTACGCGGTTGTGTGGAGTGACGCACTGTGGCTCCCTTGCTATCCTTGGGGTTAGCTGGCCTACGTGTCGGTCGCTCCGGAAGACCAGAATTGTGAGGCACGTCTGGTGCACCGATGGTCGCCAGGATGATGCTGTCCTCGACGCGGCGAGCTTGGTCCTTCTCCTGCGACGCTTCCCTAGCCTTCTTGAGCATGTCATCCGCAGCATGCTGCCTGACCTTCTTCATGGGCAGATGACATCCTGGTTGTTCGACGCCGTGGGCATTGATATGTTTCAGGACAATGCACTTGCTGCATTGACATATGGGCATCGAGGTAGGGCGGTCGTAGAGCGGAAGAGACGTCGGGAGGTGTTCAATAAGTGGGCGTAGGGGTAGATATGGCCATGCGCATGCGATGTGAAGAGATAACGAGATGATCAGCAGATATTCATTACTAATGATGTACAATACGCGATGATCAGGCCATGGAAGGCAAGACTACAAAGACGTCCGGGATACTGAGCGCTGCGAGCGTGCCTTCTCCCACAACGGCCGGTCCGCGTGACGCGTGGTCTCCGGAGAAGCCCAGGAGTGCATAACACATGCCACAAGGGACAACAGCCCCAAAGCTAGCAGAACCATGCCAATACGCCGGATGTTCATAGCTACTGGCAGCGTTTCCATGAGACGCCGAACGTGTACCTAGGCAGGTGGGTACTGACAATGAGCTCACATGCCCTTGTGGTAGAACAGATGGGGCTGTACTCACCGCGCACGCGGTCACCTTACGTTCTGTACGCAGGAAGATGCGAAGTATGGAGTCATAAAGCGCTCCTGGCGCAAGCTGCAAGACGTATGCAGTGAGCCTGCGTAACTACACGGAAGGTCGCTCGACTAACCACATGAAGACGTTGAGGCGCCGCAGTAGCTCCGCCGGGAGATATGTTAGGGTTGGAGGACGTCTGGAGGGGATCGGTGGAGCGTGTGGGCTCTTTGCAAGTAGGTCGGTATAAAGGGGATCGTTCGATGACGGCCCGCCGTGGAGAGCCTTCGGGGACTCTCTCTGAAGAGGCTCTGGGAGAAGGCCGCGGTGACGGCTGAGGCTCGTCAGGGATACGATGGTGATCGCGATGATTGGCTTGCTCGAGCTCCTCGATGCGGCAATGGTCCCTGATATGTCGAGCCTTCAGGTTCGCTGCCTCGGCGTGGGCGTCCGCCAGCTTCGCTCTCAAATCTCGTATGACGCGTACAGAATTCCCTGTACGCATCACTGGGGGAGCGTCTGGGAGTGTCGGTAAGCGCAGGCTATATAAAAGATACAAAGTATGCTCACCTCCAACACGCGATAGTGCGATTTGAGCCTTCTGAAGGTGGGTTTCGACGTCTACTATCCCTCGCAAGACACGTCGGTCCATTGAAGCGGCTTGGTAAACGCCTTCGCTCTGGCGGTGGTTGTGTGAGTGAGTGATACCGTTCAGTATAACCCAAAGCATGAGTAGACGTACTTCGTTTGTTAGCTTCAACACCGCATCCAACAGTTCACGGCTCGCGGGCAGGAGGACGCCTAGAGTTTCGAGCATCCGAGAGTACAGCGCAGCGCCATCCCAGTTGTCATATGAGACATTGACAACCAAGCTGTATAGTCTCATAAGTACGATTCGATAGATAATACGACCTTGAGAGTGTGGCCTGACCTTGAGGAGACTGAGGAGGGGCTGCTGGGGATCTGGGGATTTGTGTGAAGCTTAGAAGTATTACCGAAGATACCCTCCTCGTCCGAGTTCGCATCAATCAGAGTCGCATCGCCAGTCGCATCAGGCAGGCTGATTGAGCTTGAACGGGGGGTGACGTGGCCATGGAGGTCGATGAGGTTGAGAGGATCGAAGTCCTCCGCAGGATTGTCGTCGCCTCCCAGCCCCAGTGGCTCGCTGTAGCGCACGTGGTCATCCGTATCAGGATAGCTGTCCGCCGGAACAGACAAGAGGGAGTCGATTTCATCCATGATACTAGACAAGGACGGAGAACTCTCTCTAGAGAGCATAGCCATAATGTTCGGGGTATGACAGAGGATGCTGGTCGGGCTAGGGAGAGCGATGGAGGAAATGGGGAGTCCAGAGCAGAGTGTCGAGTAGTCCACCATATAAAGCCCGTGGCTCAAGGCCTGTTTGTCTGCCCCTGCGCCTATCACTCTTTCTTCATCCTCTGGACCCAAACGTGTGAAGCTGAACAATGGATTACAATACATTGATTTGCGCGCTACTGTACATGGAGCACCGAAGCGAGAACTACGCGCGAGTCAACGCCCAAGAAGATGAGCTTCCAGCATAACATAATGCGAACGGGAGTTGGTGAGCGAACTGGGATACCGGCAAAGACGTGCAATAAGTACTCACAGATAGTAGATGACAGATGTTAGATGAAATCATGATCGGCAGGCGGCTCGAGAATGGACACGGTGCGCTTCCAAACCCCGGAGGGCTTTGCCCAGTGCGTCACACAACCTCCGCCGTACTTCCCCGCCCCATACCACACGCCAACGTGGTACAGCATGGGGTGGGCCTTAGCGGGTGACATGGAAGCCACGCGACGTGTGCCGTAAATCCATGTTAGAATGGCCTGGCGTTCGAGGGATGGATCGCCCGCTTTCTGTACAAGTCGCGCTCCGGTGCGCAGGAGAAGCTCTTCGAGCTCAAGCAGCCTCTTCAGGGCTCTGGACCATGAACGGCCTTCTGTCCAGGCTCGACGATGGCGCGGTGCAGAACCCTGGAGAATAAGGTGAGTTTTGGTAAGCATCTTGAAGCGAACACGTACTGGGAGGGGGCTTTGTTCGAGCAGCTTCAACTTCCTCAACCTCGGACAGGCGAAGGCGACACTATTAAGTACGTCATCATCATCATCGCGGATGTCGAGCGTGAGTTGATATAGAAGTACAAGAGGAGACGGGATTGAGCGTAACGAGGAGCAAATTCGGGTTGTTGAATCATGCAACATCATTGTGAGGCGAGTTAAGCCAGGGCAGGTGAGCTGGGAAATGCAACGGGCGGAGCCGCTAAGGCAAAGCAGATTGCTGAGGTCAACGCAGTGCAGAGGACAGAGAGCACGCGGGCCATGCGTGTCGCATAACAAGTCCAGGTCGGTGATGGTCGTATGTGTAGCCAAGAAGTCGGCGAGCGCGTGATGAGGCATGTTCGTCCGGAAGTACTGTAGCTGTGGCAATCGCACGCCCCGCAAGGGGGCGGTGCTCTTCCTTAGCCCGGTTATGACCAGTACAAGATCAGTCAGGTTGGGCAGGTATAAGAAAGACCGGCGAAGGATTGCTAGGGGGAACGGGCTTTGTAGGGAGACGTCAAGGGTATCCACATAAGCGCCAAGCTGATGATTGAGCGCGAAGGTTGCAACCATGTCTTCAAGATCCGCTGGGCTCCTGATGCATTTCCCAGCCTGATGGCGTCAGTATATCCTTCCTAGCGGGTAGATGGGCAGCAATAAATGGTTACCTGCAGTGGCACCAATTGAGCAGCCTGAGAGGGCGGTCAGCGACAATGAACTCATTACAAGGTGATAGGCTCACTTCAAAATATTGCTTGCGGGTGATGACACGCATGGCAGTCTTCTGGTGGAAGGACACGGTCGAGGTGTTGAATAGAGGC
Source organism: Trametes cinnabarina (assembly GCA_000765035.1). NCBI lineage: Eukaryota > Fungi > Basidiomycota > Agaricomycetes > Polyporales > Polyporaceae > Trametes > Trametes cinnabarina. The sequence continues at coordinate 13,047 of CCBP010000261.1, read as the reverse complement.
GTTGCGTGTGCTGGCAGCAAAGCTGCAGGGGAAGTTCCGCTGAACCTGCGGGGAGCGGAGGGGAAATAAAGAGCGGGGTATTCGGGCACGTGCATGCGCACGTGCATAATCCAGGCGCATATTCCGTAGGAGAGTCGTGTTGGCAAGCGTCCTTCCGTGTCCGCGGCAGCATATGCGCCATAGACTGTCCTAGGAAACATCATGCTGTAATCGAGTAAACGATGGTGCATTGCAAAATGTGGAGATAGGCGATCGACACCAAAACCGTGTAGGACGTTGCTGAAGGATCTCGTGCTCGTACAAGCCATTCGCAGTGCCTCCGGACGAGCCTGAGAGTAAGGGGCCTGAGAGTAAGAAAGAGGTCAAGGAACAGAGCCACATAAACGACAGTGTAGGGATACTGGAGTGTTGACCATGTAGCAGTACACAGTTGCGATGCTCCCAGACTTCTCCAGGTAAGCTCCGAGTCGCACTTGTGTGGTCCTGCTTGGCGGATCATGTGACCGCTCCTCGTCGCACTGCACGCACAATGCGTGTGCTCCCGGAATCCTGGTAGCTCAGCAGAGCGTCTGCGCCAAATCCCAGTGGCACAGCGCAAGTCTTGCCTTGACCTCCTACTACTTGAATCCTGCACTTGAGAATATGGTTCTACGCTACGAGGAAGTTGGCCAACTGTCAAACGGTCACGACAGGGGTATCACCAAGCTCGCCTTCAGTCCATCAGGCAGCTACATCTCCACTGCGGGACTCGATGGCAAAACCTGCGTGTGGGACGTCGACTCGACGCAGCTTCTGTATAGCTTCGACGGACAGAGTCCAGTTCTGTCTCTTCTATGGGTCCCTCCCAATGAGGATACCCTCGTGTGCGGCTTTCTCAATGGTAATATTGCGGTTTTGCAGATTACTGCTGTACGTATTCAACTCCATCCAATCTTCATGTGCTGACGCAGCTTCCCGTAGGCTTCACTTCGTGTGAAGGAATGCTGGGCTCATGCATTCCCTGTGGAATGCTTGGCTATCAGACCCATTGATAATCAACTCGCCTCTGGAGCGCATCGCGAGCTGTTCATATGGCTGTGGAACGAGTCTGGTGCGAATATGCCGAACTATATTTCGTAGCGCAGGCCGCTAACATTCTCATCTCATAGCGGGCCGATTTCAGATGAGCAGAGACATCTCTGGCGCGTCGAAGAAGGCGCACGATGACTCCAACGACGTCCTCATAACCAGTGTCCACTGGACGGAGTCTCCTCAACATGCCAATCTGTTGCTTGTGACATATATGCATCATGGGCTCGTGTAAGTACTTCTGTCCCTCACAATGAGGATGACTGATCATTGACTCACCGCGCCTTCAGACTGTTGGACGCGGAGACTTGGTCTCGTATCCGCACCATCCCGCTGCACGGCCAAATGTGAGTGTCTGCGTCCGGAGCCTTTGTGCAAGACTGACTCTCCTGTGACAGTGCCGACGCAAGCTTGTCTGATGATGGACAGCGCCTCGCAATTTCTAACGTCCTGCGCGGATTTGACATCTACTCGATGCAGTCTGGCGCTCCTTTGTGTGCCATCGAGCACGACAATAGAGGCGCATATCCGATTCCCGTCCTATTCATTCACGGAGGGCTGGCACTTTTCGGCGGGAGTACAACAGGCGAGCTGATGATATGGGACGTCATAGATACGGAGAGCGGTAATGTGGTCTTGAATACTCCCGAGAAGGACGATCATCAGCCTCGTTTGCTGCATGTTCTGCCTGTTCCTCAGCAAGCTAAGGCCCTTGCTATCTCGGTCAGTGGTCACGCTACCCGTTCACGATCCCAAGAGGTTCACGCGATTGCACAGGCATTCTATAACGAGCAGTTTGATGAGTTCTTCATTGCCGCGGGCATGATGAACGAATTCTCAGAGTCGACCGCGATCCTGTGGAAGGCTGCGGAACACGGTATATCCAGCTCTGCTATCCCGTGTCCTTGTCTCTGACATCGCTCGCAGGTGGTACCAGGACCGGTGCAACAGCTCTGGGAGGTGACATGGTGGGATTACTCCCCGCTCTGAGCCGTTCGAAGTGGATGTTAGCCGCTATGTTTGTCATCTTCTGTGCCGTCGGCTTGCCACAGATTTGCGCGGTATTCGACGTTGTTGAGGTCGCTTCTACTATGTAGTCTCATGGAGACTCTTCGAGATCTGCATCTCCTTGTGTACCCCTACTTCCCTCTGTACTCTGTCGTAACCTCCTTGCTTCAATTTCAACGTCGATGAGCTTCTATGACATTGTTTGTGATGGCTGGCTTGAATGGAGTCGCTCAATCAGGCTCAATCGCGCACTCAGGCTGGTGTCGCGATCATGACCGGGAGGTCGCGCCGAGAGCTCAGTTTGATAGTGGCTGTGGCCGCCTCATCAGGTCGCAGCTCATCCCCACTCTCCTCCCACCCTCTTCCCGCCTTCCTCACCACCCTCCTCCTCTACTGATGGCGGTACCTTTAAAGACGAACACGGTTGAAAATAGTCACAGTGGCCTCACCGCTTCAGTGTGTTTTCAGCTCTATTAGCAAACGCTCCTCTTTGCCTGAAGGGATGGGGAAGACTTGTAAAACTGGAAGTATAGCCGTGCGGCTTATGGGGTGGTGAGTTGTCCAACAATGTTTTGAGCAGCTTACCTTATATGCTAGATCGGCAACACCTTCGAATTTGTTCATCTGAGGAAGTTCCTGATCAGGACATTTCAACCTGCCTGTCACACTCGCATTCTAGTGGGCTTGCCGCCTCAAGGTCCTTGCTGGTGCCGAAGCGTGCATTCTACGCTCAGGAGGCCGTTAAGCACTTTGCCGTGCGATCAAGCCCGGTTGTCCAAGCGATTGTCGATATGTGGCGGGTGTACGTGACAAGGACGACACCCTCGAGGAGGCTTCGACACATCCCAGTTCTCAGGTTAGCCCCTTTGCACGACCTTTCTCGCCCTTTCGAGACAAGCAACTGACTATGGGCCGCCTCGCTGTACAATCCAACTCGAGACAGGCTTCGCGTCATCCCATCGGACACTCCTCGTCCAGACTTAGCTCGACATCAGTTGCTGCAACTCTGTCTAACATGGATCGGCTTCCAAGGAGAGGGGATGTGTATATGCAGGCCTACGCTACGCTTCAGGCCAATTGCCGCGAGACGCTCACCGCAGAACGCACGCCCCGTGCTGCTCTTGACGTGGGCGGGATCAAAGCGCGGAAGACCAGAGCAATCTGACAAACGCAACATCCCGCAGTTTTCTGGGTTCTGATCTCTTGCGTCTCTCGCGACATTCAACTGACTTTATTTAGACCAACATCGGTAGGGTGCACCACGATCTAAGCAGGAGGCGTGCGTAGGCGCGTAGCAGGGGACGTGCGTAGGCACGAAGCAGGAGGCGCGTTTCAGCGCACGATCACGTGCGTCTCGTATGCGCGCTTTTGCGCCAGTCACTGGAAGCGCGCGAAGACGGCCGCGACGATGTGCTCAGCAACGTCGCCGCGCTCTCAGTCGCTGTTTGTTGGTTGAGCTTGTCTACACCTTGGTCTTATACTTCTGCACGCCAATTCGCCTCTTCAGCAGCACCACATTCGAGCTTTGCACGCACTCTCGCTATCCCGCACCTTCCACCTCCAGACCGCTTGTTCCTAACCATCCCAACTTCAACATCTAGTCTGGGTCTGCGGTAGGACGACTTTCTTCCGATGCGCGTGCTCTTTGCCGCCCCTCTGCTATGCTGGATCCCCGAAACGTACTTCCGCGAGAACTGAGAGAACGACGGCAAGGTGAGCACGAGTCTTCTCACAATTGCCGAAGAGATGGTAGTTCTTACTCCATAGGGATCAGCTCTCGTCGCGGACGGTATTCTTCCAGAACCCGCCGCATTCAAGGATCTCCTTGCCGAAATCAGGGCGACGCCTGGTTGTGCGTGGTACACCCCGCACATCCACCACAACTGGCTCAGTGGTATCCGGAAGAAGTTGCAGCGGAAGCAAGACGAACAGACATGCAAGGAGACAACCAAAGGACCTCACAAGGGGAGCGCTCAATCCGACACGTCTGCACAGGCCTCCGTCGATGTGACTCCCGGTCTCTGCCGTCTCCTCGAGGTTGACGACATTGTCATCGCCATACATTCGGCGCACAATCCGACTGTGCTTCAAATGAAACAGTGGGTTGCCAGCGCGGGTCCGGAAGTGAATATCGCGGACGTTATCACGCTTCGGGATTCATACCATAGCACCCTCGCCGCGTCAGAAGAGGTTAGTAAAACTGATTCAAGCTCACCCCGTTGTCCGCTTCAGCTGAACTGATCGTCGACCACAGGACTCTGCTGCACAATTTGTGGGGTTTCCTGATATCAACCTGTACAACGAGGATCTGTGCAACGAGGAAGGATTGCACATGGATGAATGGCTGTCGTACTAGCCATCCCTAGGACAGGCACCGCGCAATGCTACAAATAGGTCTCGATGCTCGATGCAAACAGTGTACGCCCGTCAGTCAAGGGCCTCTAGTTGTATGATATCTGCTCACGAGATGCAGCACAAGTACTGCATGCATACGATATCATGATACTACTCAACTCCTGGTCTGGTCTATGTGCGTCACCTACGACGGCCACAGGGAATGCCCGGCTGCGAGCCTCAAGCGCCTGATTGGCGTCCATCCCGACTTCATCTCGCCGGGAGCACATTGGGCCGCCCACATGATCCCTTTGTGCTCCCAACGAGCTGCAACCGAGTGGCACACGGGCTACTCTGTCTCTGACCTCGCGCTGCTCCTCTCTCTCTTCCTCCTGTACCACTCTCATTCCTCCAAACATGGCGCCGTCTTTCCAGGCGAACAGGCGCGATTATACAAAGTATACCTTCTCTGCATCTGCAGATATCACGAAGGACGGTACGACGCACATGCCTTTCGCAGCTCCCCGAGCTCCGTTCTCCAACACCCTCGTCTCTCCCATAATTCTGCGACATTTTTACCAAAGTGTTCCGCAGTACGTGTCCCTGCATGACTCCTGAACTGATGCCTGACTTCCCTTCCTCTACACAGCCTCCAATCAGCGGGCGAGCCAACTCGGGTGCAAGCCCAGCCCATTTCCAGGGCATCTTCTGTCATTTCCAGACAAGCATCGCCCGCCGTGGAGATCACGTCTCGACATCCCACACCGGCTCCTCAAGCCCCTCAGAGCTCTCGCCAGAACTCTCGACAGTCCACTCCCGCTCCCCCTCTGACGCGTTCGCAGACTCCCGTAGCTAACAAAGCTACCAACAACGGTCCCAATGTCAGAGGCGGGCCGGAGAATACCACGACAGCGACCACCCGTGCCCTCTCCCGTGCCCTCTCCGTCCCTCCAGAGGACTTTGGCGCTTACCTCCCGCCAATGGAGCTGCGTTCGGCCTCCACACGCTCTCGCTCAGCGGCGCCCTCGTCTTCTCAGAAGCAGAGGGCAAGCTCCACGACTTCCGACCTCACAACGCATGAGGACGATGACCCTTCGGTGAGTATCTGCGAGCAAGCAATGCGTATACATATTCACTGATCTTGGCATTCCAGGGTTATCATCGCATTACCAAGCTATGTCAGTTGACGGACAAAGAGAAACTTGCCTATCCCAACCGTAAGGGGAAGACGCATGAGCGTTTCTACACTGCCTGGATCGAGTCCGTCGCTGAAGAACCACGCCTATCGCCTCCGGATCTTACATCGCTCCCCAACTTCTCGATCGGGGACATCTTCTGGCACAAATCTGCCAGAGGTATACAGCTGTGGGTCTGGGCCGACACTCCGAAGGAGGGGAAGCATTGGAAGCCGGTGATGCTTGGGTATCAACGGGAGGAAGACGGACGCCGCCTCACGCTCGTTGCTTCCGAGAGACCGTCGTGGGTCACTGATCTGTGGTACCGCAAGTCTCTCAAGAACGTCAAAGGTATGTCGTCGCATCGTCCGCTCGTGTCCGCAGTTTTCACAACTAGCTCTTCTAGCACACGTGTTCATACTCAAGAAATAGCTTGTCTGCCCAACCCCTTTCAGCTTCTCCAGAATACATCCCCACTCATCTTCGCCATCGTCCGTGATTTTGCTTAATAAATTCTCACTCCCGTCGCGCTTGAAATGTTTCAAAGAGGGCTGGATACGATCTTCTAGACACCCTACACCTGTGTATGTATGTACAGTGACAATGTATCTTAACGCCGAGCGATTGTGTCGGAAGGCAGAGGCTTGCGGCGCTGAAGCCTGAGGCCTGAGGGTTCATACTACCGCTATGACTTATGAGCGCTGGGGCGCGTGAAGGAGCGTGCGATGGGCGTCTCTTCGCGTGCGGAGCCCGAAGCGCTCACTCGCTGTATGGTTACTAACCTCCCCTCACCTCGCTGCTCTCCTCCAGTGGCTCAGTCCTTGAACATCTGTTGATTCGAGTAAGTCGAGTTGACCTCGATACTCTATCACATTCTTAGTTGCTGACTCCGTATTCCTGGCCTAGAATCGAGGCGTACATGAGTTCCTCGAATCCAGCCCAGTCAAAGTTTAGCCCCAAACGGTTCGGTCGAGGAGAAGCTCATGACGCTGGTAAGAGATCCAAGGCGCCATTTTAGAGTCATATTAATGATTGCTTAGGTCGCAAGCAGGTTCGCTTTGAGGAGGAAGACCTCAATGATGACCAGTCCGCGTCCAATGGCGGACGTTCTCAACCCTGTCACGCACGCTCCGATGTCCCAGAAGCCCAGCCGCGCATCTTCATCTCCCATCGAATGATGTTCTCCGCGACCATCTTCATCTTGATTTACCTCTTCTTTCGCGACGGCTGGGCCTCTGCACTGGCTAGCCGACTACTCCCCTCGCCGTTTCGCGCCTCATGGCTAGCTTCTCGTCTCCACCTTGAACGGCAAGCTATACCTCCCGCACTGGCTGCTCACGTCGAGCAAGCTGTCTTCCGAGCATTGAATCCTGTCCCGATGAGAGATTATGCGCTTGCAGCAGACGGCGGGATGGTGTATGGCGAGCTGACCTGGTCATTTCATGACACCCGTACTGCATCTTTCCCAGAACTTGTTCTGGATGATGACACCCGTCCCGGGCACTGCTGGCACTTCGCTGGATCTCGCGCTCAGGTCGCCATCAGCCTGCCTGAGTTTATATACCCGACCCATGTCACTATCGATCATATCCCCGGCTGCATAGCAGCGGATATCGGCCAGGCGCCTCGCAGAATGGTGTTATGGGGCGTTGTGGATGGTACCGCGAATCGCAAGCGATACCAGAGCAATTTGGACGCTATACGCATCAACAACTCACTTGGACGGGCCCATCCGCCTCTTACCAAGGACGACTACCTTTTCATCCAACTCAGCGACTTCGTTTACAACATCACAAATACGCACAGCGTCCAGACCTTCGCTATCCGCGACGATATACGCGACCCTGAGCTCGACCTCGATATCGGGCTCCTTGTTCTGGAGGTGGTGGATAATTGGGGGAGTGACTCGACGTGTGTGTATAGAGTGCGGATCCATGGCATCGGAAGGACGCACGAGCATATGTGAGTGCTCCCGTGTTTGTACAATGCGTCTCACCAACCAATGAAACCAGGTTTGATTAGATCCATGTATCGTACTCCTTGCGCAAATGTATCAGCCCGCGCACACGTCCGTAGCCGGCTTGTATCTCACTACTTCAGTGAGCGACAACCGTGTCTTCAGAGCATTACGAAACGTGTCGAAGGGCTCCGTTGTCTCTGTGGCGTTCCAAGGCGCCCGTTGACAATGCCTTTGGAGGCCTTTATGTCGGCTCTTTGCAACCTGCGCCACACGGAGGCCATACATCTCTACATAAGAAGCTCACAAAGTTCGCCCTCAGCAACGATGCATCCCAACGCTCTCGGAAGCACTGAAGAATCATCCCGCCCATCATCATCGCCTTCGTTGACGCCTTCGACTTCAGCCCATCCCAGTGCTAGCAGGCCTAGCACGAGCCCCCCAGAGCACATCACACCCAATACACCGCTTTCCCCGCGTCCTCCTACTGCTCTTTCATCTTGGCACCTTTCCCATAGACCATCGGCTTCGACCTCGGCGTCTGAGCCCCTCGATCGGAGTGGGTCCGCTTTACGTTCCAAGCGCCCCGCATCCCCAGACACCTTTGAGAACATCAAGAATCTGAGAGAAGGCGATGTAGTGCGTTACCCTGTGCTCCATCGTCCCCATGGATTCTCACGTCTGTCTCATGATAGGACTGGGCTAGGGCACTCGAAGTGAAAACCCCACCCCCTCTCTTCAAAGTACACGTTCGTCGTCAGCAACGTCAGCTCCGGAGATCAGCTACACCGCAAGAGGCCCGAGTACGTTCTCCATGGTTTGAAGTGCACTGGGTGCTGATGATCCTTCAGGCTCTAGGTTCAATGTGGTCTGCTTACGCTCATAACCCCGAAGAGAGCAATGCCTCTCAGAATGGCCTCCCACCAGCCGCCCCGCCCCCCGACCGCACATCGTCAGTGCCGTCAGATCACGGCCAGCCCGCTCCATTGACAATGGAGCAGCCTCGCGCGGAGTCTTCGCGAGAACACTGTGTTCAGCAAATCGTTGGGCCGGGGCAGCAGGGTACACACAGGCCTCTTCCAGAGCCTCATCCGGTTCCACAGATGCCACCCCGGGGGCCGTCTCTGCCTCCGCACTCTGTCCTGCAGCCTCCGGCGCAGCCCCGTTTGCCAACCTCTGCTCCCGCTCCGCCGGCGCAAGAACCTCACGAGGCGGCAGGCTCTCAGCCCCAGGGTCCTCTGCACCCGTACTATCCAGTCCAGCGCAAGAGGCAGGAATCCCGCGAACATTCAGTTGTCGCTCCCGTTCAAGCGCCTGGTGTGCAGGGCCTTTATCAGCATCAGCAACACGTCCCAGGCGGATTCGCTCCTCAGCCGGAGGGTCGCGCGTACGGGGTACAACACCCTTTGCAAGACCGCAGGGCTTCTCTGGCACATCCTGTGCCGCAACCTGCACACGGGCTGCATCATCGACACTACGCAATGCTCGATGGCGAGAATCTTGCCCAGCAGCCTCATCATGAACCCATGCAACAAGACTTCGAAGCTGTGGGCATGGCCAACATCCAGCAGCCCGCTCCCTACTTACAGCAGCCCTCCGACGTCATGCAACGCGACCAACAGGCGCAGCATGGCGGAAACGGTCACTACGTACATACCAACGGTCAGCCCGCCCGACCTCTCGGCCAATACGCGCACGCGGGCGATCAGTGCAATGCTGCCAATGGTCAGCACGCTCAGCACCCCGGCCAATACGC
>CCBP010000259.1:0-10969 GCA_000765035.1 Trametes cinnabarina | reverse complement strand
CGNACCCGGGACGCGCACAGACTCGACGGTCGTAGCCCTCTCGCGCGTGAGGTGGAAAACAGACAGTAGATTGCTGGCAAGCGCAGGGACATGCAGGACATCATGTAGTACAACCGCAGGCGGCACGACCCCTCCCTCTCCGCAGGCTGAAAGACCACAGACCCAACCCAGCAGAGTAGACGATGTGCGAGTTGGCGAGGCGGATGGGGATGACATGTGGCGAGTAGGAGCGAAACCAGTGGCGGTGGGGGGTCATGTGTGCAGAAGCACCTGTGTCGGTGTTCCAGTTAGTCGCTGCCGGTGAGGAGAGCCAAGATGCGCGGTCCGAGGTGGAGAGGAGGGCAGAAGCACAGCCAGCACTCACAGTAGCCGCACCAGCAGACTCCTGGGCAGTGTCTGAGGCGTCCTTTGCGTCCTTGGAGGCTTCCGAGGCGGTCTCCTTGCGCTTTCCCTTGCCAGAGCGTTGGTACTGCGTGCGCTGGGCGGCCTTCTCCTTCGCCTTGGTGCTGGCGTCGCGTTTGGCGAAGCACTGGTCCTCTGAGTGGCCAGAGCGACCGCAGAACATGCAGGAGAGCGTAGAGGCGGCATGGGAGAGGGCAGGAGTCGACGAGGGCGCACCAGGCTGGTTTTCAAGCGCAACAAAGGTGTCTTGCAGCTTCTCGAGCGTCAGGGAGTCGTCCAGCAGCAGCGTCTGGCGCAGGGCGTTGTACTCTGCCGGTAGGGCGCGAATCAGCGCCATGAGCACCAATTCGTCGTCCAGCTTGGAGAGGTCGAAGTCCGCAGGGCGCAGAGCCTTCATGTCAGACTTGAGCTGGGATGCTCGCGTCGACAGGGTGCTCAGGGACTCGTCGTCCGCCTTGGAGAGCGAGAGGAGGGCATTGTAGGTGTTAAAACGCGTACCAGGACGTTTCTGCATGTGCACAGACTCCAGCTTCCTCCACATCGCGCCAGGGTCGTCTCGGATCGCCTCCAGATGGGTCTGCTGCTCCCTCTCGACGCAGTTCCAGATTTCTCCGGCTGCAGCGTCCACCCTGCTGTCGTAGTCGCGCAGTTCTCGCCGTTCTCCGCTGTCCAGAGGCTCCGTGAACTGCGGCCTGCTCTCAGTGCCCTGCACAATGCGCATGGCACCAAGGGTGCGAAGCCTAGCCTCCATATGGAGCCGCCATTGCTGGTAGTTGCGATTGGAGAGCTTGGGGAACGAGGCAGGGGACGGCGCCATGGTAGGGGGTGTAGGACGCGGCGAGGAGGCGAGGGGGCGAAGATAGGGGGCTCTTGATGAAGAGGGGAAGAGAAAAGCGATGAGGGACGAACCAGGGAGACCCAGGGAGCAAAAATGCGTCCAGCAGAGAGCACCAGAGCGAAAGGGGCTAGGGAGGCGCGTAGGGAGGCCTTCAGAGCGTTTGGACAGGCGGGTATGGATGTCTTGAGGCAGTCAGAGCGCAGGGCTCATAACCTGTTAGCTGCAGTGCGCCTCAGAGCGATCACAATGGCCTATGTCGAGCTCTGTGAAGTCTAATACATTAACAGCAGCTATTCTACTCACCTATGTCGAGCTCTGTGAAGTCTGAGGACTCCAGGGCTCGACACGGCGCTCTGTGTACTGTGGGCGTTACGTAAGGCGCTAACTGTACAGTAGAACAAGCCACAGCGCTGGGGAAGCGCTCAGAAATCCACAAATGCGAAAAGGAAGGATGAGGTCCCGGGTTCAATCCCGGGACAGTGCAAATGATTAAAATGCGAAGTGAGCGATATCTCGAGAACGGAGAAAGGGAGCGACGAATGGAAAGGAGTGGTGTAAGTACGCAATGCAAGCGTCCTATGAGGTGAATCTCGACTTGATACGGGCACAGAAACTCGAGCAATCGCTCAGAGTTCAACAGACAAGTGAGGTAAACCAGTCTTCTCATGCCTAAAAGACCCCGAACGTGTTATGGCGGCTCTGAAAGAAGCAGCGCAGGGTGAGAAACCTAATAGATTTGTTGAGTGGGGTCTCTGTGCACTTGTGTCAGAATTAACAAATTAGTGTTAGAATTTACTAGATAGCCTAGTCAGTATTTACAGAAGTCCAATAGTAGCTTAGTAAGTAGGTACAGTCTCACGAATATAAATAGGCACCCTCACACCTCGAGGACGCTGCCTTTACACCGGGGGCACCGACCTGTGTGATAAAATGTCCCATCCTGATCGCACGTTGACCTTTGGCAAAATGAGACAAAGATTTGCCTTGCCACATGGCAATCATATCTTAGTTACACGCAGCACTTAGAATGTAACTAGCATGTAACATGTGTTCTGTCATATGGACAAGATGTTTTCATGATGTGACCGAGCAACAAAGCCTTGTAATATTTGGCCATAGGCTTAGATGCGATTAGGATGGGACACGGCATTACACGCATCAATGCCCCCGGTGTTAGTGCTCAACCTGCCCCTTGCCCTCAAATTCCAACAGCTTGAGCCCTTCTGGGACAATCTTCCCCATGCTAACATCTTCTCCACCCTCACACACAACCTTCTCCACCAACTTCACAAGGGAGTCTTCAAGGACCACCTTGTCAGCTGGGCCACAAAAGCAATTAAAGTTAGCGGGAATGAAGAGGTTGATCGTTGCGTTAAAGCCATGCTCAAACACTTGGATCTCCACTATTTTAAGAGCGGGATATTGCTTGTGTCCCAATGGACAGGGAATGAGTACAGGAACATGCAGAAGGTCTTTTTAAGCATGATTGCAGGTGCCAATGATGAGCGTGTGGTCAGCGCTGTCAGCAGCATTCTAGACTTCATATTCCTCACACACTTTGAAGCCCACACAGACAACTCTCTCGATGCCCTTCACCAATCCTGGCAAGACTTCCATGAACACAAGGCAATTTTTATCAAGCTTGGCATTTGCGACAACTTCAACTTCTGAAGGGCCATTCCATGGAGCACTACAAACTCTCTATCTGGTTCCTGGGCACTGCCGATGGCTACAGCACTGAGCATCCTAAAAGACTGCATATCGACTTTGCAAAGCTAGCCTACGGTGCAAGTAACAAGCAAGCCACGTACATCCAGCAGATGACATATTGGCTATAATGTCAAGAAGCTGTACAGAAGTTTACGTCCTACCTTGCATGGACAGCTTCGCAACCCGGGTCCTCAACCACCGATGCGACTGTGGCCCTGGAACACAAAGCGGTTTTAATCTGAACACCACTTGCAGAGAGGATGCCTCCGAGTCTGTCAGTCAACCCACCTCCTCAATTTTGTCGAGATGAAGCACCTGCAGGTATGGTTCTTCTCATTTGATGTTTGCTGTGGCAGCCTGCTTACCAATTTCATAGCTCGGCCTTACGCACCCGCTGCGGGGGCAAACAACTTCAATTCAACCCCCGAGCCCAGTGCCAACAATGATAACAACTCAAATGTGGGCACACCAAAGCCTATAGACACACCGACAGCTGATCCGGACTTTCCTGATGACATCTGGAAGAATGGCTACTGGCTGGTGAAGGTCCTGGGCTTACCCTGTGCTTACGATCACCCAACTCAAGACCTAATATGGCGTCACAAGGTTTAAGACTGTCCTAGGCAATTACCTCAAGCATATTGCGGGCATGAACTCAAGACTTCTTGCCCTCGTATCCACTCCACTCCATGATCTTGCCCGCATCCCTGTGTACAAGGAAGCGAAGGTTCATCTCCCATCGTCTGCCAGGTGAGCGCGATCACACCTGTGGACATTATCCATACCTCTCCCTCGCCCATAGGCCCACCGCTGCTTTGGATCCAATATATCGACCGTTCTCACCCATGATTCATCACTGACGGCCCCTGGGCCCATGGTTCATAGTCCACGTGGTGCGTTCAACATCTCACGACCCCTTGCAGGTGAGTACCACCAATATTCAACCCGATCATGGCTCATCTCTCTGACTGACTTTTGCTTGGGATACTTGTAACTATTGCCAGGTCTCCGTGCAGCCCAGGTGCTCCTGATCTTTGAGCTGCCCAAGATGTATGATGCCCGTGCTCTCGGGCTCTCTGAACCTCTCGCATATGTTGAGTGGTTCAGTTCACACCATTCCACTCCATGGATGAAGTGACTGGGATGTACGTCGTCTCACCTTCAACATGCCAGCGACAGCGATTCACATCAATTATACCGCTCTCTGACATTATACGCACCTGTCATCTCATACTGTGTTGGGGCAAGTGAATCCAGCGGCGGGTTATTGTGGGTAATATTTTGGACAACACCTCTTTGCGCTTCTTTTTGAATCCTTACCTCCGGCACCATGATTTTGTACTACTACACTTACTCACCACTACATAATACTGGCTGGGAACTACAACAACAACATAGGTTTACAGAAGTCGCTTGAGTTGCTACAGAGCATACATAGCCTATGTCAGCTCTATCGGTACAATGTTGGTTTTGCTTTTTCCTGATGCAATGGATGGTAAACAAGAGGGGTTAAAGAGATATTCAAATGAAGCCTCCCACAGTATATGTGTCAGTCTTATATACCTGAAGAGGTAGTCCAACTGCACTGGGTCAGGATCTGAGATTAGGGTGAAATTGGGTCAGACCTGCAACACCTCTAAACCCCTTGATGTAGTTCCCCAGGGATCAGGGGATATATGAGGCCTGACTCAGAAAAAAGGAATTCAGTATGACAATGACATAGAGATAAATAACAAACTATAGTAAGTTATATCACTAAATGCAGTAATGGCCAAACAGTGCTAAGAACCAATTAAGTAAGTAATGGAGTTGGTAGCACAGTATTGGGGTATAAGTACCAGAGTGGGTCAGATCAGTTGGATTTGGTGCATGGTTGTAACAGTGTCAGCACAAACATCTAGCTTTTGAAATAATTTTGCAAGATACACCTCTGAGGCACTCTTGTGTCATAGTGCCATGGTCAGTGCTTATTGTTGCTTTATAACACAGGCAGAAAGTGTATTGATATGGCATTGGGGTATACTTGAGTACTGTAGTCCTACATAAGCAAAAACGCAGCAGCCACCTCAAGGATTCCAGCACTTAGAATCATTTGGCCAGCTATGAAGTGCTTGGGTGTGTATGGAATGTCACCATGGCCTTATGTGTATTTTATATGCTTAGATGTTGGGCACATTGACATATAATATTGCATTTGCATGTGATTGCAATTGAGCGGCCTTTTAGTGTTTCAAGCCAAGCCTGAGGTTCTTTGATCTGGCTATGGAACCAGTGGCATAAGCATGATAATGCTCATGTGTGCCCACTGCTATAATAGCAAATAGAAATTATATGATTATGGCCAAGGTCCAGGATACATTGCAGAGGACAGTGCAGCAAAACCCTCACAGTCATCTACAGTCACTCATCATGAGCATTTGCACCCTCCTCACCCTCATTCTCTTCATTGTCAGACAGCAACAAGAGTCCTCATCTTGTGAGCAAAGGCCAGGCTGAGATAAACACTGTTGTGAAAGACATGGTCTGAGAGATCCAGATAAACCTAGATGCATACAGATCATCATCACAAGTGGTGAAAGCTACATGCAGGAGTTGACTGCAGATTGTAGCCATAAAAAGAAAATAATAAGGAAAATCATGCACACATACAATGACTGCACAGCTCCTGTGGTCAAACTTTCAAAGTTGAGGCACTCAGCAGGATGAGAGTGTCTGCGAAGTTTTGTAATCATGTGAGCAGAGGGCACAATTGACATGTTTCAGATTGGGGTAAGAATGCTCCTTTGCAGGCAGGTGCTAATTCCTTCCCCACTGTCTTTCTCAGAACTCCACTGCATATCCTCACTCATAAAACTCACTCAGCATCCAAATCTTGCTCTCTCCAGCTTCCCCCACCATGTTATATTGCAAGTCCCTGTATGCATTGTGCAAAAAACACCTTTGGTCCCACTATTGCTTCTGGTCCCATTTTTGATGCTGGGAGTAATCTGCCAGCCCATATGTAATGGCCCAGCCTGGACAGCCAGTGTAACACTAGGGTGACAGGAGCTGGCCTTGTCACTTGAAAAGTGTAATGCTGAAGGGATCTGGCATGGAAGGCTCCAGCCATCCACCCATCATTTTGCTTGCTTGATACATCATCTTTGGTCCTCAAATTACCAGGCTGATGGTGCAATATTAGGTACACCATATCCACTCTGCGGAGTTGATCTGTCAGGGCCAGGACAAGCAGGTCTGTGACAGTCACAAGGTGAGAATAAATAATATTGATCTGTTCAATAGTAGTGACCTTGGCAAGATAATGCAGGCACATTTGATCAGGTACATCTCCTATGTGTTACATCCTGTGCAACTCCGGACTCAACTCCGCATTTTTTAGAGTTAACTCCGCTTTTTCTGCCTTTAACTCCATTAACTCCGCTTTTTCTGCCTCTAACTCTATTAATTCCGGTCCACACTTATCTAACTCCAGAACTCTGTTTTCCGTGGTTCATAATCACTGCACTAAAAATAAGCCTATTTTCTTGACCACCTCCGTACCTTTCCATTATCCCCGTTCAGACTCCTTAGGGCCTGTTCGGCAACAAGTGTGAGTGCGAGATTGCGGTATTTCCGGGAATCCCGGAATCTCTGTTTGCCATCAAAGTTGCGCAGAAAAATCCCGGCCAGCGGACCGATATCAAGCGCTGATAACGCAAACCCCGAAAAATCCGGGATGTGCGACCTTAACCCCTCCTCCTATGGTCCGTACACGCTCTGCTCCTGCCCCTCCTCCTGAGCTCCATTCAGACCATCTCCAACGCTGTCCATGAGGGATGACTGTGGCTGTGGCTGTGGTGACGGTAGCAACAGCGCTGGCTACCATTAAGGAGGCCTGGAATCGACTCAATCCCGAGCCTTACCACACATCTGCACTGTCTGGCCAGCAGTGGGTGCATGAACTCTTGCATGGTCACCGGGATCGCATGAAGCACAGTCTCGGGACCCCAGCAGCAGTCTTCCGACGTCTGGAGAAGGAGTTGATCCGCCTGGGAGGCTTCTCACCACGCCGTTATGTCGATACGAATGAACAACTGGCGATGTTTTTATACCAGGCAGTAACAAACACATCAGTCAGGCAGGTTGGGGAGCGCTTCCAGAGAAGTAATGAGACAGTCTCAAGGTGCGCCAGGATATCAGTATTGGATATATAGTGGCTTCATGCTATGTACAGATCTTTCCGGGCTGTCTTGGATGCTCTCCTTGCGCCAGGCTTCCGAGGAGTATATATGAAGCTTCCTGACAATGACACTGTCCCACTGCGAATCCTCCACAATCCCAAGCTATACCCCTTCTTCAAGGATTGTCGTGGGGCCATCGATGGAAGTCATCTTTACATCAACCCTCCTGCTTTAACTCGTGGTCGATGGCGGGACCGAGATGGGAACCTCACACAGAATATGCTTGTGATTTGCGACTTCAACATGTTCTTCGCCTTTGTCATGGTCGGTTGGGAAGGCAGCATCACCAACAGCACTCTCTATGATCGTGCAGTCCAGACGGGGGGGCTAACGATTGGTGAGGGACTTTACTGGATTGCAGATGCGGGTTTTGCAAGCTGTTCTACGCTGCTTGTTCCTTATCGCAACACCCATTATCACCTACGTGAGTGGGCTGCAGGAAACCGGCGGTGGGGTAATTCTATTGGGGCAATTCAAACTGTACTGAACCCATGACAGCCCACAGAACAAAGAGGAGCTCTATAACCTCCGCCATGCGCAGCTACGCAATGTCATTGAGCGCATCTTCGGTGTCCTCAAACGTGAATTCAAAATGGCACACGAGGCTTGCGAGTACAGCATTCAAGTTCAGTGCTGCATCCCATTCGGGCTCACTTTACTCCACAACTTCTTCCATACACACGACCCTGACCGCCACCTGGACGAGACGCATATTCGACTGCGGGATGAACCTGCCCATGAAGTTCATGGGGATGCGCAACCTGAAGGGTGTACAACAATACCACGCAGTGAGGACGAGGCAGCAAGTCAACGGAGGGAGGGCATTGCAATGAGGATGTGGGAGCAGTATCAGAATGAACTGGCGGAGCGCCGTGCACACGAGCAAGGAGAATAGTAGATGAATAATATTTCAGTTGTACAGCAGCTAGACTCGGCTATGGGCAAGCTCAATCTCATCCTGCAGCCAGAATGCCTGTGCCTCAGCATCCTCATCCCTAAAGCTCAAGTACTCTTTGATAGAGTCCTTTGACCTAAAAACCCGTCGAGCACGAGAGAGGGAGTGCGGTGACAACCCCTCCTCAGCTTTCACCTTCTCCCACGCAGATGTACGGAGGGGCGAGAGAGACTGACTTTCTGTCCTGGGAGTTGCTACCAGACCAGCGACAAGTCGGTCCACAGACCCAACAAGTGCGGTCAGCTGCGACTGCGTATGAGCAGATTTCGTACGCTTGACAGGAGTAGCGGGCGGCGGGGGGAGTAGCCGCTTTGATAAGCTGGCAGCTGCAGAAGCGGGCTCGAGTGCAGATGGCGGCCCAGAGGCAGGTAGTCTCTGATATACATGGTTTAGTACACAACTACCCAGAACTGCTTGGATGACATGTCACGTACATTCTGAAGCGGAGATCCGATGGCAGCCGGAGATGAGGGTGCCGTCATGATGCCTTGCTGCGGGTCTGTTGCACTGCCCTCATCCCTGCCGAACTGTTCGTTCAGGAGGTCAGGGACTGTGGCAGAGCTCACAGGTGCAGCTGCTTCTCCTGTGGCAGAGGAGAATGCTTGATCGCCAACCGCTTGGTTGCCTCCCATCAGCTCGGTAACCGTGTCGTACTGAGGGAATGGCTTGGTGCGCCACTTGCTGTACTCTTTGGACTTCTTGGTCTTCTTTCCATCCTAATGCACTGTCAGTGGGTATTTCAGACCGTTTAGAATGTGGTACGCACCTTGTCATACAGCAGTTTCTGCCATACTGCTTCCGGGGCCACTACCAGCTGCTTGCCTTCATCCCAACCGAATCCAGACAGATTACGGAGGTAATGGACTACATTGCAAGCAGCTTTGAACTGCTACTGAGGTTAGCTCAGTCCCTGCAGCGGAAGGAAGGGAATGCGAACACGTTGCCACCGAGATTTTACCTGCTCGGCTGTATATGGATCCCCGGTGCCCTTCTCCGTGAGAGATTGGGCGATATGTTGATAGACTTGAGGTTGGAAGTTGTTGTCGCCAGTTTGAGCCTCTGTGACAGCTTTGCGGAGGCCATCGAGCAAGAAGTCTTCGGACTCTGAGTCCCAGTGCACCATAGCACCAGTACAAGAGGCAAGAGATGCGACAGTATGTGACAGGAAGCGGATCGAGGACGTCGAGTCGAAGCGGCAGGACGGAGGCAGGATAGGCGCCGGAATTTTGAGAGTTCGTGCATCCTCGCAAGTCATCCGAACACGGGATTTTTCCGAAACCACCAGAAATTTGGAATCTCAACTTTATTTCTATATATGGGTAAGAAATACCGCAATCTCGCACTCGCACTCGTTGCCGAACAGGCCCTTATGTCTACTCAACAATAAGCCTACTTACTATTTATACTCAGCTGAAATATAATAGCTACTCAGTTCAGATACCTTGTTACTCAACACTGTCCTCTATTATCTATAACTTCTGCACTATTTATCCACTTGTCCGAACTCTGGACGTACTCCTCCATAAACCGGACCTCTTTGTCTGAATTCCAGACTTATCCTCTCTAATTCCAGACCTAACTCCGGACTTATACTCATTAATTCCGGACTTAACTCCGGACCTGTTCCCTATAACCCTGGGCTTATCTTCCATAACTCCGGACTTAACTATTGATACTCTGGACCTAATCCTCCATACTCTGAGCCTACCTCCCCTAACTCCAACAACTCCATACTCTGGTAACTCTTGTCAATTGAGGACACCTCAGGAGATTCTCAAGTGCATTGCTAATAGCTTCACCAAAGTCCTCTTTGTGCTATCATTCAGGACTTTGTACTCCAACTTTCCCACACTCTGGAACTCCGCATCCCGGACCTATGCCAGCATGGTCCTAACATCAACAGACAAAACCTTGCTCACGCTTTTTATGAAGAAAACTTAAACAACGAAGCCATTGATTATTTTTGTCACGTCCCATGCCTCGAAGGACTTAGAGGGCCCCTCTCCTCGGAAGTCCTGCGGAACTTCCCCGGAACTCCGATGGGTATTACGCTCCTTACTCTTTTAGTAGTTTGTCTAGTACTTTTCCACCATGGCGTCACACCCGCCTCTATCAGTTTATCCTTCATCTTATTTTACGTCATAGGGTGTCGGACCTACCGGACCTCCGAGGCTGTGTGACGTCAAGGGCCTCAGTGCTACCGGAGCTCCGATGTCTATGACGCAAGACCCTTTGCTATATTTGTAGTCTCGCTTAGTATATAAGGCGCACTGGTAGTAGCCTTTGCCTCAGTTCGGATTCTTGTTACTTACATCGTTGTTTACTCTATACTTACTCCACTCTAATCTATCCTCCCGTCCCTTCCGACCTCTCACCGGAGCTCCACTCCTCGTCCGTCGGTCCTCCGTTACCCTCTGTCCCCCTTGTCGGTGCCCTCTAGCAAATAGGGGACACTTAGACGAGATTGCTCAGGGCATCGCCAATAGCTTCGCCGAAGTCCCCACCCCTCATGTCCCCGGAGCTCCCAGGACTTCCCTTGGAATCCCTCCGGACCTCCGCTACCCTCTCTCCGCCCCTCCGGTGGCACGCGTCCTAACAATTTTGCTCTGTATCATCTTCAAGGCTGCATGGCATCTCTTACAGGCCCTTCAACACATCCGGAATCAATTCTCCCTTCCCTGCCCCTGAAGATCGAACCCTTCAATTTCCAGAGTGGGTAGAAGTCAACCTCAACAACCCACTTCAAGCTCTCTCTAGTAGTCATGCAGGCCACCCCAACTTCGGACTTTATGCAGATAGGGTCCAACATCTTGCAGCCACCAGGGTCGCTCATCAGAGAGGTAC